>JACEEZ010023258.1:25000-32500 GCA_016584305.1 Chionoecetes opilio
TGTATGCCTTAGGATGCGAAAAAAATAATAATAATTAGTATTTTTGTTGCCATATATATGCGATATAATGATAAATAAAAAGTGATGATGACGTGTTTGAAATTTGGGGGCATTCCTCTTATCTCCCCTTTTCCTTGCTTCATAATTCCCTTTCCTTTTGTAGAAAATGAAGATATCTATACTTTCGCCTCCCCTCATCCTCCAATCACTTCCCCCCTGCTAACAACCTAATGACCTTCCTTTCGATTTGCTAATTAAATAATTTGTATCGCTAATCGCCCCCCTTAGGAAAACCCCGTTTGGGCATCATAATTGGATGTCTGTTACTACCTGTCTCGTAGTAACTATAGGTAACCTTGCCTACAAACTGGCTTTATTCCCCCTTAAAAGGACATTTTTTTTTAAAAACCTTTGAAAATTTGCAAAATAACGAGTGCAGTTTTCCTTTTCCGTATCTCGTTAAAATCTCCGCTCAAGGAGAATAAATTTTTCTTCATATTTTTCCTTTTTTTAAAAAACACATCAATTTAAAATATTTTTTCGTTGCTGTATTTCTTTGTCGACAATTTTTATGAAAGATAATTTTGACATATTGAAGAAAAAACTTTTCCATGTTAATGCTCCAAAAATGTTAAAAAGAGCCACTTTTCCCTTTAAATAATAATACATTTTTTAGTGACTTTGGTTTTTCACGGGGGGTCTGGGGCTGAGGCTTTTTGTACCGTCAAAAAATGCCTCGATCCAAACCCACGATGCTTCAAAATAACCCCCAAGTCCTACTGGAAACGTAATGAAAAAAAAGCTTTAAAATCTTCGCATATAAAAAAATCTAATAAAAAGCCTGTCTCTGCCGCAAGACATCTTTAAAACCCTGTATATACCCCTCATACGGGATCCCGGCGTTGCACGTGTTTATTTTTTTTTGCAAAATAAATGCAAATAATACCCTTTTCCGTCCCATCCCGTCCCGCCCCGCCCACCCCCTTTTCCGCCCCATCCCGCCCCGTCCCTACTGTCTGTCCCCCCCGTCCCGTCCCCGTCCCGTCCCTCCCGCCCCGTCCCGCCCCGCCCCTCCATCCCGTCCCGTCCCGCCCCGTCCCTGCCGTCCCGTCCCTCCGTCCGTCCCGTCCCGCCTCCCGCCCCGCCCCGTCCCGTCGCCCTCCCTTTTCCGTCCCTCCCCGTCCCGTCCCGTCCGTCCCGTCCCGTCCCTCCCTCCCTCCCTAACCAATATACCCAAAAAAATTAAATTTCTCCTAAAAGTCTCCAAAAGTCTCCGATTTGAAAAAAAAAAAAGCGTAACACCTAAGTTAGACCTTCCATTCAAATGAACCACTTACACCCTTCTCCGACGAAAATGTGGGGGATCGGTAAAAAAAATGTGGCCATTCCCCCTTTTTATATATTAGATTTGAGTACATTTGATGCGGGTAGAAACAGATAGGATCGAAAGGATAAAAAGTGATATCAAGAGGAAAGGTTAAGTTGTAGCAATGTATCACGAGGGGCTTTTAATCATGTTATACGTGAGAATTTATAGTTTTTTTTTCCTTTAACCCTCTTTTTTTCTCTCTTTGTACATCTTTATCTATCACAATCTCTCTTTTTTTATTTTTTTCTGTACATATCTTTTTATCTATCTCCCCCCTCTTCTCTCTGTCTACTACTATAAATTATCCATATACCTGTTGATTCATTTTTTATATCTATCTATCTTCATCTATTGTCTTCCACCCATCTATCTTCTATCTTCTATTTTGTCTGATAATTTAGCACTTCCCCGGCATATTCCACCATCCCACACCACTCACCACCACCAAAACCAACCACCCCCACAAAACTCGCTCCCCACTACAGCCACCACCACCATCACCGCCCACCACCATCACCACCAGAATCACTCCCACCACCCAAACCCACCACACCACCACAGCCAACACCACCACTACCACCACTAACCACAACTAAGGTCGCCCCACTTACTCTCGCGATTTTTGGAGGCATCCCGAGGCAAGTTTGGTGTAAAGGCGTGCTCGGGGACGGGGAATTTGGGAAAACAGTTGTATGTATTCTTAGTGTCGACGCCAGGAAAAGTTAACCCTTGACCCCCAAGCTTTCCTTTGCTATAAAAAATGTTATTTTTTGGCCCCATAAAATTCAAAAGTAACTATATACCAATTAGTTAGTCGACAAGGATACAAAACATGTCTAGTTAAAAAAATATTGCTATATTTCAAAAAAAAATTGTCTAATGGTACCCAAAAATTAAAAATAAAAAATAACTTTCTGGGCTCGGGGGGTTAAAGTCAGGTAGCAGGGTGACTCGTACATGCAAACAGTGAGTTAGATTAGTTTTTTTTTTTTTCCCCTTTGCTTTTTCCCTGGTGGGGGTTTTTTCCTTTTTTTTCCCCTTTTCCCCAACTTTTTCACTTTCTTTTTTACTTTTTTACTCTTTTTTAAAATTTCCTGGTCGTTTTTTTCATTTACTTTTTTGGTTGTCGTTTTCATTTTGTTTTTTAACCCTGAGACCCAGAACGTATTTTTTATTGAAATTTTGCCACCATTAGATGATTTTTTAATAAATAAAGAAAATTTTTAAATTATAAATTTTTTTTTAGTATCCTTCCCCACTAGCTAATTTGGTTTTTTAGCACTTTTCAAAATTTATGGCTAACAACATGGGTTTTTTATTAAAAAAGGAAAAGTTGGGCGCGAAGGGGTTAAGGTGATTTCAGTTTTTCTCTTTTGGTGATTAAAATCATTATAATCTTACTTTAACCCTTTTCTTCTTTATGTAAATTTCCGGTCGTTTTTTTTTTCATCTACTTTTTCCTTTTCGTTTTTTTTTGTTTCTTTTGTTGCAGATTTTTTGTTTGTTAGTTTTATCATTTTATTCTCCTTTTTATTCTTTTTCCTTTTAGTTTGACTTTTCCTTTAGTTACTTCGATTTGCGTTCTTTTTTTGGTGCTGCTTTTCTTGTCGGCCGTTGATATTTATCCTTATTTTTTTCCCTTTTTTTTCTAGATTTTTTAAAATTTAATTTCTTCCCCTCTGTCTGTCACTCTGTCTCTTTCTGTCCCTCTTTATCGCCCTTTTTCTGTTCTTCTTTATCGTCTTTTCTTTCCTCTTTATCTGTCTCTTTTTGTTTTTTTTTCTTTTTTTTTTTTTACTTCTCTTTCTGTCTCTCTCTTATCTGTCTTTTTCTGTCTCTTCTTTATCTGTTCTTTTCTCTCTCTTTATCTGCCCTTTCCTCCTTCTTACTGTCTCTTTCGCCTCTCTCTTTATCTGTCTTTTCCCGTCTCTCTCTTTCCCCTTCTCTCCTCCTCCCCCTCTCTCTTCTCCTCTCTCTCTCCTCTCTCCTCCCCTTTTCTCTCTCTCTCCTCTTTCTCTCTCTCCTCTCTCTCTCTCTCTTCGTCTTTTTTCTTTTCTTATTAAAATCCCTTTTTTGGGGTATTTTTTTTTTTTTGTTCTTTTTTAAGACTTCACACTTTTATCTGTCGTAATTGTATGTTTTCTTTTTCTTCACCCTTTTTTTTACCTTCATCTTCTTTTTTTCTTTTTTTTTCCCCGCATACAAAAAAAAAAAAGCCCTTTTTTACCTTCGAGCACGAAAACACTTTGCTATTGAAGTAACTGGATTTTTTTTTCTCTCTCTCTCCTCTCTCTTCTCTCTCTCTCTCTCTCCTCCTCTCTCTCTCTCTCCCCTCTTTCCTTCTCTCCTTTCTCCCCCTTTCCCCCTTTTTCTCTCTCCTCTCTGTTTGTTTGAGTTTGGATGCTTAAAACCCCTGCTCAAACAGTTTTTTTTTTGCCCAAAATTTTCCTTAAAAATTATTCAAATACATGGGCCCAAAGCCTCTTACCACCTACAATATATTGGGATTTTTTTTGCCTACCCCATAAAATCGAATATACATTTTCGGTTTTACCCATAACAACAGAAAAGACTCCACTACTGCTATAGCAAACAACAGACAACACAGGCACTGCTAATATTTAATAGATAAGGGGGGGAAAATATAAAATTAACAAGGAAGGGAAATAATTTAGAAGGCGGCGAAGGATGGTGAGGAGGGGGGTTGGGGCTGGGGACGAAAAAAGAAGAGGGAAGACTAAAACCTCCAAAAAAGTTTTTTTTTAAGTACTGAAAACGTTAACACTCACGTCTTCTGGTCCTGTAGTCAATAGCCCTCTCATCTTACCGAAAATATAAACAAAAAAATACAGGCGTGGGAAATTTGCAAAATAAGAAAAAACCCCAATTCCCCACGCAACCCCACCCACGGTAAGTCCAGGATCTCGGAGTTACTGAAATGCGGAAGGGGCTTATGCAGAGTTTTTGCAGTAATCAAACCCAAACAGGTTTTTTACCCCAAAAAACCCCCTACCAAAAGTTCAATCACATGGGAAACCCAAGCCTTTTACCACGTACATTTTTTTGCTTTTTTTAGCCTACTCCCATCAAAATTAAATTTTACATTTTCGGCTCCCCAAAACAGACCCAGACAGACGACAGACGCACAGGTACCCCTATAGAAAATTTTAGATAATAATAAAGCAAAAAGCTCTACGGGTTGTGAATTTCGGCAAAACATTACACGAGATTTCACCCCATACCTGCTTCCCGGTATCGAGTTTCCCACCCGTTACTTAACCACTGCTACACGCTCCCCCACGGGTCTACTGATTATTAAATTTTGTTACTATTATCGTTTTATTTTATTTTTTTATTATCATATATTCAATTCTTTATTATTATTTTTTTTTATATTTTTTTTGTTATCATTTTTTATTATCATCTTTACATTATCTTAAAATGTAATAATTTACACTTTTAAAAACACGGGAAGACACCCGCTATGGTGCCCGCGGGGTTTGGTTTTGCGCTGATCGCCACACGCCAGCATAGTCCCGTTGCGGGGGCGGGATCCCTACACGCAACCGCTGTTTCAGTCGCTTCGATGTAAAAGGTTCTAAAAAAACCATGTGGCAGTCGCAATCAACTACCCGGCCCTCTAGCAAATGGCTTCAGCAAAGGGGTTTCGACGGGTTTTGGAGCTGCCTAATGTTTTTAAAAATTTATAGGTATATCAAAACAGAAAAAGAAATATAAAAAAAACAAATGGGTTAACAAACAGCGTAGTATAGTTTTGAGTAGTTATAGCCACAGGACTGTAAAAGTATAGTATAGTAGTGAAATAGTGTATAGAGTAGTAGTAGTGGCATAGTAGCAGCAGTAAAATAGGGGTACACAGTAGATTAGTGTAAGTAGTAAAAGTGGGATATTAGTATTTTTTAGTAGTAGAGTATATGTGTAGTAGTAGAAGTAGTAACAGTTTGTAGTAGTAGTAGAAGTAGTAACAGTAGCAGCAGTTGTTGTAATAGTCGCATAGTAGGGAGTGTCGCGGTATTAGCAGAAGGATTAACACTAATACCGATACAGAAGAATGCATAATAGAAGCAATAACAATACAAATAGCAATGATAACAATAACAATACAAATAGCAATGATAACAATAACAATACAAATAGCAATGATAACAATAACAATACAAATAGCAATGATAACAATAACAATACAAATAGCAATGATAACAATAACAATACAAATAACAATGATAACAATAACAATACAAATAACAATGATAACAATAACAATACAAATAGCAATGATAACAACAACAATAAAGAACACAGCTGCTCGCTCCATAAGTTCCCATCGAAACAAGGGAATGAATGACAACGCACTCACGCTCATCTGCATTCCGCACCCCCCGTCTTGGCCTCACACCCCACATCACCATTGTACACAGATGACCCCGCGAGAATCACTCCCCATTTACTGTCCATTTTCCCCACCTGCTTTTTAATTATTGATTAAAAAAAAAAGTCTTTAACTTCTTCCCTTTTCCTTTTTTCCCCTGCAGCAAAAATTACCAAACGATTTCTGCCAACGTCGTGAACAAAACCTTCATTCATTTTACGTTACCAAGAACTAGAATTACATCCCTTATGTATTTCCAAGATAAAACTGCCATCTTCAACGTTATGTTTTTTCACCATTTCCTTTGAAGGTTTCCATACCCTCATATTAATATTTTTTTCTTTCTAATTATAATCTGTCTCGGAAAATAGTTTTATATTCCCCTTTGTGTGAGGGAGGGTTTCTTTGCTTTTATGATTAAATATTTTAAAATAAAAATAAAAATAAAAATATTTTGAATCTGTTATTATTTTCCGCCTTATTTCTTTCGATTTATGAAAGCTCCTGTATTCCTAGTATCAACATTTATTCTAAATATGACCTCTCCTCCCCTTTTTCCTCCTTCCCTTCTCTCTCTTCTTTTCCTCTCCTCTCTCTCTCTCTCTTCTCTCTCTCCTTCTCTCCTCTCTCTCCTCTCTCTCTCTCTCTCTTCTTCCTCTCTCTCTCTCTCTCTCTCTCTCTCTCTTCAGGGGGGAAAGAACCCCGGGGTACAAAAAACCATAATGAGGGGTGAGAAAAAGTTTGTATCTCTTTCATACCTAAAGTAAGAAAAACATCGTTTTTTGTGTGTGCGTGTGGGTGCGTGTGCCGTGTGTGTGTGTGGGGTGTGTGTGGGTTTTTTGTGGTGTTGTACGTGGTGTGTTTTCTTGTGGGTTGAGAGAGGGGGAGGGAGAGAGGAGAGAGAGAGAGGAGAAGAGAGAGAAGAGAGAAGAGAGAGGAGAGAAGAGAAAGGGGAAAGAGAGAGAGGAGAGAGAGAGAGAGAGAGAGAAGGGGAGAGAAGAAAAGAGAGGGAGAGAAGAGAGAGAGAGAGAAGAGAGAGAGAAAAGCTTGAGCCCTTCATTTAATAACTATATTTAACAGCACACCTTTTTTTTCATCTTCATTGCTAGAAGTTCATAATTTCCCTTTAAAGTTTCACAGCAGCCTTGAAAATACTACTACTCTTGCGTCTATAAATGAACAGTGTTAACAGAGTAGTTACACATAAGAAGATTTGTGTGGCAATCACTCTTCACAAATCCGTCTTATCATGACCTACGTTTTTTTTTGACATTTTGTTTTGCCCCTTGGTTACTCCAGCCCTGTGTGATGAAAAACTAAAAGAAAAAAAGACAGGTAGAGAAGCAGAGAGAAGGCAGGGAAACAAAAAGACAGGGAAGAAGCAGAGAAAAGGGAAGAACAGGAGAGAGGCAGAGAAGCAGAACGGAAAAGGGGAAAAAGCAGAGAGGAGGGAGAGATTTAGATTTTGATTTATACATTTTTTTACCCAAAAAGTTTTTCATGTAAAAAAAATAAATTTAAATTTTATAAAATTTGGGCTGAGCCCGTTTAGAGTAAACTCTCTTTAAAAAGGGTCCATATTACAACTTGAAGATATCTAATTAATTAAAAAACATACAAAAACAATACGACAAAAATATCTCCAAAACAAAGGGAAAAAATACACACAACACAAGTAAATACACACCCCAAAAACACACATATGGCAAATGCACCACCAAAAAAATTAACCTACTACATA
>JACEEZ010023258.1:37500-42500 GCA_016584305.1 Chionoecetes opilio
TATAGGTTCCGCCCCCCGTGGCGCAATCACCTCATGTGGCACGTTTTTGGAACCGGGTTGACCAGGGGAAGGTTTTAAGTAAAATTATGAGATAATCCGATCACTTTTTTTTTTTTTTTAGCAGCCTATTAGCGATAATTGTGAAAAAAAAAGTGGGTTGCGAGAATTGAGGAAACCTTGATGTAGGGTGATGGGTAATGGGTGAGTGAATGGGTGGGGTGATGGATAATGGGTGTGGGGTGATGGGTGAGTGAATGGGTGGGGGGGTGATGGGTTGGGGGTGATGGGTGATGGGTGAGGGAATAGGTGGGGGGTGATGGGTAATGGGTGAGTGAATGGGTGTGTGGTGATGGGTAATGGGTGAGTGAATGGGTGGGGGGTGATGGGTAATGGGTGAGTGAATGGGTGGGGGGTGATGGGTAATGGGTGAGTGAATGGGTGGGGGTAATACATACAAATCTACATCCATGATTTCAGGAAAGTTAGATGGGGCTATCTGGAGAGTCCGTGTTTGGTGGGGCCGAAGGCCCACCACCAATAGCTCTCCGCAGGAGCTAGCCAAAAAGTCCGCCCGGAGGGCGGCTTTGCGGCTAGTCTATAATATTTCGCTCAAGCTTTATATAAATAGCAGTGAGGCACATGATTGTTGGTGTTTGGGTTTTGGGAAAATAATATAGTTTCTGGATCTATCACTGTGTTTCCATCAAAGATCAAAGCCAAGAGCTGCAGTGTAGTTTGTGTGCATAAGAAAGTATTTACTAGGTGATGTGTGTGTTGTGTGTGTGTGTGTGTGTGTGTGTGTGTGTGTGTGTGTGTGTGTGTGTGTGTGTGGTGTGTGTGTGTGTGTGTGTGTGTGTGTGTGTGTGTGTGTGTGTGTGTGTGTGTGTGTGTGTGCGCGCGCGCGTGTATGAGTCATTCATCCACGACCTTGAACACGCGAGTTGGCCGGGCAATCACCTGCCATGCCCTTCCTGAAACAGCGTAGAGCTCACAGTGGCCGGTCTTTGAGTCAAGCTGGACATCACACGCCACACACAGCCCATCCCCTTGGTCAAGGGAGACAGTAACAGCCTGTGCTGTGAGCGCAATTAACCCTGAGCGGGGCTTGAACTGCCAACCAGCGGGTCTGTAAGCGGAGATGCTTCTATTCAGACCAGACCTTTGTGTGTGTTTGTGCGCGTGCAATTAGGTGGATAAAAGGAAGGGAGAGAAATGAACAAATATTAATAAGAAATACAGTAAAGAAACAATTCAAACACATACACTCTTCATATCAATAAATCAATCAGCTTTCCATACAATATTAACGTAGTTTTAATACTGAATGCAGTGCATGAGAGTGATGCGGGGCGGCATGTCAGCCAGCGATGCCGCCACCACACTGCTCCGCGCGGCAGCCACATCATACTGATAAACATTTATATAAATTATACAAAACAAAAAGTTTTTCTTTTAAAATACATCGGTAACACTGAAAGTGAATGCATGCAACACGTTACATGATGGTTACTTTATCTCACGGTGAGCGACAAATAGTTCGGTGGGAGAGAGAGGAAATACAATATCAAAGTTTCTCTCACCGCGTACTGTACAGCCACAACAAATATTGGATCAAAACATTACTTTTACATTTCCTCATGGAAGGGAAGACAGGTAGACACGGAGGAATGGAGAGAAAGACAAATGAATATATAATATATATATATATATATATATATATATATATATATATATATATATATATATATATATATATATATATATATATATATATATGTATATATATATATATATAATATATAACACTAGCAGCAAAGCCGCCCTCCGGCGGACTTTTTGGCTAGCTCCTGCGGAGGGCTTTGGTGGTGCTGGCACATTTTGGCTTCGGCCACCAAACACGGACTCTCCAGGTAGCCCCTTCTAACTTTCCTGAAATCATGATGTAGAAATGTATGTATTCCCCCCACCCATTCACTCACCCATTACCCATCACCCCCCACCCATTCACTCACCCATTACCCATCACCCCCACCCACTCACTCACCCATTACCCATCACCACACACCCATTCACTCACCCATTACCCATCACCCCCCACCTATTCCCTCACCCATCACCCCCAACCCATCACCCCCCACCCATTCACTCACCCATCACCCACACCCATTACCCATCACCCCACCCATTCACTCACCCATTACCCATCACCCTACATCCTCAATCCATTACCCATCACCCTACACCCTACATACTTTCCTCAATTCTCGCAACCCACTTTTTTTTCACAATTATCGCTAATAGGCTGCTAAAAAAAAAAAAAAAAAGTGATCCGATCATCTCATAATTGGGCTTAAAACCTTCCCCTGGTCAACCCGGTTCCAAAAATGTGCATTTGAGGTGATTGCGCCACGGGGGGCGGAACCTATACCAGACACACACACACACAACACACACACACACACACACACCACACACACACACACACACACACACAGACAGACAGACAGACAGACAGACACACTTTCGCTTATATTTACCATTACCCATCACCCCCCACCTATTCCCTCACCCATCACCCATCACCCCCAACCCATCACCCCCACCCATTCACTCACCCATCACCCCACACCCATTATCCATCACCCCACCCATTCACTCACCATTACCCATCACCCTACATCAAGGTTTCCTCAATTCTCGCAACCCACTTTTTTTTCTCACGATTATCGCTAATAGGCTGCTAAAAAAAAAAAAAAGTGATCGGATCATCTCATAATTGGGCTTAAAACCTTCCCCTGGTCAACCCGGTTCCAAAAATATGCCATATGAGGTGATTGCGCCACGGGGGGCGGAACCTATACCAGACACACACACATACACACACACACACACAGACAGACAGACAGACAACACACTTTCGCTTATATTTACCATTACCCATTACCCCCTACCTATTCCCTCACCCATCACCCATCACCACCAACCAATCACCCCCCACCCATTCACTCACCCATCACCCCACACCCATTACCCATCACCCCACCCATTCACTCACCCATTACCCATCACCCTACATCAAGGTTTCCTCAATTCTCGCAACCCACTTTTTTTTTCACAATTATCGCTAATAGGCTGAAAAAAAAAAAAAAAAAAAAAAAGTGATCGAATCATCTCATAAGTGGGCTTATGACCTTCCCCTGGTCAACCCGGTTCCAAAAATGAGCCATATGAGGTGATTGCGCCACGGGGAGCGGAACCTATACCACACACACACACACACACACACAGACAGACAGACAGACAGACAGACAGACAGACAGACAGACAGACAGACAGACAGACAGACAGACAGACAGACACACTTTCGCTTATATTATTATAGATATATATACGTATATGTATAATTATATATATATATATATCTATAATAATATAAGCGAAAGTGTGTCTGTCTGTCTGTCTGTGTGTGTGTGTGTGTGTGTGTGTGTGTGTGTGTGTGTGTGTGGTATAGGTTCCGTCCCCCGTGGCGCAATCACCTCATACGGCACATTTTTGGAACCAGCTTGACCAGGGGAAGGTTTTAAGCCCACTTATGAGATGATCCGATCACTTTTTTTTTTTTTTTTTTTTAGCAGCCTATTAGCGAGAATTGTGAAAAAAAAGTGGGTTGCGAGAATTGAGGAAACCTTGATGTAGGGTGATGGGTAATGGGTGAGTGAATGGGTGGGGTGATGGGTAATGTGTGTGGGGTGATGGGTGAGTGAATGGGTGGGGGTGATGGGTTGGGGGTGATGGGTGATGGGTGAGGGAATAGGTGGGGGGTGATAGGTAATGGGTGAGTGAATGGGTGTGTGGTGATGGGTAATGGATGAGTGAATGGGTGGGGGGTGATGGGTAATGGGTGAGTGAATGGGTGTGTGGTGATGGGTAATGGGTGAGTGAATGGGTGGGGGGTGATGGGTAATGGGTGAGTGAATGGGTGGGGGGTGATGGGTAATGGGTGAGTGAATGGGTGGGGGTTGAGTGAATGGGGGGGGGTGATGGGTAATGGGTGAGTGAATGGGTGTGTGGTGATGGGTAATGGGTGAGTGAATGGGTGGGGGGTGATGGGTAATGGGTGAGTGAATGGGTGTGTGGTGATGGGTAATGGGTGAGTGAATGGGTGGGGGTGATGGGTAATGGGTGAGTGAATGGGTGGGGTGATGGGTAATGGGTGTGTGGTGATGGGTAATGGGTGAGTGAATGGGTGAGGGGTGATGGGTAATGGGTGAGTGAATGGGTGGAGGGCGATGGGTAATGGGTGAGTGAATGGGTGGGGGGTGATGGGTAATGGGTGGGGGGTGATGGGTAATGGGTGAGTGAATGGGTGTGTGGTGATGGGTAATGGGTGAGTGAATGGGTGGGGAGTGATGGGTAATGGGTGAGTGAATGGGTGGGGGGTGATGGGTAATGGGTGAGTGAATGGGTGTGTGGTGATGGGTAATGGGTGAGTGAATGGGTGTGTGGTGATGGGTAATGGTAATGGTGAGTGAATGGGTGTGTGGTGATGGGTAATGGGTGAGTGAATGGGTGGGGGTGATGGGTAATGGGTGAGTGAATGGGTGGGGGGTGATGGTAATGGGTGAGTGAATGGGTGGGGGGGATACATATTTCTACATCATGATTTCAGGAAAGTTAGAAGGGGCTATCTGGGAGTCCATGTTTGGTGGGCGAAGGCCCACAACACAGGTGGTTGCGAAGCCAAAAAGCCAAAAGTCACCGGAGGGCGGCTTTGGGCTAGTATAGTATATATACCGGTACGTAGTACATATAATGTATATGATGTGTGAATACTATAATATATCTATATCATGATATTATGATATATATATATATATAGCTATATAATATAAGTATTGGATATGCATATATACATATATAAATATATAGCACATATACTAATATATACTAAATATATATATATGCTATATGTATATATATATATATATATCTAGTATATA
>JACEEZ010023258.1:55000-114320 GCA_016584305.1 Chionoecetes opilio
GCACGAGGAGGCAAAGCCTTTGGGACTTGAGGTCTCCTGGCTCAAGACCAAGGTCCAGGTATTTGGAGACTTACTAGATGAAGCAGTACAGTCTGTTCATGCGTGTGGCGAGGACATTGAGATCTTGGAAAGTTTTACATACCTTGGTAGCGCAGTCCATAATGACGGCGGGTCACGTCAAGAAGTCTTACGGCGGATTGGCATAGCCCACGGTGTTATGGACTCGCTCAGCGGGAGTATTTGGCGTTGTCGGTACCTGTGCAGGAGGACAAAGATCCGGATCTTCAAGTCGCTTGTGATCCCTGTCTTACACTATGGTTGTGAGACATGGACACTAAATAGTGACTTGAAGAGACGAATCAATGCCTTTGGTAATAAGTGTCTTCGCAGAATCATGGGGTATCGCTGGGATGATTACGTGTCAAATCAGCGATTGCACCGTGAGACTGAATCGAGGCCTATTACCTGCATAGTCCGTCAGCGCCAACTTCGGCTATATGGGCATGTGGCACGCTACCCTGAAACCGATCCTTCCCATCGGGTTGTATCTGTAAGAGACAATCCGGCGTGAAGGAGGCCAAGGGGGCGCCCACAAGGCTCGTGGCTGGGGCAAGTTGATGTTTCTTGTCGAGAGCTGCTTGGTATGGGAAAGGAGCCTGCATGGGAACTCGCGCGTGGTGACCCCCGGGAGTGGCGTCGTAGGGTGGGCGAGGCGACGCGCCCCCCGGCGTATGCCCCCAATGATTGATTGATTGAGAGTGAAGGGAGAAAGGCAGATGGTGGAAAGGCATTACGTTATTGCACTGTTATATGAGTGTGTGAGTGTACATTACGTTCACGCTATTATGAGGCTTTATGATAACTTGTTAATGCCTGTGGTGGCGTAATGAGAGCACAAAATGTAATGTAGATGATACTTAAGGTTCTTGGAACTACGTATAGTGTCTTTTGTACCAATTTCATGATATGTAAAGATAAGAGGTATGATAATTACAACTCTACCGCTTAATTTAGTCGAACCTGCTTAAACTGGTAGTCCGCGTTGAGTCGCATGAGGGCTCGAAGCTGTATAATAAATACGTTAAAAGTGTATCAATACGTATATATCTCTATTGTGATGCTTTTTACAAATATCACAAAAGTTAAGCTCAATTATTTTCAATATGTGGCAATAGCGCATTCCTGAGCTCAAACCCAGACCGCAAGTTTATGCCGGTCTGACTATGCTACATATATTTTTTGCTTTTACTGCTGTTACTACTCTGACTATGAGTTGTTACTGCTACTACGACTACTTACATAACTACTAATAAATATAATACAAACTTAAATAAAAACGGAGCAAATAGAATAAAATACCACTATTATTGTTACGATTATTATTACTACGACTACCCACTACTACTGCTGCTAGTACTAAGGGTACTACTATAATTACTTCTGCTACACCGACAACAATAATAGCACTGTTCATTTTGTTATCATTCTCTACACAAACGATTAACGACACAGAATGACGGAGAAAATGAGTTCGTGTCACAAATGTAGCTCTGGAAAAGCCGCCGCGACCAGAAGTCTATACAGTCCCATAAACACGCGCCACACACACACACCACACACACACACACACGAACGCACGCACGCACGCACGCACGCACGCGCAAGCGCACGCGCACGCGCACGCACACGCACACACACATACATACATACATACATACATACATATATACATACATACATACATACATACATACTAGGGTGACAGCTATTTGGACCAAATTTTTTTCTATTCGAAAAATTAAAAAAGCAGTTGCTTTTCTGGTTCCTTTTATCCTAAAAACACCACAAAAAAGTTTCATCTCGATCAAATGCTTTCAATGCGTGCCTCATCGCACTTGAATGTCAGACACCCGGACATTTTTGGGGGGGCCGCCTATCCCTATTACTCCGGGTTTGGGTCATATGTGTGTTTTTACAACGGCTTTTTAAATGTTACTAAATGTAACTATGTAGTCATTACACATCTTCCAGACTCTATTCTGTACCATTTCTATTGTTTCGAATGTATCTTACCTAAGAATATTGGAACAAAAATTGTTCCGGGGGATCACAAATCTTCGGTGTTACTGTTCACCATGTGTTTACCCATCGCGACACAATGTGTTCTACTACTCCGCACCGTGATCGTCTTAATAAATACGAAACCAGATAACAAGGTTCAAAAGGCATGGACGGTACCGCTAGAGTATAACGTCCACTAGAAGAATATAAAAACATTATGAAACCTTACCTAACCTAACCTAACCTACGCTCTAAGCCATTAAGTGTGATCGGGACGGCCTAACCTAACGTTCGTAGCATTTACGTCCGCGGACGGCGCCTACCAAATGTGCCCCTCCAGTGACGTCATATCCAGACTGCCCTGAACTCTGTGAACGCCATCTACACTTTTTATAAAGTTCAGCTGTTTAGTACAAAGTTTGTCGCGGGCGGGGCGACGGAAAGCAGTGAGATATTATTATTGAATTATAATTAGTTTTAGTGAAAAATGTATTGGGAAACCCGCCATAGTTTACTAAAGGTGACATTTTCTATCGATTGGTGGTTATATTATAGAAAATTTCCTAATAACTAATGGTGGTAAAGTCTCACATACCGACTGTTTTGGGTTTGGGCTAAAATCGAGTCAGAACGTGTTCGTGCTGGCCGGGTGTGCTCTGAATAATCGCATTGCAACTTTATTAACTATAATTAATAATTATAGTTTAATATTTAATTATAGTTATAGTTTGTTCCATTATCACAATATGTATGCCCTAAATTGCCCTTTTTGGTCCATTCGCAGATATGGCCGCTCCGGCAAGGCGAAAGAAAACGTTTATACCGCTCATCGCTTCAATCGCTTCATCGCTTCATCGCTTCAATCTCTCATCGGCTTCGCCGATGAGAGATTGAAGAATGGAGGTCAACTGCCATCCCGCGGTGAGGCCCTCCGTCGTCTCTTCCATATGAACCGCAACGACAACCAGACGTCGGTGAAGACCGCGGCTGACGACACCGTCGGCGAGATCCTGGAGGTTTGGAAGATCGCCCACATCCCTACTCACGAAAGGAAGGTCTGTGTGAGTAAACTGATTTCCCTTCATGGCGATTGGCGCAAGCTCATGCGCAACGAGAAGAGAATGACAGCTGGCCCAGTCGCCCAACGCAAGACCTGGAAGAAGAGCCTGGACAATATTTTTGATATTGCGCACCAAAAGGCCCTCGTGCTCATCCAGATCGATGAGGACAAAATGTTCCTCATTGCGCAACGCGAGGAAGGCCGCCGAGGAAAATGAGGGGCGCCGATCGGCTGCTCCCCGGGAGTTCGAGCAGCGGCAGGTGAAGCGCGCCGCCAGGGCCAGCGTCGCAGGACAAAGGGAATGCAGCGCATGGCCGAGATCGACACTGTTGAGTTCGAGTTACCGACAGTTCCTCGAGCCCCGCCCGCAACTCAACGACGTCCAGGCTGGGGACGAGCCTCAACCATCGACCTCCACCACCTGCCCGCCGCCGCCGAAGCGCCGCCGCGGCAGCGAGACGATAATCTCACCAACTGTCACCGCTGCCCTCGACCGCACTCGCGTGACAGACCGCCAGGCAGTGTACTTTTTCTGTCGGCGGTGTCCGAGACCCTGGGGGCACGACGTCTCCGAGCTCACCATGAATCGGGGGGTCCATCCGCAAATCCCGGCGGAAGCACCGGAAGCAGGCCGCCCTGGACATCAAGGCGTCGTTTGCGCCGGGCGTACCCCTCGTTGTTCACTGGGACGGAAAGTTGGTTCCCGACTCCACGACCGGCGGCAGGGGCAAAGTCGACCGTCTTCCGATTTTGGTTCCCCTGGGACCGGCGTCACCAAGCTGCTCTCCGTGCCCAAGCTCGAGATCGGCAGTAGACTGGCGATGGCAAACGCTGTCGTGGAGGCCCTGCACGATTGGGCGTTGCGACCAGGTCGTGGGTATGTGCTTCGACACGACGGCCTCGAAAACAGGCTCGCGGTCAAATGGCCTGTCTGCTCATTGAGCAGCAGCTCGGGCGTGACTGCTCAATGTCGCCTGCAGGCACCACGTGCTCGAGCTCATCGCCGCGAAGGCCTACGCGGTTTGTCTCAACACCCCATCGTCCGGCCGCAAATCCCGCTCTTTTACACGATTCCAGGAAAAAGTGGGACTTAATCAAACAGGACCACACGAGATCATGCCCGATGACCACCTCACGGAGGCCATCCGGGACTCCCAGGACAACCCCATCGCGGGACTCAAACTCCACCTGTCTAGTTCCAGCCGCGGATGAAATATCGCGAGCTCCTGGAGCTCTCCGTCATCGTGCTCGGCGGGATGCCGGCCCGAGGCATTCGATTCCGGCGGCCTGGGGCTCACCATCACGCGCGTTGGATGGCCAAGCTGATCTACGCTGTGAAGATCTACCTCTTCCGGGGACAGGCAAACCTGACTGCCTGGGAGAGCGCCGGCATCCTTCGGTACGTCAAGTTCATCGTCTCGGTCTACGTCCCCGCGTGGTACGCCGCGCCGAGCCCCACATCGGCCCTTGCGAACGACCTGGCCCTCCTGAAGGATTTGGTCGGGTACGAGGACAAGTCCCTCGCCAAGGCGCTCGCCGACGGCTTCGCGCGACGCCACTTGTGGTATTTGAGTGAGAGCCTCGTCCCGTTGGCGTTCTTCGACGAGGACTTATCGCTGGGAAGAAAGCGGGCGATGATCGAGGCCCTCAGCTCCAATGAGGGCTCGGAAGACCTCACCAAGCGGGCCATCGTTCATCTCAAGGCCGACTTGTCGCAGAAGACCTTCGCGGACCTCGTGACCAAGTCCTCGCGAATGTTCTTCGTCACCCTGGGGATCGACGACGGCTTCCTGGAGACCGACCCAGCGGAGTGGCACGACGACCCTCGCTACGTCGCCGCAGCCCGCAAAGTCAACGGCATCCGGGTACTGAACGACTTCGCCGAGCGTGGCGTCGCCTGAAAGGGAAAACTACAATTTGACCCTCACCAAGGACGAGGACCAGACGCAGTACTCCTGCAGGGGGTGGAGGCGCACCGGGAAGATTCCCGACGCCAACAAGAGCACCGTCACCCGCCTCACTGATTTTCGAAGTCGAAAATAAGTGTCATCCTAGTGGTCACATGAAGGGCTGTGCGTTGGGCGGACTCGTGGCCTTTGTACTTTTTCGGACGCCGGATTGTTCGTAAGGTTCTGAAGCGTACGCTCCAGTACCGTGGCCTCTGGGATGTGGAATATCGGTGCGATACTGGATAATAAATATTGGTTCTCAACCTGCCTACGCGGTGTTGCTGCGTCCCGCCCGAAAATTTCCCATCCGGCTAACACGGGGCCGGGCCCTTGCAGCTTTTGCAGGGGCCCGGGCGGCCGGCCGGGCGTGTGGGGGGTCAACCATTGTTGAGGGCTCACATGCTCGGTCGGTGGCCAGGGGCATCGTCTCCGTAATTTGCCGTGTGTTTGGGAATCACGAGGCGGTGGGGGGCGGGCGCAGGCGCCGCCCGCCCCCGCCTGGACGCCTGGGGGTATCCCTCAGCTCACCCCGGCCGGGCGGTACCCAACAAAACTCCCCGGAGCCGGGGCGGTAGCTGCCGATAGCTGTTCCGGCGCCGTCCCGGCTTGGCCAGGCGGGCCGCACAGGCTAAGCGCCATTTCGAGACTTTTATGGCTAGTGGCTACTGTTTTGTTTTTGTTCCTGTGTGTAACTGTGGCTGTAACTTTATGAGCAATTTATTAAATAGCAAGTTAACGTTGAGCCCCGGAAGACCCACAGACGGGCTTAATAGTGTTAAGTGTATACATTCCAAGTGCGATGAGGCACGGGTAAATATTTTTGATCGGGATGAAACTTTGTATGTGATGTTTCTAGGCTAATACAAACCAGAAATCAACTGCCTTGTTCATTTTTCGAAAATCATAAAGGCCCTAAACATAATGACCCCCACCCAATGAAAAAAACTGCCCGTAAAAATTTTAAAAAACTCTTTTAAAGAAAAATTAAAATGGTATATGAAACCAGACACTTTCACATAACAAAGATGAAGAACTACATATATGCAAAATAGATAAAATATAGTTAGAATCTTAACCGTTTAAACTAAATCCATAAAAACATGAATAATAGCAACTGAGATAATATATACAGCTAAATTTATTTCTGATTCCCAAGCGAGTGGTGTTTGCATTTAATCGCATTGGGAAGAGGCTCGAAAATCTTTACAAGCTAATTCCACTTTTTCTGTGGATTGATCTTCCTGCACGAACTGTAACTGTCGGGTACATAGAACATCAGAAATAAGGAAGCTACACGAGGCTCTGAGACCCACACGTGGTAGTTCCTCTTACTTAATCCTATCAACCCTCCACCTTTCATTCCCATCCATGAAATTATCTACCTCCTTTTAAAGCTCCCTAATGACTCCGCACTAACTGCCTGTCTACTGAGTCCATTCCCAAACATTTACCACCCTATTTGTGTACCATTTTTTCCAATAGCATCGGAACTAATTTTTTTCAGTGCATTCTTTTTTTGTCCGTTAATCGAATTGTTGGGACACAAAAATTGATATTATGAAACAAGTGTAAGGTNCCCAAAAAATCCCGTTTCAACGATTCCAGATGACTATCGATCAGGACCAGCACGAGATCATGCCCGATGACCACCTCACGGAGCCATCCGGGACTCCCAGGACAACCTCATCGCGGGACTCAAGCTCCACCTGTCGCAGTTCCAGCCGCGGGATGACTATCGCGAGCTCCTGGAGCTCTCCGTCATCGTGCTCGGCGGGATGCCGGCCCGAGGCATTCGATTCCGGCGGCCTGGGGCTCACCATCACGCGCGTTGGATGGCCAAGCTGATCTACGCTGTGAAGATCTACCTCTTCCGGGGACAGGCAAACCTGACTGCCTGGGAGAGCGCCGGCATCCTTCGGTACGTCAAGTTCATCGTCTCGGTCTACGTCCCCGCGTGGTACGCCGCGCCGAGCCCCACATCGGCCCTTGCGAACGACCTGGCCCTCCTGAAGGATTTGGTCGGTACGAGACAATCCCTCGCCAAGGCGCTCGCCGACGGCTTCGCGCGACGCCACTTGTGGTATTTGAGTGAGAGCCTCGTCCCGTTGGCGTTCTTCGACGAGGACTTATCGCTGGGAAGAAAGCGGGCGATGATCGAGGCCCTCAGTTCCAATGAGGGCTCGGAAGACCTCACCAAGCGGGCCATCGTTCATCTCATGGCCGACTTGTCGCAGAAGACCTTCGCGGACCTCGTGACCAAGTCCTCTCGAATGTTCTTCGTCACCCTGGGGATCGACGACGGCTTCCTGGAGACCGACCCAGCGGAGTGGCACGACGACCCTCGCTACGTCGCCGCAGCCCGCAAAGTCAACGGCATCCGGGTACTGAACGACTTCGCCGAGCGTGGCGTCGCCCTGATGGAAGACTACAATTTGACCCTCACCAAGGACGAGGACCAGACGCAGTACATTCTGCAGGTGGTGGAGGCGCACCAGGGAAGATTCCCCGACGCCAACAAGAGCACCGTCACCCGGCCTCACTGATTTTCGAAAGTCGAAAAATAAGTGTCATCCTAGTGGTCACATGAAGGGCTGTGCGTTGGGCGGACTCGTGGCCTTTGTACTTTTTCGGACGCCGGATTGTTCGTAAGGTTCTGAAGCGTACGCTCCAGTACCGTGGCGTCTGGGATGTGGAATATCGGTGCGATACTGGTGTAATGGCTAGACATTTTATATGCATTCAGTCCCCATATTTGCGCTTGGCGCCAGGCTGTTGTCCCCGCTGGCGGATGCCAGTTAATGTTTTTCTGGTGGCGGGAAAGGATTCCAGTCTGTGGGAGGGGTTTTAGGCTCATAGTTGCCTCCCCACGAGTAGCAGGGTGCGCTAGCAGAGACACCCGAAGTAAATTGCATGTGGTGGCTGATAGGAATTCAGGCATGCATAATAAGAAACAGGGTATAGAAAATATGTTTAGAGGAGCCGAAGTGGCAACGCGCCACCAGCCGCCATCTTGGACGATCCAGGTCGGCCTGGGTCGCCCACTCTGTTACAGGTCACGGCCACGACTACACCTCCCCCAGCCGAGGACGTCTTCTGGACCTCTCGCCACCTCCTTCCAGTTCCCCGCGTGTCTGGTGCTTGATTCCTGCTAACAGACGCAGGGCAAGTCATACCGCGAGGAGAAGGAGGGCTTGGTAGAGGCAGACGCAAGCTGGGAGCAAGGAGCGAGTCGCTAGACAGGAAGTCGACCACGTGTGTGCGCGACGAGGACCACAGGCTCGAGGCTACAGGTTCTTATAATCATAATCCATAACCCCTTATTATATCTATTCCCCAGCCAGATAACCAGAAGCGGTAGGCTATCATAGGCATATGTAGGGAAGATATTTAGGGCGTGATTGAGTGGATGAATCTTGTGTTGGGGGGTGCTATTTGTGTTATGTGTAGATCTTGTAATAAACTAGATAAGGTGTTTACCAAGTGTTATTGTTTACCCTGTATGTAGTCCTGGACTGATAGCTTCATAGTGAGTCAAACAAAGAACCCGAAGGTGATTTAATTATTGAGAGGTAAGTGAAGTTTAAGTACTTAAAACCCCCAGTAAAAATCTAAACCTTTACAAGTGGGGCCCACACAGGGACTCATTCTTGCTAGTCCAGGAGTACACAGGGTAATTTATTCTAGACAGCAAGTAGCACCGCCATCATGAGTATTCAGAGATATAAGGAAGAGGCGGAGTCGATAGGCTACGTGGAGCCAAAAGAAATACAAGAGTATGTTCTCAGTAGGCAACGTGAGGATAAAGAGAGAGAAGATAGGGAGAGAGAGAGACAGGAGAAGGCAAGAGAGCGAGAGAGAGAGTGGGAGAAAGAGTTGAAGGAAAGAGAGGAGGAGAGAGAAAGAGAGAGAGAAGATAGGGAGAGAGAGTGGGAGAAGGAGAGAGAAGATAGGGAGAGAGAGAGACAGGAGAAGGCAAGAGAGCGAGAGAGAGAGTGGGAGCAAGAGAGGGAACATAGGCAGCAAGAGAGAGAAGATAGGCAGCAAGAGAGGGAACATGAGTTGGAAGTGTTACGAGCAAGTAACAACGGGGGAAGAGCGCCGACAGTTATGAACCGGCCTAAAGTAAAACTTCCGATGTTCAAAGAAGGCGATAGGATGGAACACTTCATAGGAAGGTTCGATGATGTGGCAGACCTTTTGGAATATGACGAGATCACGCGTAGACTTCAGTTTACGACCTTGTTTGAGGGTAAGGCACTCGAGGTTCTCTATAGACTGGATAAACATAGCCGTGACTATGGTCAGATGAAACATGCCCTCTTAAAGGCATATGGGCTGAGCACTGAGTGCCTTAAGCAGCAGTATTTTGAAGCTCAGCTGCAGGAGAACGAAACTGCCTCACAGTTTGCCGTGAGAATCGCCGGGAATTTGCGAGACTGGCGCGAAAGTGACGGAGCTGAGGAGACTGTCGAGGGCATCAAAGATTTAATTCTGCGCGCTCAATTCTTAAAGTCATGCCCGGAAGCGCTAATCGCGATGCTGAAAATTGATCGGGTCAATCAGTTGCCTGAAATGGGTAGAGTCGCCGATGCGTATTTTGAGGCATATGCGGAAAAGGCTGAGCCACCGAACGTAGTTTTGGTCGAGGCTGCAGATACGCCAAGGGAAGACGATAGCTCGCCACGACGGGATACGGCGACGCCAGCCCGTAAGACTGAGCCCACATATAGTGCCCCAGTTGTAAACCCTCGTCGCTTTCAGGCAAGCTATAGGCCAGCACAAAGGGAAACTGGAGGCCGTGGAGTAAATCTCGAAGCGAGTAATACCCGACGGCACAAAAATGCTGCGGCCGTTCACAAGGAGCCCCACTGCCCACTCCACAAGGAGTATACTGCCCACCAAAACCTGTACATCGTGATTCGCCGAGCCACAAAGGCCGCGGGACGATATTCCAACGGAGAAAGGTAGTTAGTCAGGTAATGGCAACGGCCGTCATGCACGAAGCAAAGTTCGGGGATGAGGTAAATATGTATTCTCCCGCTGACTTTGAGAACAGCGAGGCCGTCAGGAGGGAGGTAGAGACAGATCCTTCACTCGAGAACGTGCGACGGCATTACTGCGAAGGAACGGTCAGAACATGCGCGGTAATTATACGAGCTTGTAGAGCGGATGGTAATTTATACCGCGAGTTCATAACTCCCCGGGCCACGAGAGATTTCAATTCGTCGTGCCTGAAAAATATCGCTATGCCGTATTCGAGTTAGATCACTGCGATGCCACAGGTGCCCACTCGAGCAGGAAGAAAACGTGGAACGTATCGCGAGAAATTTTATTGGCCAGGCATGGGCCATGATTTGAGCAGATGGGTGCATTCCTGCGAAGTGTGTCAAAACACGAACGACAGCGACATAGAGCTGTATGAACCTCACGAGTACAATGAGGAACAGATGGGGTTGTTTGTAGGGTATAAGAGCCCACTCCCCTCAGAGTTAGGAAAGGACTCCAGGGCTGCGCCTTGATAGGCTTCCTTTAGGGGATCCTCCACGGCGGCATGTACCTGGATTAAGAATTGCATGATCCACTAACATTTCCCTAGCATGGCACGGGTGCATGTATTTAGGAAATCATAGGCAGGTAGACAGGATTGAATTTTTGTAACACCATTGTATACATACCATGTTACATTCACCTGTACCACCTACACTATGTATATACATACCCTACGCCACATAACATTTGTTGGTAATTAAATGTGACGCGTCTTGACGTCCAGATTGGGTCCGATACAGGGTTTGCTAGAAACTTTGGAGTTTTTATCCCCTAGACTTTGAACTTAACGTAAATGCGGGGTTTTTTTCCACTCATTGGTTACAGCAAAACCCTGTAAACGGTTTAAAGTACACACACCACAGAGTGTCTGGATGTGTGACTGACTTATTTAGGTCGGATCTATGATTAGATAATTTACATTTAACCTGCATGATGCTATAACATGTTCAGGTAGTCGGGAAATTCTTTCTGCGGAAAGAATTTTTATCTAGGTGGGGCGAATGTATGGCTAGACATTTTATATGCATTCAGTCCCCATATTTGCGCTTGGCGCCAGGCTGTTGTCCCCGCTGGCGGATGCCAGTTAATGTTTTTCTGGTGGCGGGAAAGGATTCCAGTCTGTGGGAGGGGTTTTAGGCTCATAGTTGCCTCCCCACGAGTAGCAGGGTGCGCTAGCAGAGACACCCGAAGTAAATTGCATGTGGTGGCTGATAGGAATTCAGGCATGCATAATAAGAAACAGGGTATAGAAAATATGTTTAGAGGAGCCGAAGTGGCAACGCGCCACCAGCCGCCATCTTGGACGATCCAGGTCGGCCTGGGTCGCCCACTCTGTTACAGGTCACGGCCACGACTACACCTCCCCCAGCCGAGGACGTCTTCTGGACCTCTCGCCACCTCCTTCCAGTTCCCCGCGTGTCTGGTGCTTGATTCCTGCTAACAGACGCAGGGCAAGTCATACCGCGAGGAGAAGGAGGGCTTGGTAGAGGCAGACGCAAGCTGGGAGCAAGGAGCGAGTCGCTAGACAGGAAGTCGACCACGTGTGTGCGCGACGAGGACCACAGGCTCGAGGCTACAGGTTCTTATAATCATAATCCATAACCCCTTATTATATCTATTCCCCAGCCAGATAACCAGAAGCGGTAGGCTATCATAGGCATATGTAGGGAAGATATTTAGGGCGTGATTGAGTGGATGAATCTTGTGTTGGGGGGTGCTATTTGTGTTATGTGTAGATCTTGTAAATAAACTAGATAAGGTGTTTACCAAGTGTTTATTGTTTACCCTGTATGTAGTCCTGGACTGATAGCTTCATAGTGAGTCAAACAAAGAACCCGAAGGTGATTTAATTATTGAGAGGTAAGTGAAGTTTAAGTACTTAAAACCCCAGTAATAAATTAAAACCCTTACAACTGGATAATAAATATTGGTTCTCAACCTGCCTACGCGGTGTTGCTGCGTCCCGCCTGAATTACCCATCCGGGCTAACACGGGACCGGCCCTTGCAGCTTTTGCAGGGCCGGTCGGCCGGCCGGGCGTGTGGGGCGTCAACCATTGGTAGAGGGCTCACATGCTCGGTCGGTGGCCAGGGGCATCGTCTCGTGAATTTGCCGTGTGTGGCAATCACGAGGCGGTGCGGGCGGGGCGCAGGCGCCGCCCGCACCGCCTGGAGCGCCTGGGAGGTATCCCTCAGCTCACCCCGGCCGGGGCGGTACCCAACAGACCTCCCCGGAGCCGGGACGGTAGCTGCCGATAGCTGTTCCGGCGCCGTCCCGGCTTGGCCAGGCGGGCCGCACAGGCTAAAGCGCCATTTCGAGACGTGTATGGCTAGTGGCTACTGTTGTGTTTTTGTTCTCTGTGTGTAACTGTGCTGTAACTTTAATGAGCAATTTATTAAATAGCAAGTTAACGTTGAGCCCAGGAAGACCCACACGACGGGCTTAATAGTGTTAAGTGTATACATTCAAGTGCGATGAGGCACGGCTAAATATTATTTGATCGGGATGAAACTTTGTATGTGATGTTTCTAGGCTAATACAAACCAGAAAATCAACTGCCTTGTTCATTTTTCGAAAGTCGAAAAATAAGTGTCACCCTAATACATACATACATACAGTCTCATCCTTTTTCCCGCTACCGGCCGTTATAGTCGCTTAGATAAACAACAAAATTGTAAGCACTAAAGCCTGAAAAATGAATACAATGAAAAAAACTGCTGTATTATACAACTCTTGAAAGAAAAAAATTTTAAATGGTATATGAAACCAGACACTTTCACATAAAGCAATGATGAAGAAGCTACATAATATGCCAA
Organism: Chionoecetes opilio; assembly: GCA_016584305.1. Classification (NCBI taxonomy): domain Eukaryota; kingdom Metazoa; phylum Arthropoda; class Malacostraca; order Decapoda; family Majidae; genus Chionoecetes; species Chionoecetes opilio. The sequence continues at coordinate 67,935 of JACEEZ010023258.1, forward strand.
AATAGATAAAATATAGTATAGAATCTTAACCGTTTAAACTAAATCCATAAAAACATGAATAATAGCAACTGAGATAATATATACAGCTAAATTTATTTCTGATCCTAAGCGAGTGGTGTTGGCATTTAATCGCATTGGAAGAGGCTCGAAACTCTTTACAAGCTAATTCCACTTTTCTTGTGTATTGATCTTCCTGCACGAACTGTAAACTGTCGGGGTAACATAAGAACATCAGAAAATAAGGAAGCTACACGAGGCTCTGAGACCTACACGTGGTAGTTCCTCTTACTTAATCCTATCAACATCCACCTTTCATTCCCATCCATGAAATTATCTAGCCTCCTTTTAAAGCTCCCTAATGACTCCGCACTAACTGCCTGTCTACTGAGTCCATTCCAATCATTTACCACCCTATTTGTGTACCAATTTTTCCAATAGCATCGGAACTAATTTTGTTCAGTCATTCTGTGTCGTTAATCGATTGTGTACATTATGATAACAAAATGAACAGTGCTATTATTGTTGTAGCAGAAGTAATTATAGTAGTATCGTTAGTAGTAGTAGTGGATAGTCGTAGTAGTGGTAGCAGCAGCAATATTAGTAATAGTGGATAGTGGTAGAAGCAGCAACAGTAGTGGTAATAGTGGTAGTAGGTAGTCGTAGTAGTAATAGTAGTAGCAGTAGTGGGTAGTCGTAGTAGTGGTAGAGCAGCAATAGTAGTGGTTATAGTGGTAGTGGGTAGTCGTAGTCGTAGTAGTAGTAGTAGTAGTATAGTAGTAGTAGTAGTAGTAGTAGTAGTAGTGGGCAGTCGTAGTAGTAGTAGTAATGGATAGTCGTAGTAGTGGTAGAAGCAGCAATAGTAGTGGTAATAGTGGTGCTAGTTAGTCATAATAGTAGTAGTAGTAGCAGTAGTGGGTATTCGTAATAGTGGTAGAAGCAGCAATAATAGTGGTATTAGTGGTAGTTTTTGTTATTCTAATTGTTGCCTTTTTGTTTGGGTTTGTATTATGTTTGACTAATGGCAGACAAGCGAGGTGGCGTGCAAAGAGTGTCGTTCCGCGCTAATGGCAGGACAAAGGGGGGAGGAACCAACATTTCATGGGCATTCTCAACTGTGTGAGGGACGAGGAGAGTGAGAATGCCCTGCGTGGTGGGATGCGTGGTGTGTCGCTGCAGGGTTTCCGCAGCGTGGATCACGAGGAAATGAGAGGGGTATTGCAAAGCCTCTCCTCCAGTGAGGCTTTGGGTATGGATGGGCTCCCATCTGGGGCATTTAAGTATGTGCCCCCCAGCCTGGTTACTTGGCTCTGTCTCTTCAGCAATGCCTGTGTCTGCCATCAGTACATACCAAGTCAGGTCTTGGCAGTGCTTATAGTGCCTTTACTTAAGAGCAAAATGAAGGACCCTGCTAACTCTGGCAATTACAGGCCCATTGCCATAGCAACCGCCCTGTCCAAGGTGCTGGAGAAAGTGGTGCTCCATCGTCTTGAGGCCTACCTGTATACACTGGACGATCAGTTCAGCTATAATTGTTCATTATAATTAATTATAATGGCCTTGGCACTGAGATGTGTGTGTGGACATTGAAGAATATCATTCATTACTACACTTCCAGAAATTCACCTGTTTATCTGTGTTTCCTGGATGCCAGAAAGGCGTTTGGCAGTGAATTACTGGAACCTCTTTCATAAACTTCTTGTCAGGGGTACACCTGGGTACATTGTAATTTATTAATGTACTGGTACACTACCTAGAAATTTACTGTTAAGTGGGGTAATTCCTTCTCGCTGTCCTTTAGTACTGCCAATGGTATTCGGCAGGGAGGGATTTTATCCCCCTACCTGTACAATATGTACACGGATGATCTCAGTGCCAACCTTCGTGATACAGGTATCGGCTGCCACATACATGATGGGTGCATCAACTCACTGAGCTATGCTGATGATATGGTACTGCTCGCACCCACTGCGGATGCGTTGCAGGACCTTATCAATGTGTGTCAGGTGTATGCTGCCAAGCATGACATTGTCTACAACACCACTAAGACAGAGTGCATGGTAGTATCACCGGCACAGCGCTCAGGTGAATTACCTGAAAACAGCATGGCTCGGTGGGTCTGCCCTCACTTATGTGGATAGATTCGCATACATAGACCATGTTATATCCCATGACATGACTGATGATGATGATATCATCAAGCAGACCACCAAGCTTCTTGTTGTGGGAAATACTCTACAGAGGAAATTCTCCTACTGTAGCAGAGAGGTGAAGATGGAGTTATTCAAGAGTCACTGCTACTCTATATACTGCAACTCGTTGTGGTCGCGGTACAAGGTGGCCACTATGAACCGCTTTAAGGTCTGTCACAATGACATCCTTAAGAGGCTTCTGGGCTGCCCAGGTGGTGCAACTCGTCCCTGGCTTTCGCTATGAACGGGGTGAACAATCTGGATGTGATCCGTCGACACTCCATGTTCAGTTTAAAGAGTAGGGTGGAGCTCTCTACGAACTCCATCATCAACTCTGTCAGGCAGAGCTCGGCCTATGTATGTGGACCTATACAACAGCGGTGGCTGGGTCTGCTGTTGGTGCAGAATGTGGGGTAGCACAGGTGTCCATGTATGCTTTTCTATGTACTTTGATACTATGTCCCCTAATGTGCCTGTACTTTGTTCTTGTTTTTGTTTTTGCTCTAGTACTTAAGTTTACTCCGTGGCTTGTTCTTAACGCTTTATTTTTTGTATGTATGCCTCCGGGCGAGAATAACATTATTATTATTATTATTATTATTATTAGGAAAACGACTTAGCTGGAATGTTGGAAAAAATATACAAAAACGTCTACGGAGTTTGCTACCCTTGTTTACTACTACCACTACTACTGCTACTACTACTACTACTACTACTACTGCTACTACTACTACTACTACTGCTACTACTACTACTATACTACTACTACTACTACTACTTTTACGTTTTTGCTTATAGCGCCATCAGGCATTTATCAATCCATAAGGGTTTTGATGGTTAGCTCTATGGATATATTTGAAGGCTATGAGGGTTGGGTGTGGCTCAATGTTCATGGGTGGTGGGGGTAAGGTTTTTACAGTGGCACTAAACCTCAGTAAGGGGTTGAAGGTAAGGTTGACGGGCAACATGTGGATAGATTTCGGCAACCCAACGATTAAGGACCTGCCTTACCCAACTGATCTGGATAAAGATCTGCACCCGGCGGGACTCGAACTCAGGACGCCGAGACCACTACTTCCAGGCCCCCACCACTCGGCCACCGCCACCCTTAAACTACTACACTACTACTAGTAGGTACTACTTATAATTATTATATTATTACCAATACTTGTGCTAATTTTACTGTTATATAGTGTGTGTTTTGTATATATTATATATATATTATATATATATATTATATATATATATATATATATATATATATTATATATATATATATATATATATATATATATATATATTTATATATTTATTTGTTGTGTGTGTGTGTGTGTGGTGTGTGTGTGTGGTGTGTGTGTTGTGTGTTGTGTGTGTGGGTGGGTGTGTGTGTGGTGTGTGTGTTGTGTGTGTGTGTGTGGTGTGTGTGTGTGTGTGTGTGTGTGTGTGTGTGTGTGTGTGTGTGTGTGTGTGTGTGTGTGTGTGTGTGTGTGTGTTGTGGTGTGTGTGTGTGTGTGTGTGTGTGTGTGTGTGTTGTGTGTGTGTGTGTGTGTGTGTGGCTGCCTTGCATCATTGCTCTCGAAGAAAATAGGGGTGGGTCTTAAAGGAGTGATCCTGCGTGTCTTAATATGTTCTTCGAAGTCGTGCTGCCACCTGCGACTGCTCAGGCTTAAGGGGATTATGGCACAGCCCAACATGCTATATTTTGCACATTGGCTTTCGTGGACAAGAATTCCTTACCCTTCAAAAAAAAAAATTCCACCTATACTCTGGGTTTTTTTACGAGGTGAAATCCTGACCCCTTACTGCACTGACTAGCTATTTAATGCCAGGATGAAAAAATACTACGGTTCTTCAAATATCAGTTGTATTTTATCATATATATATTACCCTATTATCAAGTAAACATAAGCATCATTTTTAGCATGAGACTAAGATAGAATGGAATTTTCGCCTCGTAAGAATAGACTATAAGTACTAGAAGCGCCCTATTTCGTAAACATTAAGAATCTTTTATTAATCTTACCTTACAAAAGTACTACGATTCCCTACGATTCATCTCCTAAGCAAAATTGCTATTTGTTTTTCGTAAATTATGTCTTACCGCAAACTGTGATAATATGAACTCAAAAAGTATATATAGTACTTCATAATAAAAAAAAAACTATCTCCTATACACATTAAGTATACATCTATTATTAATCCTACCTTCAAAAATACTACGATTCCTTACGATTTCAACTAAGCAAAATTATAATACTTTTCGCAACTTATGTTTTGCCGCAAATTAAGATTTTCATCCTATCTAGACACTTTGCAAGTACCAACTACAAGGTTATTGACTATACAAAGCGCCGCCACGTCAGCACGAACTAGGCGGACTCGAACCGCTGACCGAATGCACAGGGACTCTGCACATTGCGAACTCATGTCTCTACCAACCTTGCCATCCTGACGGGCTGTTTTGCCGCAAATTGTGATATGAATTCAAAAAGTAAATATAGTACTTTCCAAAAAAAAATTACCAGTCACATTAAAGTTCTGACAATATGAATTCAAAAAGTATAGCTATAGTACTACAACAAAAAGTCGTCACAGTCAGCCTTGAGCTTCTGCCTTTATGGACAAACTTTCCCATCGGCAACTTTTCTCCCTACCACAAATCCCTCAAGTTGGGTCGTTTTATGATTTTCTCTGACAACGTTCCTCTCCCCAAACGTTCCCTTTTGTGTGCGTCTCAATGTAAAAGTGTCAAACGTTGCTACTGCTTCTACTCCTCTTTCTATTTCTCCTATACATTAAGTCTTATTCCATCTCTGATCTCCCTTTTCTTAGTTTGTTTCTCCAATACCTTCACTTCTTTTCCCTCGACCTCCCTCTTCTACTTCTCAGTGATCCATTGTTATATATTACTTGGTTGAATTGTGCATGAAAATAGTATACGACATATTAGGCATTTTGCAGTGTCCTTACAATACTGTAGAAGTATATTGTTGACAGAGAGATTAATAGACAGAGAGAGAGAGAGAGAGAGAGAGAGAGAGAGAGAGAGAGAGAGAGAGAGAGAGAGAGAGAGAGAGAGAGAGAGAGAGAGAGAGAGAGAGAGAGAGAGAGAGAGAGAGAGAGAGAGAGAGAGAGAGAGAGAGAGAGAGAGAGAGAGAGAGAGAGAGAGAGAGAGAGCAAAGACAATCTTCAGAATTCAGTTTTCTTTCCCTGGTGTTGTTACTGTCACGTCTTTAACTCTCGTCGTCGCTCTCTCTTCTCTCTCGGGTATTTTCTTTTCTTAGTCTCTCTCTATTTCTTTCTTAACGCTCACTATTATCTTTTCTTTATACCTTTCTCATTCTGCAGACCCTTTCCTGCTATTTTCTGTTCTCTCTCTCCAACTTATGATTATTATAATTTATCTGAACACGTATTCAATCGCGACTGTTTAGGGTGCAGAGAAAGAGAATAAAGCGAAAAGGTGTAAGAAACTCATGCATAAACAGATACACGAACAAAAAGTAAAATGTCGAAAGGAAATCTTCACATCACCTTATCATATGACCCTATGGCAAAAACTGTGAAAGAATTACCCGACCCGGCAAAGAAAAATGCATATAATTTTATTTCTACCATCATTCACTCACATTCCAAGTATTGCATTATATATATTCTTTACATAATATGAAAGAACAAACATAATAATGAAAGAGCTAATCCTGTGTTTTCTCTGATTTCTGGAGCAAAAGCAAACACATTATGCTGATAGTGGACATAATCTGAGCCCCGTCTGGCAAACCCTGAGAAGAAATGGAAGGAAAAGAGAGGGGTTGTCTGCTGCTTTCCTGTCTTTATGCCTTCCCCCAGACCCCAGCTTATGCACACACGTCCATGCCCTCAGACTCAGAATAGCAAGGAAAGCTATTTGTTTCATAAGGTCTCTCTCTCTCTCTCTCTCTCTCTCTCTCTCTCTCTCCTCTCTCTCTCTCTCGCTCTCTCTCTCTTTTCTCTCTCCTCTCCTCTCTCTCTCTCTCTCTTCTCTCTCTCTCTCTCTCTCTCTCTCTCTCTCTCTCTCTCTCTCTCTCTCTCTCTCTCTCTCTCTCTCTCTCTCTCTCTCTCTCTCTCTCTCTCTCTCTCTCTCTCTCTCATGTCATCCATTACCATCATTTGCTCATGCTTCTGCTTTTATTTCTCTTCATTTACTTTCCTCCTCTTCCTCTTCCTCTTCCTCTTCCTCTTCCTCCTTGCATAGCTTTCCCTTGAATACCTCTGTGGGAAGACGGAAGCCCTGCCTGCCTTCCATCTCCATTAGGGGGCCACAACCTCCTTCACCCCCTCCTCACCGCTCTTCCTTCTCCTCCCTTCCTCCACCTCCACCTCCACCTCCACCTCCACCCCCCACCTCCACCTCCACCTCCTTTCCCTCCTCCTCCTCCTCCTCCTCCTCCTCCTCCTCCTCCTCCTCCCCCACCTCACCATTCTTCCTTCTCCTAATCATCCCTTTCTCCCTCGGCCTCACATCCCACATTATTTATAAATTATTCTTGTGTTTACGTTTACTGTTGTATATATAAATAAAGAGAGAGAGAGAGAGAGAGAGAGAGAGAGAGAGAGAGAGAGAGAGAGAGAGAGAGAGAGAGAGAGAGAGAGAGAAGAGAGAGAGGAGAGAGAGAGAGAGAGGGGGGGAGAGAGAGAGAGAGAGAGAGAGAGAGAGAGAGAGAGAGAGAGAGAGAGAGAGAGAGAGAGAAAATTGACTTAGATCAATATTGAGCAAATTCTTATCGATACCTGTGAGGCAAAAATATTTCCTCCATCGGTAAACGGCCGTCTCTCTCTCTCTCTTTCTCTCTCCGTCCCTGTCCCTGTCCCTCTCCCTCCCTCTCTCTCTCTCTCTCTCCTCTCTCCTCTCTCTCTCTCTCTCTCTCTCTCTCTCTTCGTTGTTGTCAATATTAAAAAACAGAACATTAAAATTAAATGGTAAATTGTTTCCATATTTTAAGAAACACAAAATTCCTTTAATATTTTATCCCTTTTTGAAACACAAAGAACAATACCACTGTACGTTTACACGTGGCAAATGTATACAAATGTCAAAGTGCACTCTGAAAACGTATATATGTAAAGCAAATAAATACGGACATACACACACACACACGCACACATACACACAACACTCACAAACACATACAACACCACACAACACAACACAACACAACACAACACAACACAACACAACACAACACAACACAACACAACACAACACAACACAACACCCAGAGAAAGAGAGAAAGCAGCCCGTAAGGCAGCAGGGGGAGGGAGAGTGCGTGAAGGTTGGGACATGGAGGTGGAAGGCACTGGGGGGAGTAGAGTCAATGTTTGCCACTCTCTGTCCTCATCAAACCAGTCCACAAACAAGGGAGACTTTCACAAGTTCCATAACATTCCCACAGATAATAAAGAAATGAGGGAAAAATGTATAACATCTGGTGAGAATCTGGCGGATATAGCGTGTACGTACTTTAAGGTTTTCATTTTTTTCCTCTCTCTTCCTCTCTTGCCTTTTTGTTGCATTTTTTGTCCCCAAGAGCGATTCAGTTCTCTATTCGAGATGGCGAAAAAATAAACAAGATGGTGTGGTGAAGAAATCGGCCGCAAAAGATGTGGTGAAGAAATCAGCCGCATAAAATGTGGTGAAGAAATTGGCCGCAAAAGATGTGGTGAAGAAATCGGCCGCAAAAGATGTGGTGAAGAAATCGGCCGCATAAAATGTGGTGAAGAAATTGGCCGCAAAAGATGTGGTGAAGAAATCGGCCGCATAAAATGTGGTGAAGAAATTGGCCGCAAAAAATGCGGTGAAGAAATCGGCCACAAAAGAGGTGGTGAAGAAATCGGCCGCAAAAAATGTGGTGAAGAAATCGGCCGCATAAAATGTGGTGAAGAAATCGGCCACAAAAGAGGTGGTGAAGAAATCGGCCGCAAAAAATGTGGTGAAGAAATCGACCGCATAAAATGTGGTGAAAAAATCGGCCACAAAAGAGGTGGTGAAGAAATCGGCCGCAAAAAATGTGGTGAAGAAATCGGCCGCAAAAAATGTGGTGAAGAAATCGGCCACAAAAAATGTGGTGAAGAAATCGGCCTCAAAAGATGTGGTGAAGAAATCGGCCGCAAAAGATGTGGTGAAGAAATCGGCCACAAAAGATGTGGTGGAAAAAAATCGGCCGCCCAAAAAAATGGGTTTAAGAAAATGGCCGCAAAAAAACTGTGGTGAAGAAATTGGCCGCAAAAAATTGGTGAAGAAATCGGCCACAAAAAATGTGGTGAAGAAATCGGCCGCAAAAGAGGGGGGAAAAAAATCGGCCACAAAAGATGGGGTGAAGAAATGGCCACAAAAGAGTGGTAAGAAACGGGCCACAAAAAATGTGTTTGAAGAAATCACCACAAAGATGTGGTAAAAAAAAGGCCACAAAAAATTTTTTGAAAAATCGGCCACAAAAGATGTTAAGAATCGGCCGCAAAAGTAGGGAAGAAAGGGGCGCATAGAATGTGGTGAAAGAGATCAATCAATCAATCAATAATTGGGGGTACCCCGGGGGGGGCGCGCCTCGCCCCCCCTACGACCCACTCCCGGGGGTCACCAGCCGATTTCCCCATGCAGGCTTTTTTCCCCATCCCAAGCAACTCTCGACGGGAAAAACATCAACTTCCCCAACCACGAGCCTTTGGGCGCCCCTTGGCCCCCTCCACGACGAATGCCCTTTTTACAGATCCCAACCCGTGGGAAGGCGGTTTGGGGGTAGCGTGCCACAGCCCATATGCCAAACTGGGCGCTGACGGATTGCGGAAATAGGCCCGTTCAGTCCAGGGTGCAATCGTGTTTTGACACGTAATCCCCCCGCGATACCCATGATTTGCGAAGACACTTATTACCAAAGGCATTGATTCGCTTTTTAAAGCACTTTTTAGGCCCATGCCACAACCATAGAGAAAGACAGGGTCACAAGCGTTGAAGACCGGTTTTTTGTCCTCCGCACATTCGACAACCCCAAAAATACCCCCAAAGGAGCCCATACAACCGGGGGCTATGCCGTAAGTATCCGCCGTAAGACTTTTGCGTGACCCGCCGTCATTATGGACTGCGTCCCCAAGTATGTAAAACTTCCAAATCTAAATGTCCTCCCACACCATGAACAACTTACTTTCATCTAGAAAGTCTCTAAAACCGGCCCGGGTTTTGAGCCAGAAGACCTCAACCCCAAAAGGTTTTTCCCTACTCGTGCGCGCCTCGAGAGCATCCCAGGACCCCCAGGACTCAGCAAAGTTACGACCCCGGCAAAAAACAAGATCAGGATTTTGGGTTTTCCCGAGGGAGCTCCAAAACACTTTGATTTACAATTTGTCCAAAACCCAGCCCATACAAGCGTTGAAAAGTGAGGGGAAGGACGCACCTTCCCTCACTCCTGATTCACAGGAAAGAAGCTGGTACACCTGCCCCACACTTCATTCCTTCGTCCGAATACAGACCAGTTATAAAACCCAATAGTCCTTGCAGGAACCCCGAAGCGCAAAAAGACCCAGAGTGACTAGATCACTAGAAAAAACGCCTTTTGAGATCAACATGGGCGCAAGCATCCCTGTCGAAACTCACGTCGGGTTCCACCGGGACACGAAGCGCTGGGATCGGCCCCGTTGTTGACTTACCAGGCGTGAACCCAGATGCTGAGGTCTCGATGTTCACCAGATGCTGCGAATTCGTGTCAGCAATAGATGGGCAACACCTTTCCTGGAACGCTGAGCGCTAATACGCGTAATTGTGCAGTCCTGCGGTCCCCTTTTCCTTTTCCCGATAGGGAAGACCCGCCCCTTTCCAGTCAGGAGGAAAGGGACCTGATTGCCACACGGAGTCAGGACCAAGCAGCCCCCGGGTCATGGCCCCACCCCGCTTTGAGGATCCGCCTGAATTCAAAACCAGCTGCCTTTCCCCCCTTCAACTTTGCTACCCTCTTGACTTCGTCAAGAGAGGGGTGCGGGTTTGTCGGGGGGGGTTTTTTTAAAAAAAAATTTTTTGGAAAGCTCCCCCGTAAGGGTGGAAAACTGCCCCAAAGTACTCACCCAACGGGGCCACTGCCATCCATTTCCACACGAGGCCCCATCTGCTGTTCGAATAGCACTCGCCCCAGAAGGGGACTTGGAACGGAGCTTTTTCAGGGCTCGGGAGGCGGGTCGGAGGTCTTTGCGTTCAAATGATCCTCGACATCCCAGCGAATTCCTGACATACCTCTCCTTTTCTCTCCTCAGGAGGGTTCTGTCCGGCGAAAAAACCCTGTGCTGGTCCCGGTTTCCCCGCAGCCTGGCAGCGCGACTCCCTCGACTCCTTGACCCCGGGCGCTCCCAAAACTCCTTTGGAGCCTTAGAGTTTAGTTTAAGGATCCCACTTTAAAGGGGCCCGAAGCACCCGGGACTCAAACCCATTTGAGAGCCCCCGCATACTCATGAGACATTCAAGCCTTTAGTTTTCAAGATGAAACAAAAAGTATGGGTTTCCTATGGATTCTTTTGGGGCTTGACTAAGCTTAAACGGCCCCATAAAAAGTGGGAAAAAACGGCCACAAAAAAGGTGGTGAAAAAAACGGCCGCAAAAATGTGGTGAAAAAACGGGGCATAAAATAGGTGAAGAAATCGGCCCCCAAAAAAAGTGGTGAAGAAATCGGCCGCAAAAAATGTGGTGAAGAAATCGGGCCCCAAAAAAAATGGGGAAAAAACGGGGTCAAAAAATGTGGGGAAGAAATCGCCGCAAAAAGGTGGTGAGAAACGGCCACAAAGATGTGGTGAAGAAATCGGCCACAAAAGATGTGGTGGAAAAACGGCACCAAAACTGTGGTGAAAAAAATGGCACAAAAGTGTGGTGCGAAACGGCCCAAAAAAAGTGGTGAAGAAATCGGCCACAAAAAATGTGGTGAAAAAATCGGCACAAAAGATGTGGGTTTAAAAAATTGGGCCCCAAAAGATATGGTTTAAAAAAATTGGCCCATAGAATGTGGTGAAAAAATCGGGCCCCAAAGAGGGGGGTTTAAGAAAACGGCCACAAAAGAGGTGGTGAAAAAAATCGGCCCATAGAAAGTGGTGAAGAAACCGCCGCAAAAGAGGTGTGAAGAAACGGCCACAAAAAAAGGGGGTGAAGAAACTGCGATAAAATTGGGGAAGAAACGGCCACAAAAGAGGTGGTGAAGAAACGGCGCAAAAAATTTGGGGAAAAAACGGCCCCAAAAAATGTGGTGAAAAAAACGGCCCCAAAAAAATGGGGTGAAGAAATCGGCTAAAAAAGATGTAGTAAAGAAATCGGCCGCAAAAGAGGTGGTGAAGAAATCGGCCCACAAAAGACGTGGTGAAGAAATCGGCACAAAAGATGTGGTAAAGAAATCGGCCACAAAATGTGATTAAGAAATCGGCCACAAAAGATGTGGTGAAGAAATCGGCCACAAAAGAGGGGTGAAAAAATCGGCCGCAAAAGATATGGTGAAGAAATTGGCCCGCATAGAAATGTGGTGAAGACGTCACCTTTCCCACCCACATCTCCGGCTCTTCCCTTGATCCTGTTACAGTGATTTGCCAGAAGGAGTCGGCACCTGTCGCCCTCTCGGCGCTGTGGATCCTCAGATCACCTGGCGGTCCTCAGCACAATTCACGTGCTGGGCTGAGAGACGTCCCCAAGAAGCGGACAAACTGGCTGGGGGGGAAAGACTAACTGGGAGGGCCCTTTCAAGACGCGCTGCTCACACTCCCTGGAACAACATCCTTACAGGTGACGTGGACACCCAAGTAAGAAGCTTCACAAGCACAATTCATCCCTTCAAAAAAGGGTTTACGTCCCCCCCCCTACCTTCACGGAAAAAACCACTCGACCGGCCATGGTTTGGGTACAACTGCAGAGTGGCAGCCGATGAAAAAAAGCAGAGCCTGGAGACGCTTCAGACGACACCCGACGCACAATAACAAGAAAAAGGCAAAAAGAAGCTTGCGTCAAATGCAAGGGTACAGCGGGTGCCTCAGCAACGGTGGCAAGATGAGCTGAAATTCAAACTCTCTGCCCGCTCTGTGGGTACAAGTCTTGGTGGACTGCCCTCAAGGAACAGCAAGGCTTTGCACCCGATGACCACATTCCCCCGCTAATAAAGCTGACCGTTCAGTAGCCACTGGGAAAGTTGCGAGAAGGCTGAGGTATTAGCGGCCCACTTCTCAGGAAAGATGACAGTCTCTGTCCTGACCGCTTCCTCCTGCCGTGGCACGTCTCACCAACGCGACGCTCGACACCATCACCTTAACCACAGAAGAGGTGATGCGACAGCTGCAACTGGTCGACCCTAAGAAGGCCTTGGACCAGAGGGGGTGTCCCCCCCCCTCCTTAAGCACTGCGCCGCCCACTGGCAGCCCCCGTCACCGACATCTTCCAGTGTTGTCCAGCACTGGTAAGTGGCCCTCCACTGGAAGGGGGCAAGAGTAGCAGCCTTTCCCAAAAAAAAGGGAAAGAAGACGGAGCCAAAAAACTACGGGACCAATCTCCCCTGTCTGCCCTCGGCAAGACACTGGAAACCATCATTGCCAGCAGGATCTCCTACTTCTTCACCACACACCGCATCCTCAGAAACAGACAGTTCGGTTTCCCGCCCTAACAGGTCTGCCAACGACATCCTTCTCCTTATGTCCACCTTATGGCACCAAATCCCTGGACAGAGGACGCGACACTTTCGTCATCGCCTTGGACATCGCCGGAGTTTTTGATGGGGTGTGGCACTCCGGTCTTATCCCCAAAAACTCCGCAGCATGGGAGTGACTGGCGGCCTTCTCCACCTCCTTCCACGATACCTGCGGAACAGATCTCTCAGCGTGGCGGTGAACGACACACTTCGGAAGAACACCCGATTGGAGCGGGTTTTCCCACAAGGCAGTGTTCTTGGACCCTATTATGGAATGTGTTTTTTTAACGACCTCCTGATGCTCCCCCGGAGGCACACGCCTACGCGGATGACTGCACCCTCACATTCCCCTGTGAACAGTACTGACCACCGCACTACTGTCGCCCTCGTCAACCAAGTTTTGGAGACCATCACCTCATGGGGACGACGGTGGCAGGTTGATCTCGCCCATGACAAAACACAGGTCATGCTGATCTCCCGGCGACATCACCCCCCAGCCACCCCTATCCCACCATTCTTCTGGACGGGAAGGTGTTGCCCTTGCAGCCGAGGGTCAACATTCTCGGCGTTGAGGTGAACAGCACCCTCTCCTTCACCAGCCACGTCAGGAAGACAGCCTCTAGGCCGCAGGCAGGTTTAACTGCGTCAGGCGCGTCTCCCACCTCCTTGACGCTCGGGGTGTCACAACCTTTATGCGGCCCAAGTCCGTCCCTCATGGAGTACGCCCCCCTGACTTGGTCATCCTGCCCCCCTCGTACCTTGGTCTCCTAGACAAGGTACAAAACCGTGCCCAGCGGCTCATCTCCCTGAAGGGAGCACCAGACATGCAGCTCGCCCCCCTACAGCCCCTACAGCACAGGCGAGACGTGGCCGGCCTGTGCGTCACGTTTCAAAATCCTCAAGCAGGGGGCCCCACACCTCGCTATACTCCCGGGAGCCGTGGGCGACACCTCACCCATACTCCACCAGGGACGCCAACAAGAGGGACCCAATAACTCATTGTTTCCCCTTTGCCAGGACAGCGACCTTCTTCCGCTCCTTCCTGCCGCGATACAGCAGGCTGTGGAACCGTGTAGTGCGACGACTGACATGCACCAGGCCGCCACACTCCACATCTTCAAGTGTGCAGTGAATGCCTGGCTGATGCCATTGGACATAATTAGTCAACTAAATGTGCAGACTAAAGATAGTATCGGAACCCAACCGGAAACTTTGGCTGTAAAATTAAAATCAAATGTAAAAAAAAAAAAAAAAAAAAAAAAAAAAGAAATCAATCAATCAATCAATATTTGGGGGCATACGCATGGGGGCGCGTCGCCTCGCCCACCCTACGACGCCCCTCCCGGGGGTCACCACGCGCGAGTTCCCATGCAGGCTCCTTTCCCATACCAAGCAACTCTCGACAGGAAACATCAACTTGCCCAGCCACGAGCCTTGGGGCGCCCCCTTGGCCTCCTCCTCGCCGAATTGTCCCCTTACAGATACAACCCGATGGGGAAAGGGTCGGTTTCAGGGTAGCGTGCCACATGCCCATATAGCCGAAGTTGGCGCTGACGGACTATGCAGGTAATAGGCCTCGATTCAGTCTCACGGTGCAATCGCTGATTTGACACGTAATCATCCAAACGATACCCCCTGATTCTGCAAAAACACTTATTACCAAAGGCGTCTCTTCAAGTCCCCTATTAGTGTCCATGTCTCACAACCATAGAGTAAGACAGGGATCACAAGCGACTTGAAGATCCGGATCTTTGTCCTCCTGCACAGGTACCGACATCGCCAAAAAACTCCCACTGAGCGAGTCCATAACACCGTGGGCTATGCCAATCCGCCGTAAGACTTCTTGACGTGACTCGCCGTCATTTGGGCTGCGCTACCAAGGTATGTAAAACTTTCCAAGATCTCAATGTCCTCGCCACCGCATGAACGACTGTACTGCTTCACCTAGTAAGTCTCCAAATACCTGGACCTTGGTCTTGAGCCAGGAACCTCAAGTCCCAAAGGCTTGCTCCTCGTGCAGCGCCTCGAGAGCCATCACCAGGACCTCCAGCGACTCAGCAAAGATTACGCATCATCGGCAAAAACAAGATCAGTGATCTTGGTGTTGCTGACGGATGCTCCACAATCACTTTGATTTACAACCTTGTCCAATACCCAGTCCATACAAGCGTTGAAAAGTGATGGGGCAAGGACGCACCCTTGCCTCACTCCTGTATTCACAGGAAAGAAGCTGGATACACCTGCCCCACACTTCACAGCACTCTCAGTCCCAGAATATAGACCAGTTATCAAACCAATAGTCCTTGCAGGAATCCCTCGAAGTCGCAGAAGATCCTAGAGTGACTCACGATGCACTGAGTCAAACGCCTTCTTGAGATCAACATAGGCTGTAAGCATCCCTTGTCGAAACTCACGTCGGCGTTCCACCAGGACACGAAGCGCTAGGATACGGTCCGTTGTTGACTTACAGGCGTGAACCCATACTGCTGAGGTCTCTGATGCTTCACCAGATGACTGCGAATTCGTGTCAGCAATAAATGGGCAAGCACCTTGCCTGGTACGCTGAGCAGCGTAATACCGCGGTAATTGTTGCAGTCCTGACGGTCCCCTTTCCCTTTCCAGATAGGGACGACCAGCCCCCTTTTCCAGTCAGGAGGAATGGTACCTGATTGCCACACGGCAGTCAGGACAGCATGCAGCCCGCAGATCATGGCCTCACCCCCAGCTTTGAGGAGCCCCGCACTGATATTACAAACACCAGCTGCCTTTCCACCCTTCAACTTTGCTACAGCCTCTCTGACTTCGTCAAGAGAGGGTACGGTTTCGTCAATGGGAGGATCGGCATCCACTGCCTGTAACCCAGTGGTGTGAAGCTGCTCAGTTGGAGGGTCCACCGTGAACAACTGCCAAAGTACTCAGCCCAACGAGCCATCTGCCCATCCATGTCCGACACGAGGCGCCCATCTGCTGTTCGAATAGCACTCGCCCGAGAAGGAGACTTGGAACGGAGCTTCTTCAGGGCTCGGTAGGCGGGTCGGAGGTCATTAGCGTTCAAATGACCCTCGACATCCTCAGCGAGACTCCTGACATACCTCTCCTTGTCTCTCCTCAGGAGGGTTCTAGTCCGGCGTGACAGAGCCCTGTGCTGGTCCCGGTTCCCAGCCAGCCTGGCAGCGCGACTCTCCTCGATTTTCTCCAGCGTCTCCGTCGAGACAAAACCACGCCTTGACCTCGGGCGCTCCCCAATACACTCCTTGGCAGCCTTTAGAGTTTCATGTTTGAAGGTATCCCACAGTTCTACAGGGTCCCCGAGAGCACCGAGCACATCAAACCGATTTGAGACTGCCACCGCATACTCATGAGCACATGTCAAGTCCTTCAGTTTCTCAAGATGAAACACAGTATGGTTACCTCTTGAGATTCTTCTGGACTTGACATGAAGCTTAATCGGCCGCATAAAATGTGGTGAAGAAATCGGCCACAAAAGAGGTGGTGAAGAAATCGGCCACAAAAATGTGGTGAAGAAATCGGCCGCAAAAAATGTGGTGAAGAAATCGGCCGCAAAAAATGTGGTGAAGAAATCGGCCACAAAAAATGTGGTGAAGAAATCGGCCTCAAAAGATGTGGTGAAGAAATCGGCCGCAAAAGAGGTGGTGAAGAAATCGGCCACAAAAGATGTGGTGAAGAAATCGGCCACAAAAGATGTGGTGAAGAAATCGGCCACAAAAAATGTGGTGAAGAAATCGGCCACAAAAAATGTGGTGAAGAAATCGGCCACAAAAGATGTGGTGAAGAAATTGGCCGCAAAAGATATGGTGAAGAAATTGGCCGCATAGAATGTGGTGAAGAAATCAATCAATCAATCAATAATTGGGGGCATACGCCGGGGGGCGCGTCGCCTCGCCCACCCTACGACGCCACTCCCGGGGGTCACCACGCGCGAGTTCCCATGCAGGCTCCTTTCCCATACCAAGCAACTCTCGACAGGAAACATCAACTTGCCCCAGCCACGAGCCTTGTGGGCGCCCCCTTGGCCTCCTCCACGCCGAATTGTCTCTTACAGATACAACCCGATGGGAAGGATCGGTTTCAGGGTAGCGTGCCACATGCCCATATAGCCGAAGTTGGCGCTGACGGACTATGCAGGTAATAGGCCTCGATTCAGTCTCACGGTGCAATCGCTGATTTGACACGTAATCATCCCAGCGATACCCCATGATTCTGCGAAGACACTTATTACCAAAGGCATTGATTCGTCTCTTCAAGTCACTATTTAGTGTCCATGTCTCACAACCATAGAGTAAGACAGGGATCACAAGCGACTTCAAGATCCGGATCTTTGTCCTCCTGCACAGGTACCGACAACGCCAAATATTCCCACTGAGCGAGTCCATAACATCGTGGGCTATGCCAATCCGCCGTAACATTTCTTCTTGACGTGACCCGCCGTCATTATGGACTGCGCTACCAAGGTATGTAAAACTTTCCAAGATTTCAATGTCCTCGCCACACGCATGAACAGACTGTACTGCTTCACCTAGTAAGTCTCCAAATACCTGGACCTTGGTCTTGAGCCAGGAGACCTCAAGTCCCAAAGGCTTTGCCTCCTCGTGCAGCGCCTCGAGAGCCATCACCAGGACCTCCAGCGACTCAGCAAAGATTACTGCATCATCGGCAAGAACAAGATCAGTGATCTTGGTGTTGCCGACGGATGCTCCACAATCACTTTGATTTACAACCTTGTCCAATACCCAGTCCATACAAGCGTTGAAAAGTGATGGGGCAAGGACGCACCCTTGCCTCACTCCTGTATTCACAGGAAAGAAGCTGGATACACCTGCCCCACACTTCACAGCACTCTCAGTCCCAGAATACAGACCAGTTATCAAACCAATAGTCCTTGCAGGAATCCCTCGAAGTCGCAGAAGATCCTAGAGTGACTCACGATGCACTGAGTCAAACGCCTTCTTGAGATCAACATAGGCTGCAAGCATCCCCTGTCGAAACTCACGTCGGCGTTCCACCAGGACACGAAGCGCTAGGATACGGTCCGTTGTTGACTTACCAGGCGTGAACCCAGACTGCTGAGGTCTCTGATGCTTCACCAGATGACTGCGAATTCGTGTCAGCAATAGATGGGCAAGCACCTTGCCTGGTACGCTGAGCAGCGTAATACCGCGGTAATCGTTGCAGTCCTGACGGTCCCCTTTCCCTTTCCAGATAGGGACGACCAGCCCCCTTTTCCAGTCAGGAGGAATGGTACCTGATTGCCACACGGCAGTCAGGACAGCATGCAGCCCGCGGATCATGGCCTCACCCCCAGCTTTGAGGAGCTCCGCACTGATATTACAAACACCAGCTGCCTTTCCACCCTTCAACTTTGCTACAGCCTCTCTGACTTCGTCAAGAGAGGGTGCGGTTTCGTCAATGGAGGATCGGCATCCACTGCCTGTAACCCAGTGGTGTGAAGCTGCTCAGTTGGAGGGTCCACCGTGAACAACTGCCCAAAGTACTCAGCCCAACGAGCCATCTGCCCATCCATGTCCGACACGAGGCACCCATCTGCTGTTCGAATAGCACTCGCCCGAGAAGGAGACTTGGAACGGAGCTTCTTCAGGGCTCGGTAGGCGGGTCGGAGGTCATTAGCGTTCAAATGACCCTCGACATCCTCAGCGAGACTCCTGACATACCTCTCCTTGTCTCTCCTCAGGAGGGTTCTAGTCCGGCGTGACAGAGCCCTGTGCTGGTCCCGGTTCCCAGCCAGCCTGGCAGCGCGACTCTCCTCGATTTTCTCCAGCGTCTCCGTCGAGACAAAACCACGCCTTGACCTCGGGCGCTCCCCAATACACTCCTTGGCAGCCTGTAGAGTTTCACGTTTGAAGGTATCCCACAGTTCTACAGGGTCCCCGAGAGCACCGAGCACATCAAACCGATTTGAGACTGCCACCGCATACTCATGAGCACATGTCAAGTCCTTCAGTTTCTCAAGATGAAACACAGTATGGTTACCTCTTGAGATTCTTCTGGACTTGACATGAAGCTTAAGTTTAGCAAGAAAATCGGTCGCATAAAATGTGGTGAAGAAATCGGCCACAAAAGAGGTGGTGAAGAAATCGGCCGCATAGAATGTGGTGAAGAAATCGGCCGCAAAAGATATATTTCTTTTTTTAATATAGTATAATCTTCTTTGTCCATATCCTCCACTGCTGACTTCTAACTTATACGTTTAAAAAAACTGAAATCCTTTTTCCCTTCACAATTTCTTTATTTCATTTCCATCAGCGATTGACTGACACCCCGAGATAGAGAATTTTTTTCCTACGTTTCATGCACTTTTTTTCTAGCCTGGAGTTTGTGAAATATAACTTTAAAACTCTTTCCCGGGCAATTATTGATATATTCCCCTCAGTGTGTGTTTGGTGTCTCATTTTTGTTCTGGTGTAAGTCTATAGATAGATTTCCTCTTTATCATCTCTTTCCTCTCTCCCCTTCGTCACATTTTTTTAAATTTCCATTAAATGGCCTGAATTGAGCACTGAACACCTCCCTTCCATCCACTTTTCTTTCCTCCTTCCTCTCACTTTTAAGACAACGTTACTTTACTATTAAAATATAAACCCTCACTTTCCTTACGTGTAGCCTGATCCTGTCACAATTGTTCGTATATCCATTAAATCATATGAATTGAGCACTAAACACCTCCCTCCCTTCCACTTTTTATTCCTCCTTCTTCTCACTTTCACTTCAACGATACTGTGGAAGTCTATTTATATTTTTCCTCTTTATCACCTCTTTCCTTCTCACCCGTACATCACAATTTTTTTAGATCCATTAAATGACCTGAATTGAGCACTAAACACCTCCCTTCCATCCTCTTGTCATTCCTCCTTCCTCTCACTTTCACTACAAGTCTACTTTTCTTTACAAATATAAACCCTCCCCCTTTTTCCCAAACCCTGGGGGCTGGGTCCTTTCCCCCCCCACCCCCTGGATCCTCTAATAATTTGGGGCCCCTTTAGGTTTTACGTAGCTTAAAGCGGGGGGTTTTATCCCTAACCCAGGCCCAACTCACTTTCCCCTCAAAAAAAAGAGAGGACTGCCGGACGGGAACCCCCCTTTAAGGGGGGAGACATAATACTTTTTCCTCGTATGTTTCCCTCGTTGTGAATTTTAATTTGATATCTAGGGGCAAATGGGGCCCCCGGAACAGCCCCTGGAACGAAAAAGTCGTGGGGCAGGGTTTAAACCCAAAAAAAGCTGGATTGGGTCTGGGTCCCTACCCCAAAGGGCCCCTATAAGGTTTGTTTTTTTTTAACGGGGGCGAAATTAAAAACCTTCTATTTTGGGGGTCCCCCCCTATTAATATTATAACCCATATATTAAAATCTGATAATTGGTTAAATATGATAAAATACACTAAAATTTAGAAAGAAGGTTGTATTCCCCCCCCGGCATTTAAATATCATCAGTAAACAACAAGGGGGGGCAGGAATTTTTCAAACCCCTTTAAAAAAAACCCCGGTTAAAAGGATCTGTCTGGCAAATCCCATTGGGGGGGTTTGGGCCTCCACATTCCCCCTGAAATAGGGCCTATTTATTCAGCAAGGCCATTTTTTGGTTCGGGGTGTGGGGAAGGCCCCACCGGGTTTTGGTTGGGAAAGGGGGGCCTTTTGGTCCTTTAAAAAAAAAAGGAGATTTGTCCCAAGGAAAAGGGAAGGCATTAGGTTTTTTTTAACCCCCTGGGGGAAAGGAAAAAAATTCCCTAAAAAAAGGGTGGGTAATTTTTTTAGGGTTCACCCCCCAAAATGGGAAAACTTTAAAAACTACTAAAAGTCCCAAATGAAAATTTTGGGGGCCATTTAAAACCCCCCGAAATTTGGGAAAGAAAAGGGAAAACCCCATGACGTTATTTTTTCGTTTCATGGAAAATATTGACATATTTCCTTTAAATTTTCACCCCCGGGACAAAGGGTTTAATGGGTGTAAAATCAAACATATGCTTTCGAAACCCCAAAGGAAATTCGTTTATTTGCATTTTTAAAACTTTCAATATTATTTCTGGGGCAAATCAAAAAATACCATTATCCGGGGACAAAAAAATAGTTTGAAAAAAGGGGGGGAAAGTTTTACGGACCTTTCCATCATGATAGCTAAACCAAATATATTTTTCCCCTTTCCGATTGAAAACATAATGGATGAAAGGGATTATCTGCCAAGAAAAAAACGGGATTGAAGGAAGTGGGTACTGTCGGAGACAAAGGGTTTTGAAGACACTCGAACAGTGTCCCAAGCACGTAGCGATGGGCTTCCGGGGATTTGGCAACGCATGAATAGACCAATGAAAGTGCAATCACCTGCGAAAAGGACTTACAGGGGCCCTTTAAAAACCCTAGAGAAAAGAGAAAAGGAAACTAGAAACGGAGCGCCGAGGGGAAATCCCCCCCGAAGCTGGAGTAGAAAATTCCAAAAAATTTAATATAAAAAAAACCCGTTTCTATTGTGCTAAGTCCATCATACAAAATAAAAATAAAGGTCAAAGGAATCCACAAATTTGTAGAAAAATTTTTTGATATTGGGCCAAAGGTTTTTTAAAAAAAACCTTTGATGAAAGGGGAGATAATGGGGTTGGGGAGAGGTAAATGCGTATCGGGATTTTGTTTGTGGCCCGCAAAGAAAGGGAAAAAAAAAAAAACGCTGTGCCCCCAACTTTTCTACCTAGGCCCCGTTCCCAGAATTGGGGTGATTGGTTGGTTTGTGGGGACCCATTGAAAGAGAAAAGTGTGGGCCTTTCACAAACTGGTGAATTTGATGGCATGAGAATTTTCATTTTCTTTGCCTGAAATTGTTAATTTATATAATTTCTGCAAGTGGAGGACGGGTTTCAAACCCCGGAAAGAGACTCCAAACAAAGACTGCAAGATCATTTGGTGATCAAATGATTACAACATCAGTGAGTGGGGAAAAACCAAATATACAGTTTCGTGACCCCTTGGGCATAGACCTTCTTAGAGAGAAAAGGGGGGGGGACGGCAAAAAACTTAAAATCCCATTTTGCCAGTGGAATAAAGACTTCATTTGATATGGCCCCGCAATCATACTAAATTTTGGGAAAATTTCAGAACCCAAAGCATACGATACTTCAGAATATCCTGATATGCATGAAAACCTTAACAAAGCCCAAAAAAATGATACCGTAATCTCTTTTATCGTTTATCCCAGACATTATTTAAAACAAAAGGCTGACAACACACAAAATGCTGAAAAAGCGGGTTTTTTTTTTTGCAAAAGCTCAAGCATATATAGCTTTTCGACCTAGGTCATTTTTACACCACTTCTATTGTCCCCCCTACCCTTGTATCCACAGAAATAGCATCTCCGGGGAAAAATCATTGATACTCAGTAGTTGCATTCTCAAATAACTAACCGAGAAGTCCGAAAAATTTAAATTGCTTTCCCAGGAAAAAAAACCAGAAATGCTGAAAAGATTTACACAGTTTTTTTTTTTTACAATGCCGCTCAAGGGATCTACATTAAAGGCCTGACACATTCCACAATGGGGGGAATAGCCTGGTCACCCCCCCTCCCCGGAGAGGTTTACCAAAAACAATTTCATCGCCCCCCGAGATATTCCTTTGCGAAAACTCACAAAGGAATTTCGGGGGAAAAATCAGAAAACCAACTATAGGGAAAAAACCCCACCCTGGGCTCAAAAGGGTGGGGCATTAACCCTTATTTTTTCCCCTGATAAGGCCCGAGCCAATTTTAAACCTTTAAAAAGTCCAAAAGCCCTTGATGCCTGTGGAAACAGCTTTCCCCTAGGACCCAACCAAGCCAATGCCCATCATGGAGTGGGTTTTTAGCAAATGGCTGTTCCCCCCTGCAGGTTTTCCCATAAAAGACAGGATTGTAATCCCATTCATAAACCAAAATCCTGCCCCCAAACCCCACAAAACCACCTACCAAAAGCAGGGAACCCCCCCCCCTTTTTGGGAAAAAACCCCAAAAAAAGGCCCCCGAAANAGTACTCAACATTTATGCACTCTTAATAGCTTCAATTTGAGTCCAAACGAGGTCTCTTACGACGTCTGGTTCTCATTCTGCAATTTGTAATTGCCAATTTTATTGCCAAATTGCCAAATTGCAAATTGCGCGAAAACTTACCACTAACGAGTGACCCAACTACGATTTTCGGATTCAGCGGCACAAAATGCTTAGGATAAGACCCTCAAAATACTTCCTTCACCTAATGTGAAGCGAATCGCCCTAAGTGACCCTACTATCAATCAATTTTGCTGGAAAGTGCTCAGAAAAGATGAACCTGATTTGTTTATAGCATTTTTGAACGATATTCGTAATGTATACCGCTAATTGCTAATTGTTTATCCATGATATACTATTATATTATAATTAGCAATGTGTTGTTATTGTTCATTAATAAATTGATTAATACATTTTTTTAAATGGTTATTCTCCGATGGAAATAATCTATTAAACCCACAGTATAGCGTTGTAGCGCGGTAGACCTCATACTAAAATAGAAGCAGCCGGTAGACCGCATATTAAGGTAGAAACAGAACGGTAGAATGCATACTAAAGTAGCACCGAAAAAAAATATATATTTTGTTATATTAAGACAGAGAAAAAATATATATATTTTGTTATATTAAGATTGTAGGAGAGAGAAAAAAGTGTTATATTAAGACAGTGAGAAAAATTATATATATTTTGTTATATTACGACAGTTAGAAAAAAACTGTTTATTTTGTTATATTAAGACAGTTAGAGAAAATATATACATTTTGTTATATCAAGAAAGTGTGAGAATTTTTTTTTTATATTGTTATATTAAAAGTCAGAGAACAGTTAGAGAACTACAACCGTAGATAACACTATAGTCGCCATGTGCCCAAACGTCGCCAGGCGCCATATATTACGAATTATAGCATCACTACTGATTTTTATGTGCCACTGAAGATGATGCACTGTAGTTTATATCATGACTGTATAATCTACCCTGTTTCAGTGTTGTTTTATGCTTTGCATCTGCAAGTATATACGGTTTTAAATTTCGCTACTCGTTTTTTTTTTCGGGCGACGACGACGGCGGGAGGACAATCTAAACATAAACACTAGATGGCGACCTTAGTGTAGCGCGTTACCAACGTCAACACTCGGTTTAATTTGTGTAATTTGTTCATTTATAGCCATAATATGACACAGATGAAGACACAAAATGACACAGACTCTCCAGATCAATCAATCAATCATTGGGGGCATACGCCGGGGGGCGCGTCGCCTCGCCCACCCTACGACGCCACTCCCGGGGGGTCACCACGCGCGAGTTCCCATGCAGGCTCCTTTCCCATACCAAGCAACTCTCGACAAGAAACATCAACTTGCCCCAGTCACGAGCCTTGTGGACGCCCCCTTGGCCTCCTCCACGCCGGATTGTCTCTTACAGATACAACCCGATGGGAAGGATCGGTTTCAGGGTAGCGTGCCACATGCCCATATAGCCGAAGTTGGCGCTGACGGACTATGCAGGTAATAGGCCTCGATTCACTCTCACGGTGCAATCGCTGATTTGCCACGTAATCATCCCAGCGATACCCCATGATTCTGCGAAGACACTTATTACCAAAGGCATTGATTCGTCTCTTCAAGTCACTATTTAGTGTCCATGTCTCACAACCATAGAGTAAGACAGGGATCACAAGAGACTTGAAGATCCAGATCTTTGTCCTCCTGCACAGGTACCGACAACGCCAAATACTCCCGCTGAACGAGTCCATAACACCGTGGGCTATGCCAATCCGCCGTAAGGCTTCTTGACGTGACCCGCCGTCATTATGGACTGCGCTACCAAGGTATATAAAACTTTCCAAGATCTCAATGTCCTCGCCACACGCATGAACAGACTGTGCTGCTTCATCTAGTAAGTCTCCAAACACCTGGACCTTGGTCTTGAGCCAGGAGACCTCAAGTCCCAAAGGTTTTGCCTCCTCGTGCAGCGCCTCGAGAGCCATCACCAGGACCTCCAGCAACTCAGCAAAGATTACTGCATCATCGGCAAAAACAGGATCAGTGATCTTGGTGTTGCCGACGGATGCTCCACAATCACTTTGATTTACAACCTTGTCCAATACCCAGTCCATACAAGCGTTGAAAAGTGATGGGGCAAGGACGCACCCTTGCCTCACTCCTGTATTCACAGGAAAGAAGCTGGATACACCTGCCCCACACTTCACAGCACTCTCAGTCCCAGAATACAGACCAGTTATCAAACCAATAGTCCTTGCAGGAATCCCTCGAAGTCGCAGAAGATCCCAGAGTGACTCACGATGCACTGAGTCAAACGCCTTCTTGAGATCAACATAGGCTGCAAGCATCCCCTGTCGAAACTCACGTCGGCGTTCCACCAGGACACGAAACGCTAGGATACGGTCCGTTGTTGACTTACCAGGCGTGAACCCAGACTGCTGAGGTCTCTGATGCTTCACCAGATGACTGCGAATTCGTGTCAGCAATAGATGGGCAAAGCACCTTGCCTGGTACGCTGAGCAGTGTAATACCGCGGTAATTGTTGCAGTCCTGACGGTCCCCTTTCCCTTTCCAGATAGGGACGACCAGTCCCCCTTTTCCAGTCAGGAGGAATGGTAACTGATTGCCACACGGCAGTCAGGACAGCATGCAACCCGCGGATCATGGCCTCACCCCCAGCTTTGAGGAGCTCCGCACTAAATATACAAACACCAGCTGCCTTTCCACCCTTCAACTTTGCTACAGCCTCTCTGACTTCGTCAAGAGAGGGTGCGGTTTCGTCAATGGGAGGATGGGCCCATCCACTGCCTGTAACCCAGTGGTGTGAAGCTGCTCAGCTGGAGGGTCCACCGTGAACAACTGCCCAAAGTACTCAGCCCAACGAGCCATCTGCCATCCATGTCCGACACGAGGCGCCCATCTGCTGTTCGAAATAGCACTCGCCCGAGAAGGAGACTTGGAACGGAGCTTCTTCAGGGCTCGGTAGGCGGGTCGGAGGTCATTAGCGTTCAAATGACCCTCGACATCCTCAGCGAGACTCCTGACATACCTCTCCTTGTCTCTCCTCAGGAGGGTTCTAGTCCGGCGTAACAGAGCCCTGTGCTGGTCCCGGTTCCCAGCCAGCCTGGCAGCGCGACTCTCCTCGATTTTCTCCAGCGTCTCCGTCGAGACAAAACCACGCCTTGACCTCGGGCGCTCCCCAATACACTCCTTGGCAGCCTGTAGAGTTTCACGTTTGAAGGTATCCCACAGTTCTACAGGATCCCCCAGAGCACCGAGCACATCAAACCGATTTGAGACTGCCACCGCATACTCATGAGCACATGTCAAGTCCTTCAGTTTTTTCAAGATGAAACACAGTATGGTTACCTCTTGAGATTCTTCTGGACTTGACATGAAGCTTAAGTGTAGCAACAACAAGTCTGTGATCTGTTCCAAAGAACTCAGCACTCCGGTAAACCCTGTAGTTCTGGAGGATCCTCCAACGAGTACTAACGAGGATGTGGTCGATCTCCTTAGCTACCCCTCCGGCATTACGATACCATGTCCAGCGTGCAGCTCTGGTCACTGATACCAAGAACCTGCAATTCTCAACCTTCTGGACCTTGCAAAGTTCAGAAGCAGAGAACTGTTTGGTGTTTCTGGTACCGGAGCCATGGGGACCAACACATAACTCGTAGCCATCGCTCACAGTGCCAGTAGTAATATTGAAGTCGCCCAAGAAAAATGAGTGTGTCCCGAGGAGGACACTGGTCTAATACAGAGTCGAGTTTGGCGTAGAACATCTCCTTCTCTTCAGTTTTACGCATCTCGGTAGGAGCGTACACTGCAACAAGAGACATGAAACCCAGAGTGTGTTTCATCCTCACCCGCATTATACGCTCATCAACCGGAGTAACCTCAACAACTGACGGCTGCTGTTTGCTGGAGATGCCTATAGCTACTCCCCTGTACACGGTGACCATTGCTCATGCCGGACCAGTAGTAGGTGTAACCCCACTGCTAGTCTCGACACTGCCAGGCCTCCTCGTCTCAGAGAGTCCCACTATATCCACCCTCAGCCTACTGAGCTCGCCCGATAGGAGAGGTAGTCGATGATCGTCTGAGAGGCTCAGAACGTTCCACGAGCCCACACGAAGAACCCTAAGCAGGTTACTCTCCAGATAGCCCCTTTTAACTTTCCTGAAATCATGGCTATAGAAATGGAAGTATTAACACCATCAGACGTCTGTAAATAAAAAAGAAACGTTGTCCTGGCGACTTTAGTGTTATCTACGGTACTTATTTCTATGTACATTTTAATTCGGAAACATTTGCCTTAACACACAAAATGTCTATATTTTGTGAGGCTGATGCTGTGGATCATTGTTTTAGCCAGTTTTTATAATTACTGTTTGTGGTAAAAGGATATGCTACCGTACAACTATACTAGACGATTTATTGCAGTTTATTATACCAGGTAGATTATACTAGGCCAGCTTTTCTTCACCTAGGGGGCGCGCCCCCTTAGGGAGGCGTGGATAATTACCTGGGGAGGGCATGAGCCAAGAAAGGAAAAGGAAGAACTGTCAAGTATTTAACTTGAAGCTCGGCCTTCGCTTTAACATGAAACTCGCTCGCGAGGGTGAGCAAAGAAAGTCTGTACAGAGCAAGTGTGGCTGAAAAACTCTGCGGTAATACCTTGCCAAATTTCACTATCCGTATACTTTTATACAATAATATTTTTTGTTACTATTATTACTTATTATTATTATTGTTATTATTATCATCATCATCATTATCGTCACCATCGTCATTATTATTATTTTTTCAATTATTATTATTATTTTTATTATTATTATTATGGTTATTGTAAATTATCATTTTTATTACCCTTTTTATTATTTTATCAAAATTACTATTATTACTATCATCATTATAAGTATCATTATTCTTTGTATTATTATGTTATTATCTCTCTCTCTCTCTCTCCCCCCCCTCCCTAGCGCCTCGGCAAATCTTTTGATGGGGATGAGGAGCGATGAAATTTCATTTTCAACGATCATAATAGCAGTCGTGGGGAAGGATCCTTTTTTTATCTCCTTAACCCGCACACCGGGGGCAAAAAAGATTTTACTTTGGGCTTCGTTTTTAATATGATACGTTAAGGAAATTATACAGGCGATCACTAAATCTCTTAGCAATTTTTGTCCATTTATATGAACGTTTTTTGTTAAATTTTTTAGAACTTTCTTTTGTTTTCCTTTCGATTTGTAATGTACGCTATGTTCGCGCAAGACAAGACGAGATAAACGAGATGAGGATTGATTTTTTTTGTGTCGATAAGAAGATTTAGTTTAATTTTTAAGGCATTGTCATTGTGTTGTTTTTGTTGGGTTTTGTTTTTAATTTTTTCCTTATTTTTTCCTCATTATTTTTGTTACTCCTCTTTTCCCCATCACAGTAGTCATTCCCGTAAGTATTCTCCTCTCTTTCTCTCTCTTCTCTCTCTCCTCTCTCTCTCTTCCCCTTCCTCTTCCCCTTTTTCTCTCTCCTCCTCTCTCTCTCTCTTCTTCTAAAACCAAGTAATCTAGCCTCGAAAGGCACAATATTTTAAAAAATAGCAATATGATCTATAGCCTGATCTATATAACATGGATGGGGGAAAGCCTGGCCCGCACTGGTTCCAATGCCCCGCCATCTTCCCAAATACCAAAACAAAGCTTGCTCTGGGGCTCGCGTGCTGTCTGGTTGTGCTTATCGCCTCGGCATCCAAGCGTGCTTCAGTCCTTCAAACTACCAGGAGGGAAAGGGTGGCAAATCTTTCACCTGTGAGTAACACCACACACACCACACGCCCCACCCACACACACACCCACACACACAACCACAACACACACACACACACCCCCAACACACACACCACACACACACCCCAAACAACACAACCACACCCCAAAACACACACACGCCCACCACCAAACACCCACCCACCCCCCCAACACCCCACCCCCCACGACACACACCCCCCCACACCCCACCACACACCTCACCCACACCCACACACCCACCCCCACACACACCCACCCCCACACCCAAACAACACACACAACCACACCACACCCACCCCCACTCCGCCCCAGCCCATCCATTTAATCCATTACCCACTCTATCATCCACCTACAGTTAAAAAAAATTAGGGGGATATTTTTATATTTTTTTTTTATTAGGTAGATTTTGATATAATATATTTTTTTATACTTGAACAATAGGGGGGAATTGAAGCGGGGGAAACACAGAGAGGTACAAAAACCCGGTATTAACGGGCATTTTTGCTCCTGGGGCAGATTTCATGAGCTGCTCAACAAAAATATTACACGGTGATCTGTTTTTTATGAGAAAAATGCATACAGACCTGGTGAGGTTTGATAAAATGATCAAAGCGTTTCCCTAAAAAGCGGTGCTAGTTTTTTAAAGGAGATAGCTTATTTGCGAAGAAAAAAAAAAAAAAAAAAAAGTATACTTGTGGTTAGAGTTGGGTTGGTTTTTTACAACCTAAAGGTTAGGTTTAGGTTTCTTTAAAAAACCTTTTAAAGGGTTTAGGTTGGTTCATTAAAACCTTTAAGGTTAGGTTAGGTTCTTAAAACCTGTAAGGTTGGTTTGGGTTTTCTTTAAAAAAAAAGGGTTTGGGTTTTGGGTTTTTCAATAAAACCTTTAAGGTTGGCTGGGGTTTGGTTTTCTTTTTAAAACCTATAAGGTTGGGTTGGGTTTTCTTTATTTTTAAATTTTTTTTTTTTTTTGGGGGGGGTTTGCGCAAAATAAAACTATCCTTTGCAACAAGCACCATTAGGCCAAGAAAAAATATTTGGGTTCTCTGAAAACGACCGCGAAACTCTGCCCATTACCAAAAAGTTGTTTGTATTTTTAAAAAAACCAAGTTTTCGTACACTCAGTTCCAAGTTGAACTTGATCTAGAGCTACGAAAAGACACCCGGTTGTACGAAAAAAACTCAAAACAGGTACGAAACTAACTACTTTCAATTTAATAACCTAATTAAAAAGGTTTTTTTTATTTATTTAAAATTCCCTGAATCCCCGAGAGAGCTTTTTTGGCCACTGTGGCCCGCGGGCCTACCCCTGGCCGCGGCGGTACGGGGGGTGACGCCGTTATATGGACGAAACTGCGCGTTCGCTCATTAGGTCAGACACCACCCCGGGGGTAACACCCCCTCTAGCCCCCTCTCGGTTTTCCCCAAAACACCCCACCCGTCAATCACACCTGTGCCCTCGCAACACCTGTCCCCCACACACTGTCGGCCCCGGAAAAACACCTGTACGGCCTCCAAGACACCTGTCACTACACCCTGTACGGCCCCCGAAAACACCTGTCATTCAACCGTACGGCCTCGCAACACACCCTTCAACACACCGTACGGCCCCCGAAGACACCCTGTCCTACCAAAACCCGTACGGCCTCGCAACACACCTGTCATACACACCTGTACGGCCCAGCAAGAACCTGTCACTACACACCTGTACGGCCCCCGCAACAAAACCCTGTTGTCTGTGTATCACCGTAAATAAAAGACTTTTAAAGGTTTGACAAGCACAGGTTGGAAGTTTATTAGTAGTAGTAGGTGTTAATAGTAGTTGAGGGGGGAATAGTAGTGTAGGGGGTAAAGTAGGGTATAGTAGGTTTAATGTAGTAGTAAGTGGTAAATGGTTAAAACATGCCAGCAGCCAAACCCAGCCACTACCTGGGCCGGCCCAGTATTTTTTTTGGTATTGGCAAGATGGGGTGGCGGGGGGGACTTTTATCTCGGCCACAGAGCCCAGATCCGCGATCCCGGGTTTTTTAAAACAGTGATCTATATCACCCTCGTTACTTGTACCTTTTTACTTACACCTTACTTTTTTATTATCTTACTTACCCTTTCTTTCCCCCTACTTATGTGTAGTGTGTATTGTATAGGCCTGTTTCGGCAGCCTTCCACCCCTCCTACCTATTTCCCCGTGATCAATACCTAGAACTCAAAGAGACATTTATACAAAACAAAAATTTTGGGTTTATATTAAGTAGGCGAAAGCTGCAGTCAAGTAATTATACACTAAATATTCACACCCTGAAACAGAGGGGAAAGAAAGGAAAAATACATAACAAAGGGTACAATATTTACGAGTGTTTTTTACTTCGCTTTTTCCCCGCACCTGAGACCAAAACAAATTTTTGTTAAGTTAACACAAAAATTTAGGGCAAGTCGCATAATTTTCCCTTCACCCCCAGTTTTTTTGTAACGCGGGGGGGGGCGAGTGGTTGGTGGGGCGAAGGTAAAGAGAGGTGTGTATGTGTTTTTGGTTTTTTTAGGTGTTTAGGTGTGTTGCGGTGTTGGTGTGTTTGGGGGGTGGTCACTGTGTTAGGTGGTTTTTTTGGGGGGTGTGGGTTTTAAATGGTTGGGGTGTGTTTAGGTGTTTTGGTGTGTCATCAGGTGTGTTAGTGGTTTTCAGGTGTGTTAGGTGTGTTGTCAGGTGTGTTGTGGGGGCGTAATGTGGTTGGGTTCCCTTGTGGTTTGTGATGAATATAGACTTGTTCATTTTATTACACATCTCGATTAGCATTTTTTATCCTTATGGTGTGTGTGGTGTGTGTTGTGGGTGTCGTGTGTGTGTGTGTTGTGTGTGTGTGGTGTTGTGTTGTGTGGTGTGTGTGTGTGGGTGTTGTGTGACTGTGTGTGTGTGTGTGTGTGTGTGTGTGTGTGTGTGTGTGTGTGTGTGTTGTGTGTGTGTGGTGAGAGAGTGAGTAGAGGAGAGAGGAGAGAGAGAGATGAGAGAGAGAGAGAGAGAGAGTGGAGAGAGAGAGAGGAGAGAGAGAGAGAGGAGAGAGAGAGGAGAGAGGAGGAGAGGAGAGATGAGAGGAGAGAGAGAGAGAGAGGAGAGATAGAGAGAGAGAGAGAGAAGGGAAGAGGAGAGAGAGACGAGGGAGAATGAGAGAGAGAGAGAGGCGAGAGAGAGAGAAAGCGACGAGTAATATAATTGGAGAGAAGACTCGACAAAGAGGAGTTATGATTCCAAGAATAGTGATTGGAAGAACGTAGGTGGAGATGAGGAGAGAGAGAGAAGCGAGAGAGGAAAAAAGAGGAGAGAGAGAGAGAGAGAGAGGAGAGAGAAGAGAGAGAGAGAGAGCGAGAGAGAGAGGAGTAGAGAGAGAAGAGAGAGAGAGAGGAGAGAGAGAGAGAGAGATGAGGAGAGAAGAGAGAGGAGGTCAAATATAGCGCTAGAAAAAAACTTCAATGAAAAGATATCACTTGCGAGGTAAAAAAAACTAATATTTTATTTTCTTCAAATCAACACAGCAAAGAAAAATGAAAAAAATATCACATATTTCATTCATTCACATCTATTTTTCATGAAGTCAATATGTGTATCTAATCTTTCAAGTCATCGGAGTGAAAAAAGTAAATAAAACATACTCATTTATTTTCATCTTATGTCAACCGCCACCTAGTTTTCTCATCTCGGGCGAACCAGAAACAGTCACAGTATGTATGTATGTATGTATTTATGTATGTATGTATGGTATGTGTGTCTGTATGTATGTATGTATGGTATGTGTGTATGTATGTATGTGTAAGTATCCGCTACGTACGCCCATGTGATTCCCGCAGCCAAGACACGTCCAGACTCGTCATTGAGCGTCATCAGTACGTGTTTCTGGCCACATGGAGATGAAGTGGAAGGCTTACCGTCAGGTGCAGGATTCCAGTGTTTCCAGCCATGTAAAGGGATACAATACTATGTTTCCAGCCATTTAGGAGTGTTGGATGCGATACCATTTATGCGAGGTTGGATTTTATAAGCGTTTGTGCAGTCTCAATTTTTCTCAACTGAAATATAGCAATAATTATTTAAGACTTCTTTAGCTTGTGATAGAAATTGACGGCAGGAAAAGAAGGAATTGTCAAGTGCTTAACAAACAGTTGCGTTCATTTAGAGGGATCACGAAAGACCATACTAAACAAAAAGTGAATAACCAGATAGCATTACCATTACCATTAGAGAGGAAGAGAGAAAAATGAGAAAAAGAAAAACAGACAGACAGACAGACAAATAGACAGACATAGACAAATAGACAGACAGACAGACAAATAGACAGACAGCCAGACAAATAGACACAGCCAGACAAATAGACAGACAGACAGACAGACAAATAGACAGACAGACAGACAAATAGACAGGCAGACAAACAAATAGACAGACAGACAGACAAGTAGACAGACAGTCAGACAAATAGACAGACAGACAGACAAATAGACAGACAGACAGACAAACAGACAGACAGACAAACAAATAGACAGACAGACAGACAAATAGACAGACAGACAGACAGACAAATAGACACAGACAGACAAATAGACAGACAGACAGACAAATAGACAGACAGACAGACAGACAGACAAATAGACAGACAGACAGACACAGACAGACAGCCAGACAAATAGACAGACAGACAGAAAAATAGACAGACAGACAGAAAAATAGACAGACAGACAGACAAATAGACAGACAGACAGACAAATAGACAGACAGACAGACAAATAGACATACAGATAGACAAATAGACAGACAGACAGACAAATAGACAGACAGACTGACAGACAGCCAGACAAATAGACAGACAGACAGACAGACAAATAGACAGACAGACACACAAATAGACAGACAGACAGACAAATAGACAGACAGACAGACAAATAGACAGACAGACAGACAGACAAATAGACAGACAGACAGACAAACAGACAGACAGCCAGACAAATAGACAGACAGACAGACAAATAGACAGACAGATAGACAGACAGCCAGACAAATAGACAGACAGCCAGACAAATAGACAGACAGACAGACAAATAGACAGACAGACAGACAAATAGACTGACAGACAGACAAATAGACAGACAGACAAATAGACAGACATACAAATAGACAGACAAACAAATAGACAGACAGACAAATAGACAGACAGCCAGACAAATAGCCAGACAGACAGACAAATAGACAGACAGACAGACAAATAGACAGACAGACAGACAAATAGACAGACAAATAGACAGACAAACAAATAGACAGACAGACAAATAGACAGACAGACAAATAGACAGACAGACAAACAGACAGACAGCCAGACAAATAAACAGACAGCCAGACAAATAGCCAGACAGACAGACAAATAGACAGACAGACAGACAAATAGACAGACAGACAGACAAATAGACAGACAGACAGACAGACAGACAGCCAGACAGACAGACAAATAGACAGACAGACAGACAAATAGACAGACAGACAAACAGACAGACAGCCAGACAAATAGACAGACAGACAGACAAATAGACAGACAGACAGACAAACAGACAGACAGCCAGACAAATAGACAGACAGACAGACAAATAGACAGACAGACAGACAAATAGACAGACAGCCAGACATACAGACAAATAGACATACAGACAGACAAACAGACAGACAGACAGACAAATAGACAGATAGACAGACAAATAGACAGACAGACAGACAAATAGACAGACAGACAGACAAATAGACAGACAGACAGACAAATAGACAGACCGACAAACAGACAGACAACCAGACAAATAGACAGACAGACAAACAAATAGACAGACACACAGACAAATAGACAGACAGATAGACAAAGACAAATAGACAGACAGACAAATAGACAGACAGACTGACAAATAGACAGACAGATAGACAAAGACAAATAGACAGACAGACAGACTAATAGACAGACAGACAGACAAATAGACAGACAGACAGACAAATAGACAGACAGACAGACAAATAGACAGACAGACAGACAAATAGACAGACAGACAGACAAATAGACACACAGACAGACAAATAGACATACAGACAGACAAATAGACAGACATACAGACAAATAGACATACAGACAGACAAATAGACATACATACAGACACCCAGACAGACAAATAGACATACAGACAAATAGACAGACAGACAAATAGACAGACAGACAGACAAATAGACAGACAGATAGACAAAGACAAATAGACAGACAGACAGACAAATAGACAGACAGACAGACAAATAGACAGACAGACAGACAAATAGACAGACAGACAGGCAAATAGACAGACAGACAGACAAATATACAGACAGACAGACAGACAAATAGACAGACAGACAGACAAATAGACAGACAGACAGACAAATAGACAGACAGATAGACAAAGACAAATAGACAGACAAAATAGACAGACAGACAGACAAATAGACAGACAGACAGACAAATAGACAGACAGACAGACAAATAGACATACAGACAGACAAATAGACAAACAAATAGATAGACAGATAGACAAAGACAAATAGACAGACAGGCAGACAGACAAGTAGACAGACAGACAAATAGACAGACAGATAGACAAAGACAAATAGACAGACATACAGACAGACAAATAGACAGACAGACAGGCAAATATACAGACAGATAGACAAAGACAAATAGACAGACAGACAGACAGACAAATAGACAGACAGACAGACAAATGGACAGACAGATAGACAAAGGCAAATAGACAGACAGACAGACAAATAGACAGACAGACAGACAAATGGACAGACAGATAGACAAAGACAAATAGACAGACATACAGACAGACATATAATGAAAATAATGATCACTTTACCCTAATGATGAATTCAATTATATAAAAATAAACTTCAATAATAAATGACAAATGATTCTCGTTATGTCAGACACAATGTCATTTTTCACCCTATATCATTTTTCTTTTTCATGTCTATTAGTGTGTCTAATTTTTTATTGCAATTTTCAATAGTATAGATTTTTATATACCAAGAACTGGAACTAGAAAAGAAAAAAAACGTCAGCCTAGACAGATATTGTGACGTATCATGTTTTAGGTGACGTACTGGTGGTGGTGATGTAGTTGTGGTGGTGTGGTGGTGGTAGTGGTGATGGTGGTGATGGTGGTGGTTGTGGTGGTAGTGGCGATGGTGGTGGTGGTTATGATGTGGTGATGGTGGTGAGGAAGGTTGCAGAAGTGACAAGGAATAATAATGATGTGAGGGAAAGACAAGAATAATGGTGGTGGTGGTAAGGGTGGTGGAAAATTATGACAAGTGATGATGTACGATGAGTTATGATGAATAAATAATCGGTGGTGGTCCATAGTGGTGGTGATAAAGATGATGATGAGAACGATAGGTAAAGGAGAATGACGGGGGAGGAGAGAGAGAGGAGAGAGAGGGAAAGAGAAGAGAGAGAGAGAGAGAGAGAGAGAGAGAGGAGAGAGGAGAGGAGAGAGAGAGAGAGGAGAAAGCGAGGAGAGGGTGATCGAGAGAGAGAGAGAGAGAGATAGAGAGAAGAGAGAGAGAGTTGGTAATAGTGTGTACCTGTCCGTCTATGGTGTATGTGCAGCCTTGTCCAACACTTGTATTACCTGTGCAGTTAATATCATGGTAGGTGTAAGTAGCGTGTCAAAAGGCGAATTTTGGTGAGAGAAGCCGTAAGAAGCTGGCTTCTTACGGCTTCTTGCGGCTTCTCTCTCGCTTTCGTGCCTCGCCAGAACGGCTGACAGTGGTGTTCGAGGCTCGCCCGCTCGGCGCTCACAGCTGATAACTTTAAACAAAACAACCACACTGACGAAAGTGTACCGTCGAATGAAAGCCATTAATAAGTTACGATAACTGACTGAAGATATTGTGAATGGATCACAACACATATCCTTTACATTAATGTTTTTTTTCTCCATAAACCAAGGACTATTAATAGGGCAAGGTAAAGAGGCGGGCACCTACGGACATCATATGGGGCTGGCTGGGTCGAGTTCCACATTAGTGACTTATTTTTTTATTAACTGCTGCACCTGATGGCAAGGGTCAGGTATAATGAGGGATTTCATTAACTGGCCATCATCTGGCCGCCAGTGCCCGGGGTTTTCCGCTTTGGGGGTTTGGCTGATTTTTGGGATGGTTTATATTTTGCTTGGAAGATAGGGGGGCTGTTTTTCATTCTTGGCTAACTTTTGGCATTAAATTAATCTCTCTCTCTTCTCTCTCTCTCTCTCTCTCTCTCTCTCTCTCTCTCCTCTCTCTCTCTCTCTCCTCTCTCTCTCTCTCTCGCTCTCGCTCTCCTCCTCTCTCTCTCTCTCCCCTCTCTCTCTCTCTCTCTCTCTCTCTCTCTCTCTCCTCTCTCTCTCTCTCTCTCTCTCTCTCTTCTCTCTCCCCCTCTCTTCTCTCTCTCTCTCTCTCTCTCTCTCTCTCTCTCTCATATCTCCTCTATATATCTATCTTCATATATATATATATATATAATATATATATATATATATTATATATATATATATATATTATATATATATATATCATATATATCTATATATATAAAATTATATACTATATATACCATATATATATATACCTATATATATATTATATATATTTATATATATATATATATTATTATATATATATATATATGTTATATAGTATATAATTTTATATTATATATTTATATATATATCTATATATATATATATATATTATATATATATATATAATATAATATATATATATATAGTATATATATATATTATATATATATATATATATATAATATATATATATATATATAATTATATATATAATATTATGTATATATATATAATATATATAATATATTATATATATATATAATNCACCACCCAAAAATGTCAGAGCATGAATCTATATAAACATGGATGCGGAAGCCTGGCTCAGCACTGGTTCCAACTGTCCGCCATCTTGCCAAACCAAAAAAAAAAAGCCTTGTTTTCTGCGGCTCCGTTGGCCCCTGCGTCTGCTGTGTACCCGAGCAAGCTGGCTGCTAGTCCTGTAAAAACCCAGACCAGGACCTGGGAAGTGGCCAAATCTTTCCACCTGTGAGTAACACCACACACACAACACGCACCCACACACACCACCCCACACACACCACCCAACCACACACACCACCCAACCCCACCCCCCAACACACACCCACCACCCACACCACACACCAACACCCAACCCCCCACACACACACACCCACCACCCACCACCCACCCACCACCCCACCACAACCCACACGCACACACCCACCACACACACCAAAACCTCACACACCCAAACCCACAAAACCCACCACCCACACCCCCACACCACAACCCACACCCACACAACACACACACCCAAACCACCCAAACCCCAACCACCCAGCCCATCCACTTTAATCCATCTACCCACTCAAAGTCTTTCCACCTACTAGTTAAAAAAATAAAATTAGGTTGGATATGTATACTCTTTTTATATAGGTGATTTTAGATATAGTTATATTTTTTATAATTTTAACAATTAGTAGGGAGAAGCAGGTAACTTGAAGGGGTATAGTATTCAACCATTTTTGGTATAGATTTCCACTGATTCCAAGGTTTAAAGGTTATCGGTTTTTATAACAAAGCATCAAGTGGGTTTGTTTAACAAATGTCAAGCGCTTCCTAAAAGCGGGCTTGTTTCTAATGGAGTAGCTTTATTTTGCAAAAGAAAAAAAAAAAGAAAAAAAAATTAACCTTTGGTTAGTTAGGTTAGGTTTCTTAAACCTTAAGGGTTTTAGGTTAGGTTTCATTAAAACCTTTAAGGTTAGTTTAGGTTTCATTAAACCTTTAAGGTTAGGTTAGGTTCATTAAAACCTTAAGGTTAGGTTAGGTTTCTTTAAAAAACCTATAAGGTTAGGTTAGGTTTCATAATTATTTATTTTTTTTGTTTTTGGGGGGGGGGGGGGTTGCGCAAATAAAACCTATCTCCATTGCAACAAGCACCAAATTGTAGGCCAAGAAAAAAAATAGTTGTGTCTTTTAAAACACCGCGAAAACTCTCGTCCATTTTTTTTAACCAAAAGTTGTTTCGTAGTCTATAATGAAACCTAGTCGTTTCGTACACTCAGTCAGAGTTTTGAATTTGACTACTAGAGTTCCCGAAACGACACCAGGTTATGTACGAAAATACTCAAAAATCAGTGTACAAAAACTAACTACTTTAAATTTCAATATACCTAATTAAGAAGGGTTTTTTTGATTAGGCCAAAGGTTTAAATTATTTAATCCTGTAATCCCCGAGAGAAAGCTTCTATGGACCACTGTGGCGCGCCGTACCCGTTTGGGCCCCGGGCGGTACGGGCTGACGCCGTTATAGTGGACGAGAACTGCGCGTTCCCCTCTTAGGTCAGACAACACACACTCGGGGCTTAACACCTGCACTCCTTAGCCTCTCTCTTTACCACATACACCACACCTGTCACTACACACCTGTACGGCCCCCGCAAACCCACCTGTCACTACACACCTGTACGGCTCGCAACCACCTGCACAACACCTGTACGGCTCGCCAAGACCACCGTCACTACAACCTGTACGGCCTCGCAACACACCTGTCACTTACAACACCTGTACGGCTCGCAAACACCTGTCACTACAACACCTGTACGGGGGCCCCCAAGACACCCGCACTACACACTGTTACGGCCTCGCAACACATCCTGTCACTACACACCGGTACGGCCTAGCAAGACACCTGTCACCGTAACTACACACCTTGTACGGGCTCGCAACACACCTGTTGTCTGTGTATCACCGGAACGTAAATAAACATGGGACTGAAAGGTTTTCGACAATGCACTTAGGTTGGAAGTTAGTAGTAGTATTAGGTGGTAATAGTAGTTGTAGGTGGAATAGTAGTTAGTAGGTGGTAAGAGAGTGGTATTAGTAGTTAGTAGGTGTTTTAATAGTAGTGTAAGTGGTAATATAGGGCTATCACATGCCAGCAGCCAACCACCCAGCCACTACAGGGCCGGCGGCCCATGTATTAGTTTTGATAATTGGCAAGAGGCGGCTGATTGGCTGGTGGCGGACTTCAGTATCTCGGCCACCAGCTAGCCCAGATCCGCGAGCCAGTTAGATAGATCAGGGATCTATAGTCACCGTCGCTTAATGCTTACCTTACTTACTTACTTACGTACTGTATTTACTTAGCTTACTTACCGTACTTACCTACCTGAACTACGCTGCTAGCTGTGTATTGTATAGGCCGTTTCAGGGCGCAGCCTTCCATCCTCTCCTACCTACTCCCTGTGACAGATAACTAGAACTCAAAGAGACCATTGATACATAACCCAAAAAATTTGTATATTAGAGTAGGCGAAGAGCTGTCAGTCAATAGTACATTATACACGTAAATGATTCACACCCTGACAGCAGACAGAGAGGAAGGAAAGGGGGAAGGAAAGAAGGAAAAAAACTACATTACACCATAAGGGTAACAATGATTACGACGTGTTGTATATTCATTCGCTTCTTCCTCGCACAGAGAACCAACCACAATTTTGTTAGAGTTAACACAATTATGGGCAAGTCGCATAATTCCATTAACCGTCCATCGTTTTTAGTAGACGCGGGGCGGAGAGGGGCGCGACGGAGAGGACTGTGATTGGTGGTGCGAAGGTAAAAGAAAAATGAGGTCTGGGTTATGGTGTTTTTAAGGTGGTTGTTTTGTGGTGTGTTGTCAGGTTTGTGCTACTTAGGTGTTTGTAGTGGTGAGTCACGTGTCGTAGGTTGTGTTGTGGGGGTCCTTGTGTTTAAGTGTGGTTATGGGTGTGTTAGGTGGGTAGGGTGTCATCAGGTGTGGAGGTGTGTTGTTTAGGGTTGTTAGGTGTGTGTCATGTGTGTTGTGGGGGCGTAATGGGTGTGGGTTTCCCTTGTGGTTTGTGATGAGATATAGACTTGTCATTTTATATAAACACATCTCGATTAGCATTGTTTATCTTATGTCGTGTTGTGTGTGTGTGTGTGGTGGTGAGTTGTGTGTGACGTGGTTTGTGTGGGGTGTGTGTGGTGTGTGTGTCAAGATTTGGTAGTGTGTTGTGGGTGTGTTGTGCTGTGTGTGGGTGTGTGTGTGGTGTGTGTGTGGGTGTGTGTGTGTGTGTGTAGTGTGTGTGATGTGTGATGAGAGAAAAGAGATGAGAGAGAGACCTGGGAGACGAGAGAGAGAGATGAGAGAGGAGAGAGAGGGGAGAGAGAGAGGGGAGGAGAGAGGAGAGGAGAGAGAGGAGAGAGGAGGAGAGAGGGAGAGAGAGAGGGAGAGAGGAGAGAGAGGAGAGAAGAGGAACGATGAAAGAGCGCGGGAGAGAGAGGATGGAGAGAAGGACGAGAGGAGGAGAGGAGGAGAGAGAGAGGGTCGAGATGAGGAGAAGGAGGAGGATGAGGAGGAGACTACGGAGAGAGGAGAGCGAGAGACGAGACGAGAGACGAGAGAGAGAAGGAGAGATGATTTTTTTTGTGGAGGAGAGGGGAGAGGGCCGGGAGAGAGAGACGTGGAGAGACTGAGGAGAGAGGGAGAAGAGAGAGAGACCGAGTAAATATAATTGCGGATGAAACTCGCACAAAAGAGGAGTTATGATTCCAAGGAAATAGTGGATTGGAAGAACGTAGGGGGACATGAGAGAGAGAGAGAGCGAGAGAAAAAAAAGAGAAGAGAGATAGGAGAGATGAGAGGGAGAGGGGGAGGAGGAGGAGAAGGGACGGGATGGAGAGAGAGAGAAGAGAGAGAAGAAGAGAGGACGAGAGAGAGAGAGGGAGGATGACCGAGAGTCAGAAGAGAGAGAGAGCGAGAGGACGAGCAGGAGAGGAGAATGAGGATTGAATGATGAGAGAGGAGACGAGAGACTGAGGATTTGAGAGGGTACGGAGGAGAAGAGAGAGAGGAGAGAGAGAGAGAGAGTCAAATTATAGCGTAGAAAAAAACCTCAATGAAAAGATTATTAATTATCTTGGTGTTGATTATTTCACATTCCACATACAGACACAGATCAGAACACAACATAACAGACATCACGTGAGGTAAATAACACGAATATTTATTTACTTCAAATCAACATAGTAAAGAAAAATGAAAAAAATATCAAATAATTCATTCATTCACATATATTTTTCATGAAGATCAATATGTGATCTAATCTTTCAAGTCATCGGAGTGAAAAAAGTAAATAAAACATACTCATTAGTTTCATTTATGTTCAACCGCCACCTAGTTTTATCATCGCGTGGCGAACCAGAAACAGTCAACAGTTATGTATGTATGTATGTATGTATTGTAGGGTGTCTGTGTCTGTTATGTATGTATGTATTGTATGGTGTGGTTATGTAGTATGTGTAAGTATCCGCTACGTACCGCGCCACCTGTGATTCCCGTCAGCCAAGGGGACACG
Organism: Chionoecetes opilio; assembly: GCA_016584305.1. Taxonomy (NCBI): domain Eukaryota; kingdom Metazoa; phylum Arthropoda; class Malacostraca; order Decapoda; family Majidae; genus Chionoecetes; species Chionoecetes opilio. The sequence continues at coordinate 110,156 of JACEEZ010023258.1, forward strand.
TCCAGACTCGTCACGAGCGTCACCGTACGTGTTTCCTGGCACACATGGAGATGAAGTGGCAAGGCTTACCCGTCAGGTGCAGCAGGATTCCAGTGTTTTTCCAGCCATGTGTGTAAAGGGATATACAATACTATGTTTCCAGCCATTTAGGAGGTGTTGGATGCGAATACATTTATGCGAGGTTGGATTTTATAAGCGTTTGTGCAGTCTCAATTTTTCTCAACTGAAATATAGCAATAATTTTTAAAGACTCTTTAACTTGTGATAGAAATGACGGCAGGAAAAAGAAGAATTGTCAAGTGCTTAACAACAGTTTGCGTTCATTAGAGGGACACGAAAACCATACTAAACAAAAAGTGAATAACCAGGATAGCATTACCATTACCATTAGAGAGGAAGAGAGAAAAATGAGAAAAAGAAAACAACAGACAGACAGACAGACAAATAGACAGACATAGCAAATAGACAGACAGACAGACAAATAGACAGACAGCCAGACAAATAGACAGACAGCCAGACAAATAGACAGACAGACAGACAGACAAATAGACAGACAGACAGACAAATAGACAGGCAGACAAACAAATAGACAGACAGCAGACAAGTAGAAGACAGTCAGACAAATAGACAGACAGACAGACAAATAGACAGCAGACAGACAAACAGAACAGACAAACAAATAGACAGACAGACAGAAATAGACAGACAGACAGACAGACAAATAGACACAGACAGACAAATAGACAGACAGACAGACAAATAGACAGACAGACAGACAGACAGACAAATAGACAGACAGACAGACACAGACAGACAGCCGGGACAAATAGACAGCAAAAAACAGACAGAAAAAATAGACAGACAGACAGAAAAATAGACAGACAGACAGACAAATAGACAGACAGACAGACAAATAGACAGACAGACAGACAAATAGACAGACAGATAGACAAATAGACAGACAGACAGACAAAAACAGACAGAGACAGACAGCCAGACAAATAGACAGCCCAGACAGGACGGGACAAATAGACAGACAGACCAACAAATAGAACAGACAGACAGACAAATAGACAGACAGACAGACAAATAGACAGACAGACAAAAACAGACGGGACAGACAGACAAATAGACAGACAGACAGACAAACAGACAGACAAATCCAGACAAAAGACAAATGACAGACAATAGACAGACAGATAGACAGACAGCCAGACAAATAGACAGACAGACAGACAAATAGACAGACAGACAGACAAATAGACAGACAGACAGACAAATAGACTGACAGACAGACAAATAGACAGACAGACAAATAGACAGACATACAAATAGACAGACAAACAAAATAGACAGACAGACAAAATAGACAGACAGCCAGACAAATAGCCAGACAGACAGACAAATAGACAGACAGACAGACAAATAGACAGACAGACAGACAAATAGAACAGAAAAATAGACAGACAAAAATAGACAGACAGACAAATAGACAGACAGACAAATAGACAGACAGACAAACAGAACAGACAGCCAGACAAATAAACAGACAGCAGACAAATAGCCAGACAGACAGACAAATAGACAGACAGCCCAGACAAAATAGACAGACAGACAGACAAATAGACAGACAGAAGACAGAAACAGACGCAGACAGACAGACAAAATAGACAGACAGACAGACAATAGACAGACAGACAAACAGACAGACAGCCAGACAAATAGACAGACAGACAGACAAATAAGACAGACAGACAGACAAACAGACAGACAGCCAGAACAAATAGACAGACAGACAGACAAATAGACAGACAGACAGACAAATAGACAGACAGCCAGACATACAGACAAATAGACATACAGACAGACAAACAGACAGACAGACAGACAAATAGACAGATAGCCCAGACAAATAGACAGACAGACAGACAAATGACAGACAGACAGACAAATAGACAGACAGACAGACAATAGACAGACCGACAAAACGACAGACAACCAGACAAATAGACAGACAGACAAACAATAAAACAGACACACAGACAAATGACAGACAGATAGACAAAGACAAATGACAGACAGACAAATAAAACAGACAGACGGGACAAATGGGACAGACAGATAGACAAAGACAAATAGACAGACAGACAGACTAATAGACAGACAGACAGACAAATAGACAGACAGACAGACAAATAGACAGACAGACAGACAAATAGACAGACAGACAGACAAATAGACAGACAGACAGACAAATAGACACACAGACAGACAAATAGACATACAGACAGACAAATAGACAGAATACAGACAAATAGACATACAGACAGACAAAAGACATACAGACAGACACCCAGACAGACAAATAGACATACAGACAAATAGACAGACAGAAAAATAGACAGACAGACAGACAAATAGACAGACAGATAGACAAAGACAAAAAAGACAGACAGACAGACAAATAGACAGACAGACAGACAAATAGACAGACAGACAGACAAATAGACAGACAGACAGACAAATAGACAGACAGACAGACAAATATACAGACAGACAGACAGACAAATAGACAGACAGACAGACAAATAGACAGACAGACAGACAAATAGACAGACAGATAGACAAAGACAAATAGACAGACAAATAGACAGACAGACAGACAAATAGACAGACAGACAGACAAATAGACAGACAGACAGACAAATAGACATACAGACAGAAAAAATAGACAAACAAATAGATAGACAGATAGACAAAGACAAATGGGACAGACAGGCAGACAGACAAGTAGCCCAGACAGACAAATAGACAGACAGATAGACAAAGACAAATAGACAGACATACAGACAGACAAATAGACAGACAGACAGGCAAAATATACAGACAGATAGACAAAGACAAATAGACAGACAGACAGACAGACAAATAGACAGACAGACAGACAAATGGACAGACAGACAGACAAATAGACAGACAGACAGACAAATAGACAGACAGACAGACAAATAGACATACAGATAGACAAATAGACAGACATACAGACAGACATATAATGAAAATAATTATCACTTTACCCCAATGATGAATTCAATTATATAATAATAAACTTCAATAATAAATGACAAATGATTCTCGTTATGTCACACACAATGTCATTTTTCACCCTATATCATTTTTCTTTTTCATGTCTATTAGTGTGTCTGGTTTTTTATTGCAATTTGCAATAGTGTAGATTTTTATATACCAAGAACTGGAACTAAAAAAAAAAACGTCAGCCTAGACAGATATTGTGACGTATCATTTTTTAGGTGACGTACTGGTGGTGATGATGTAGTTATGGTGGTTGTGGTGGTGTGGTGGTGGTAGTGATGGTGGTGGTGATGGTGGTTGTGGTGGTAGTGGTGATGGTGGTGGTGGTTATGATGTGGTGATGGTGGTGAGGAAGGTTGCAGAAGTGACAAGGAATAATAATGATGTGAGGGAAAGACAAGAATAATGGTGGTGGTGGTAAGGGTGGTGGAAAATTATGACAAGTGATGATGTACGATGAGTTATGATGAATAAATAATCGGTGGTGGTCCATAGTGGTGGTGATAAAGATGATGATGAGAACGATAGGTAAAGGAGAATGACGAGAGAGAGAGAGAGAGAGAGAGAGAGAGAGAGAGAGAGAGAGAGAGAGAGAGAGAGAGAGAGAGAGAGGAGAGAGAGAGAGAGAGAGAGAGAGAGAGAGAGAGAGAGAGAGAGAGTGGTAATAGTGTGTACCTGTCGTATGGGTATGTGCAGCCTTGTCAACACTTGTATTACCTGTGCAGTTAATATCATGGTAGGTGTAAGTAGCGTGTCAAAAGGCGAATTTTGGTGAGAGAAGCCGTAAGAAGCTGGCTTCTTACGGCTTCTTGCGGCTTCTCTCTCGCTTTCGTGCCTCGCCAGAACGGCTGAACAGTGGTGTTCGAGGCTCGCCCGCTCGGCGCTCACACTGAAACTTTAAACAAAACAACCCACACTGACGAAGTGTACCGTCGAATGAATAAGTACGATAACACGAAATATTGTGATGGATCACAACACATCCTTACATTTAAGTTTTTTTTCTCTAAACCGGGATAAAGGGACTGAAACCTTGAAGATTAATTAGTGAGGATAACAACCCCATATCCCC
>JACEEZ010023259.1:0-62500 GCA_016584305.1 Chionoecetes opilio
TTTTTTTTCCCCTTTCGAGACAACAACTCACAGGCCCGACACCACTCCTGCACGTCTCGCCTCATGTCCACCCAATAAAAGTGCTGCCTCAACTTGCCCAAGGTCTTCTTTGCCCCTAGATGGCCGCTGGTAACACCATCGTGCAACTCGCGTAGCAAGTCACGCTTCAGGGCGCGCGGCGCCATCACCACCCAGTAACTCGGCCGCCCACGAGTATCTTCCCACCGCCGCTGCAACACTCCATCCTCCAATCGCAGCATGGCCCACTGCTGCCACAGGTGCTTCGTGCCGGGGCTCTCTGGTGCCACTTCCTGTCTGCTGGGGCGCTTTGGAGACTCCTCCATCTACTGGATCAAGGGAGCGAGATCCACATCCTCTCTCTGCGCCTGACGCCACTGCTCCTCCGCATCCACAGCGTCTCCCCACACCTGCAACCGCCGGCACATCACACGCTCCTCTACCGTAGAACAATATGAGCACCCAGGCTCACACGGGCGGCGGCTCAGGCTATCGGCATTGTGATGAATGCGGCCAGGGCTATGCTGGGCTTCATACTGGTACTCCTCCCGCCGGCCTAGCCACCATGCCAACTGCCCTACAGGTGCCTTTGAGGGTTTTCAGCCACTGTAATGCCGCGTGGTCTGTCCTTACGGTGAACTGGGTGCCATATAAGTAAGGATGGAGGTGTTCCGTGCTCCTCACTACTGCCAGAAGCTACTTTCTGGTCACGCAGTAGTTACGTTCGGGCCCAGTAAACTTAGCACTGTAATATGCTACCACGTGCTCTCTTCCATCCTTCACCTGCAACAGCACGGCGCCAAGACCCTCGGCACTGGCATCGGTGTCCTACAGGTAGGGGCTGGCCAAGTTTAGGTAGGACAGCACCAGTGCTTGGACCAGGGCACGCTTCAGCCTGTCAAACACCTTCTGACAAGCCTCACTCCATTCGAGACGTGTCCCTTTTCTAGTGAGGTGGTGGAGAGGGGAAGCGACACGGGCGAACTCAGGGACGAAGCGCCGGTAATAAGTGCAAAGCCCCAAGAAACTCTTGACGTCAGCCACACTGGTGGGGACGGTCCACTATTGCACCACAGCCACCTTCTGTGGGTCGGTCGTCACCCCGTCTCTGCCAACGATGTGCCCCAGGAACGGCACCTCAGGCTGGAAAAGGAGACACTTCTTCGGGCTGAATTTCAAATTGGCAGCCCCCAGACGCTGCAGCACCTCTCTCAGCTGCTCCAGCTCCTCCTCGAAAGTGCCTCCATAAACTATCACATCGTCGATGTAGACGAGGGCCGTCCTCCAGTGCAGTCCCTCCAAAACCCTCTCCATCAACCGCAAAAAGCAGCTTGGCGCGTTACAAAGACCGAAGGGCATAACTGTGAATTGCCAGAGCTCCTCGCCAAAGGAGAATGCTGTCTTGGGTTTGTCCTCCTCCACCATCTACACCTGGTGGTACCCCGACTTAAGGTCTAGGGTGGAGAATCACTGGGCGTCGGCCAGAGCGTCCAGAGTATCATCGATACGCGGCAAAGGGTATAGGAGTCCTTCCTGGTGGCGTCATTGAGCGCCCGGTAATCAACACAGAAGCGCCTCGAGCCGTCCTTCTTGGTCAACAGCACCATAGCTGACGACAACGGGCTATCGGACCTCTCTACTACCCCTTGCGCCTCCAGCTCCTTCACTGCCCGCTGCATCTCTTCCCGCCTGGCTGGCGCGATCCTCCGTGGGGCGTGTCTGATGGGCGGGGAGCTTCCTGTCTTAATAGTGTTTTACCAGGCTCGTGCGGCCCAGGTCCAGGTCACCCTCGCTGAAGACACCAGCATACTTCATCAGGGTGTCGCGCATCCTCTCCTGCTGCCACGAGGTGAGGTGAGTGGCGCTCCTCTGCGCCAAGTCAATCAGGTGGTCAGGTAGGGTACCTTCAGCAGCCGGTTCCACACTACCACGCTGCCCCTCCTGACTAGCCACCTCCTCACAGGTACCCAGCTTGGCACCAGCCGGTACCGTGCGAGTCTCGTCGGAGAAGTTAGCCACAAGGACAGTGACTGACTCCTCCCCGATTCCTACGAGGCTCCGGCCCACTGTCACACCGTCTGGCAGCTTCAGGTGCTCCGTGAACTCCACCATGCCGTCGGTTCCTTCCATCCTCCTGGTCAGCGTACAAGGCACCCTAGTCTCCGTCCTCGGGACAAGGCGCACGCGCTCCGTCGCAACTACCTCCGCAGGTGCGCCACCTGGGAGTAAGGGCACGTCTTCTCCGCGTACCCTTAACGTCCTCCTCCCTAGGTCGACGCACGCCCCACTCTGCGTCAGGTAGTCCAGGCCCAGGAGGCATGAATCCTCCATGTCGGCGACATACACAGGCAGTACTTCCTCAGTGCCTCTCACGCCAAGTCGCGCCTCCACTGGGCCCCTGAGCTTCGTGCAATTCCCGGTGACTCCACAGAGTCGCTGCGGTGTTTCAGGAAGATGTTTCGCCGGCACCACGTCCGGACGCGTGAGCGTCCTCTCCGCGCCCGTGTCCACCGTCATCCGGCATGGCCTCCCGTTCACGGTCCCTTCCACCTCGACCGTCGTGGCTGTAGTACAGTGGCAGGTTACACTGCACGGGGCTCTGGTAGCGTTGGCTGGCTCTCGGCCCCTCCGTCCAGCCAAGCGTCGTTTCCCGCCTGCAGCACTTCCTTAGGATTGGTGCAAGCGATGGAGAAGTGGCCACAGCTCCTGCAGCAAGGCTGAAAGGCGTTAGCAGCCGGCCTCTCAAGGGAACGCGTCCTCTGCCCCTCGGGCATGGCTTCGCCTGTAGCCTTGCTGGCTACAACCTCAACAAGAGCCCTTGAAGCCTGTGGGGCTCTTCCTCCCAGGCGCCGCGGGCCTCCTCTCCGGCGTCCTCTTCACCTGTGCCTGCCTGGCCCGGAATTCCCTGGTAGAGGTGGGCCCTCTATGGCCCCCTCGTCGCGGCACCGCCCATAAAGGTGCGCAGGAAAGACTCGAGCTCCAGCGCCCTCGCTAGAACTTTCTGCACGTCCCCTGGATGCGCCTGCTTCACAAACAGCTGCAGGTTCCTTTCCTGCAGCGCATCCACGAAGTGGTCGCGCGTCAGTACCATTACCATATTCTCCGGGGCGGCGGGATACGCGCGGCGTACCAGCGTCTCTATCTTCTGGGCGAGCTGGGGTAGAGGCTCGCCCCTGGCTCGCACCCTGACCTTCAGGCGAGCCCGGTATACCTCCGCCTGCTGATGGTGGCCAAACCTCCTTCATAGGGCCTCCACCACACTCTGATACACCAGGCTTTGCGCCGGGGTCAGGGGCCCCAGCACCTCCAACGCTGCACTCCGAAGACTGGACACGAGCTGTAAGGCTCGTTCTGCCGAGTCCCATCCTTGAGCGTCTGCCAGGAGCTCGAATTGGGCCAGGTAAGCCTCGCACGCAGGCCACCTTGCCATCAAACTCAGATGGTCTCCGCCGCCCAGAGTGGCCACAGAACGTTGCGGCTTGTTGGCTGGGCGACGACGGCGGGGTGGGGAAGCGAGGAGAGGAGCACCGTGTGGCCGGGACGGGTGGCATGCCGGCCTGTCAGCCCGCCGCGCTTCCCAGAAACCCACCCTCTACACCCAGCGGGTGCTTTTGCTGCCAGTCCTTATGGTCATCAGGATCCGACCATAGACGGCCAGGCAGCTCCTCCTCCTCGATGAGCTCCTGCCTCAACCTACGCTGGTCCATGGCCCTGGTTAAGGCGCTGGCCTGGTGCTCCACGGTCTGCTGCAACGTCGCGATCTCCTCTCGGCATGCCTTCCTCCCGAGCCTCCACCTTAATGCCCTGCACCTCCGTACTCAAGTCCTGCTTAAGGGCGGCACACATCGTTTCTGAGTACCGCCGCGCGTCTTCCCTCGCCTCAACCAAGCCCCGACATACTGCCTCTCTCAGCTCGTTCATGTTTTCATTGTTTTTCTCCCCTGCCTCCTTCACTGCCTCTTGGTTTTTCTTCAATTCACTCATCAACGCACTGAGCAAGTTCATCACATTCGATTCACTTTCCACGGGCCCGCCAATCTGACTCGACTCTCCCGCCACGCCTTGATGCGCGCCTCTGTCTGCAATCAGCTCATTTCCCGCCGATACACTCGCCTCCTCCCTATCCATCGCCGTCTTGACCACGTATAACACAACCAGCCCTCACTCTAACACACTCACAATCACACTGTTCTCACACCAACTGTTACGCCCTCGGCCCCACCACACTGTGAAGCCACACACCGACCACACACCGACACTGTGAAGGGCTGACAAGACGCAACAAACCGCTGCTTGACGTACTAAGGACACGAAGGGGGTTCGTTGTGTGAGTAAGAGCGAGCTGTGATAACAATCCACGAGTCTTTCTTTACCCCCTAACTCACAGGCGAAAGAAACACTTGTCACTCCTTTCTTGAGTTTACTAACTGAGGTTCTGATACAATAAACACCGAGTACAGGGAGGCAGAGAGGAGGCAGACAAACACAGCGGTCGCTACACTACACGTCCTGTATACATCTACACGCTAGGTATCCACACGTTCAGTTATATCCACACGGGACAGGTATATCCAAGGGCAGAGGCGATAAACAGTCACACCAGTGGCAGATACTCCATGGGAAGGCACGGGGAGGAACCGCTACCAGTAGGTGTTCCTCAGACAGTTCTCTTCCCCTTACTCCCGCCGCCTCCTTTCTCACAACCGGCCAACCGCACTCCCTGGGGCTCCTCGGTCCCCTCAGTCCCACACCGCCGACTCATACACACAGACACACACACACAACAAATGTCCCTACTGCTTACGCGCCACCTCCACTATCAACCCGCTACAATAAACACACAAACATGCGTAACACATGTATAACATGATATACTGCGGGGTCATGCCTTGAGAACTTCCCCGGGTCTAGAGTGAACGGAGAGGACCTGTCATTAAGATGACGCCCATAAATCGAGTTGTCGCTACTCTATTATTCAAGGTGCTCTCTAAGTCCCTCAGTCCTCGGTCCGAGTCGGTCCTCGCCAACGCTCGCGGTTCGTTTCTGACTTTCGGTCAGTAAACAAATGGCTGTCGCTGTCAGTGTTAAGGCAGGTTCACACTGAGCTTTTTTCGGCATTTTTTGTAGCGCGGGGAAGCCGGTCTCTTGCGGGCTAGTGCGGAGATTACGCTCACACACGCAATTCGTTCCGGGAAACAAATCCTCTTCTTCTTCTTCTTGTGACCTTTTCTGCATAGTATCGCCAAAGACATTCTACGTTGTAGTGTCTTTGGTAACGCTTTGTAGGCCGTCTGTCAAGTTCGTGCTGACGACCAGGGTCGTCCCTGACTTCCCGTGCCTGACCTGCAGGGTCAGGGGTCACGTCGCGCTAGGCGGCTAGGGGCTAGGGGCTTGTGGGTGGCTTGTGTGTATTTGGCGCGCGAAAGATAAGTTTTCGCGCACTTTATTATGAAGTAGTATTGATAGTTTCATTTTTTACTTGATATCATCTACTAAATAAAACCTCGCGTCTAACCTAACATAATCTGATTGAAACTAGCAACCGTTTCTGGCTGTAGCTAAAGCGGAAAATTTTCGGTATTATATGTATCGCCATTGGCATCGGAAATTGGGGAAATTAAGATTCAGTTTAAGGATGAAAAGCTCTGCACGATGATGTAAGTTAAATTTGTTAGTTTTTAGTGCCCAATACCGAAATTATACCAATAATTGGGGTGATTGGGAAAAGGGTGGTGCTGGCTTCTGCGTTTATTTGAATTTGGCGCGCGAAATTTTCGGTCGCTCGGTCGAAAAAAGACCGATCGAGCGGTGTGTGATTTTTTTTTTAAACCTAGGGCGATCATGACACTAGCCTCAGACCCAGACCTCTTCTCCGACTACAAAAATGCCGAAAAAAGCTCAGTGTGAACTGTTAGGTGGACACGTGAGGTGATATTGACAATAAAATAAGGAATATCTCGGCGATGAAGCTGCTCTCCAGTTCCTGGGAGATCGCAGTGTTCTGTTTGAAGTTCAGGGCCAAGCCCACAGGCTCTCTCCTTCTGGAAAGCCAGGCATTCACGGTGCAGTACTTGTGGTCGGTGAACCGCCGCCGCCGCCACAAGTCACCCAGCTGGACGCTGTGGCTGTGAACCTTCGCCGGAACCTCAACATACATCGGCATCCCGTCAGCAAGGTGATGTAGCCTCCTGCCGCGGCTGTGAGATGGACATGGGGGAGGGAGCGGTGGCGTGGGTAGGTATCTATCAATGGGGAGGCACATGGAAGGGCACAGCTGAGTATGGGGAACAGTAGTTTCAGGGGGCACATTCACAGACGCTAACGTCCATGCTTAACAACTTAACGACTGTCATCAGCTGTTCTGGCATTCACAGGGGAGATTGATGACGTCCGAGTTGACGTTAACACACTAAAACACGGCGACTGCCTATAGGGTGGTGTTAAGGAAGCTACGTACATAAAAATCCTCATAAATTGAGTATATATGATGTTTTCTGACTCAAGAACTGAACAGGGCAAGTATATAAACGAAATTAGGCCATATAACAAACCCAGGCGCTTGTGGTGATATTGTTTTGCGGTGATGGGCCAAGAGTGGTGAGCGGCGGCATCTCACCTGGGTAGCGACTAGCGATGCCAGACACCACCACGCACGGCTCCGCCGGCAGACTGAAGGTGTGTGTCTTGCACTTTTCCCTGATAAAAACCCGAGCCCTTGTCCACCCAGCAGTGAATGGGTACCGGGTGTTAGCCGGGGGTTTGTGACCCGCCTCCCGGGCTGGTAGCTTCAGCCAACACTAGGAGAAAGTTATCTACGAAGCGATATATTACCGAAAGAGGTCACAAGAGGAAGAATAAGACGGCCTATTACTTGAAAGGAATAATGAATAGCTAGAATACAAGGAAGTACTAGCCACCGGTGTCTTAACCGCGTGTATGTGGAGGTAGAAACAAGTGTTGAAGCGACGGAGGTGACACAGGGGATGAAGGAATGATGGAATAGGCTAGAGAATAGAAACAAGTACAACGACCTTGAAAATGCAGGCCGCGGCTGCTGCCTTGGCTGACACGTTTGAGACACAATCTGAATGGCTGGCACGTTTGTTTTTACACAATTGTGATTAGCTGGCTAGGCTGTGACGTCATTGTAGTCGCTCAGCCACTCAGCTATCAGTGACCATGTACCGCCACTGCCATGTCTCGTATGTGAATACCCACTAACGCGGGGGTGTAGAAATAGAGGGAGTTAGTTAAGCTAACCACCGTGGCCTTTAACTCTCTCTGAATGTCTGCCCAGTTCAGTTCAGTTGTTGGTCGGGAGTCTGGCCTTTTTAAACGGCACTCCCTGACGTGTTTCTTCTTGCTGTCCGGTGTAGTGATCTCACCAGCTACCCTTGGCCCGAGTAGCTACCCCTCACAAATACGCACTGAAACACTGCTCCCTGGGTGAATATTTGTTTAACAATGTATACCAATTGTGATCCTGGATAAAACATGGTGGAAACATTGAATGTAGAGTAGTAATTAAAATAGAATATAGAACATTTTAAGCGAATGTGCCTTTGCCAAGAACACTACCCTACCCGTATACTGAAACACTGCTTCCTGGGTGAATAGTTGTTTGACAATATAGTAGTCCACAGGCCAGGTATAGGTCCAGCTGCACCCCTCCCCACAAGTCTCCGAAACCATAATATTTTGAAGCAATGGGGTCTCCTAAAGTGGAAAACAACTGGTAACAGAAAATAAACTGGGACTCACTGTCCCTATTGGTCACATTTTTTATGATACCCTAAAAATCGTTAATTTTCGCCTGTGGCGCGACATATTTGGGTTCGCTGTCTTTACAGGTAATATTATCCATAATATTAGGATAATCTAATACGTTTATATCCAAAGACAGCATATGATCTCCTGAGTAACATACAATCAACAAATATCATGCTTGATGGTGCCAATCTTATAAACTTGGATGTCAAGTAGCACTATCCAATATATTTTGGTTTTGTCACAAAATAAGTCACAGATTTTCTGATTTTGCCATTGCCATGGTTAAAAACATCTAAATAGGCACCAATTAATACTCTTCTCTGAATATGTTAAACCTGGCTTTCCTATGATGCTTATTGTTAAGCATATGCACCAAGTTGATTGGAAATAGTTTTTATAGGAAAGTTTCTTTTGCAGTAAAATGACTCGCTACAGTAGATAAGTTTAATAGGTATCTATTGTGATTGATTAATATTTACAAAGATCTGCAAATTGAATGCTTACCGTTGCTCAGCAGTATTTTGTTTGTTTTAGGTGAAATTATATAATGGAGCATCTGAAGAGACCATTATCAAAGCGGAAACGTGACCCAGATGAATCTCCTGGCAATATCTGCATAGTACACATTCAAGGACTCCATTATGGTGATTTGCGCTTGCTGTCCGAACTAAAGGATGGTGAGAAGTTGGGCAAGTTGCAGGAAGTCAAAAAAAGCGTCTGGCTCAGCCACCAAAATCCCCATATCAGATGAAAGATACATGTGCACTCATTCCTGATATTCTGGCTCCACACCATGGACTACACTGGGAGTGCTACAAGTGATTAACCATGAACTTGGACAGGCTGAAACTACCAGCAGAAGACGGCCCAAGAGAGGCTACAACATCCCACACGAGGCGCATAAATTCTAGAGACAAAATCTTGTTCAAACCAAAGGGCATATTTTGTGGTTCAGAAGGCAGGTAAAAGGTATAGGTGCACGGACGCTGGTCAAGTCAGGGATTGAGCCAGTTCGAGTATGATGGTTGGAGGTCAGTAGTGGAGATGGCCGAAGAGAAACAAGATGAAAAGCCCCTGACAAGAATAAGAGGTCTTGATCTTTTTGCCCGTGAAGCGAAGTTCCACATAAACTGCAGTATGAATTACATGCAGAGGACAAACAAATGGCAAAGTCCAAATCAGCTTCATCAGACTGGCTTAGAAGAGGCCCATCAGAAGGCTTTTGATGCAGTTCATGATGTAGTAGAAAGAGATTTCTTCTTGTGTTGGATGGGACATCAACCTAATCAAGATCCACAACAACAGCAGTTTCATGGAAGCATCTATTGTTTCTGCAGATCCTGAATACTCTAACTGTGTCACATGAAGCTTTGGACTTTTCCTTTTGGTGACATAGGAGTCTGGAAGTGGAGCTGTTTTTTCAGTATCAAGGGTTCGCTTTTTGCTCCTAGCCTGGAGCAAGTGGAACTTCGCTTCACGGGCAAAAAGATCAAGACCTCTTATTCTTGTCAGGAGCTTTTTTATCCTGTTTCTCCTCGGCCATCTCCAGTACTGACCTCCAACCGTCATACTCGAAATGGCTCAATCCCTGACTTGATCAGCTTCCGTGCACCTTCACCTTTTTCCTGCCTTCTGAACCGCAAAATATGCACTCGGTTTGAAAAAAAAATTGTCTCTAGAATTTATGTGCCTCGTGTGGGATGTTGTAGCATCTCTTGGGCCGTCTTCTGCTGGTTGTTTCAGCCTGTCCAAGTTCATGGTTAATAGCTTGTAGCACTCCCAGTGTAGTCCATGGTGTGGAGCCAGAATATCAGGAATGAGTGCACATGTATCTTTCATCATATATGGGGATTTTGGTGGCTGAGCCAGACGCCTTTTTTTGACTTCCTGCAACTTGCCCAACTTCTTCTCACCATCCTTTAGTTCAGACAGCAAGCGCAAATCACCATAATTGAGTCCTTGTATGTGTACTATGCAGATATTGCCAGGAGATTCATCTGGGTCCCGTTTCCGCTTTGATAATGGTCTCTTCAGATGCTCCATGATATAATTTCACCTGAAACAAACAAAATACTGCTGAGCAACGGTAAGCATTCAATTTTCTGATCTTTGTAAATATTAATCAATCACAATAGATACTTATTAAACTTATCTACTGTAGCGAGTCATTTTACTGCAAAAGAAACTTTCCTAAAAAAGCTATTTCCCATCAACTTGGCGCGTATGCTTAACAATAAGCACCATAGGAAAGCCATGGTTTAACATATTCAGAGAAGAGTATTCAGTGGTGCCTAATTAGATGTTTTTAACCATGGCAAGTGCAAAATCAGAAAAACTGTGGCTTATTTTGTGACAAAACCAAAATATATTGGATAGTGCTACTTGACATCCAAGTTTATAAGATTGGCACCATCAGGCATGATATTTGTTGATTGTATGTTACTCAAGAGATCATATGCAGTCTTTGGATATAAAAGTATTAGATATTACATAATATTATTGATAATATTACCTGTAAAGACAAAGAACCCAAATATGTCGCGCCACAGGCGAAATTTCACGATTTTTAGGGTACCATAAAAAATGTGCCCAATAGGGACAGTGAGTCCCAGTTTATTTTCTGTTACCAGTTGTTTTCCACTTTCGGAGACCCCAGTGCATAAAAATATTATGGTTTCGGAGAGTTGTGGGGGTGTCGCAGTTGGACCCTACCTGGCTTGTGGACTATATATAGTACACGTATACGAATTCTGTTCTTGGGTAAAACGTATATATTGTCAAACAACTATTCACCCAGGGAGCAGTGTTTCAGTATAAAGGGAGGGTACGTAGTGTTCGAAGCAAGGGCAAATTCGGTTGAAATGTTCTATGTTCTGCTTTGATTACTACTCTACATTCAATGTTTCCACCACGTTTTACCAAAAATCTGAATTGGTATACATTGTCAAACAACTATTCACCCAGGAAGCAGTGTTTCAGTGCGTATTTGTGAGGTGTAGCTACTCGGGCCAAGGGTTACTGGTGAGATCGCTACACCGGGTCTTTAATAAATTGTCTTCTCTTATTCTATATTTTTAGTTTCTTTCTCTTTTTTTCTTCCTATTTTCTCTGGTTATCCAAAATCTGTTGATTGTTCTTTTTGCTTCTTCCACATTCATACCAAACAAATACTCTCCCACTATATCCTCTTCCTCTATGTAAGGTTGTTGTAGCTTCGCACTTTTCTTTCTTGCATTATAGTTTGCTGGGCCCCATAACAGGAAATGTTTTAAGTCCTCCATGGTATTATTCTAGTGTTTGCCCATACTCCCCCTCTTCCACAAAACAAGTTTGGGGACCTGGGGGAATGCGGGATATTTGGCTTGGGAACAAAATATGCGTCGCAACCACATAGTTTTTGAGTTAGGGGTTCTGAAAAAACTCCCTAGATCTAGGGAAAATTAATGTGATTTCTTCTGAATCCAGAGACGTGTGAGCCTGACGATCCTCACAGAATGATTACCAAAGTGTCGAGAAACCACCCAACCCCCTGCTAGGAGGTTAGGTTAGATTTGTTTAGGTTAGGTTATATTTGGTTAGGTTAGGGTAGGTTATATTTTGGTAAGAGGTTAGGTTAGATTTGTTTAGGTTAGGTTATATTTGGTTAGGTTAGGGTAGGTTATATTTTGGTAGGGTAGGTCATAGTTTGGTAAGCTAGGTTAGATTTGGTTAGATTTGGTTAGATTTGGTTAGGTTAGGTTATCGGTGGGTTAAGCTTCCCGCTAGGTTTGGTTAAATTTGGTTAAGTTATGTTAATTTTGGTTAGGCAAATTTTTCTAGATGTAAGGAAATTACCCTAGATCTAGGGAATTTTATTCTCCCCTACAACACTTTATGTACGTGATTCCGACGGAAAATTTGTTCTCAACCCGAAAACCCCGCATTCCCACAGGTCCCCTTGTTTGGGGGAAATGGGAGCGTATAGGCAAACACTAGAAATTTACCGATGAAGAACAAAAAAGCAGCGGAAGCAGATGAAATAAAGCCAGAATATTATAAGGAATTTTCAAAGAGTAAGACATTGATGACAGTTAGAAAAAGGTATGAAAACAGTGTTAGAGACAGGGAGTGTGCCAGGAGGATGGAGGGAGTCAAGGACAGTAATGATACCAAAGGTTAGCAAGCCAAAAGTTAGGGAATTGAAACCAATAACACTAACTAATGTTGGATATAAATGGATGATGGCTGTAATTAGAAATATTCTGGAGGATCATATTAGGGAAAATGAATCAGGGAAAGACACACAGGCAGGATTCACATAAGAACGTAAGAAAATAGGGAGGCTACAAGATGCCGTGAGGCCTACGTGGTAGTTCCTGTTATAGAACACTACCTACATCCACCTTACATCCCCATCCATGAACATATCCAGCCCCCTTTTAAAGCTCCTTAATGACTCCACACAAACTACCTGTCTACTGAGTCCATTCCAATCATTCACCACCCTATTTGTGAGCCAGTTTTTCCCTATTTGTTTTTTAAATCTACGCTTGTTCAGCTTGAACCCGTAACTTTTTGTTCTGCCCTGGCTAATAGCCGTAAGAACTTTTCCTACCTCTCCTTTATTAAATCCCCTTATCCACTTAAAAACTTATATCAGATCGCTCCTTACTCTGCGTCTCTCGAGTGAGTGTAACTTTAATAGCTTCAATCTCATTCTCATAACTAAAGCTACGCATCCCTTGAATAATTTTGGTCATCCTTCTCTGCACTGATTCTAACAAGGCTATATCCTTCCTGTAATATGGAGACCATAACTGAACCGCATAGTCTAGGTGAGGTCTGACTAGAGCCAGATAAAGCTTTAGAATAACTTCCGCACTTCTACTTTTAACACTTCTAGTAATGAATCCTAACACTCTATTAGCTCTATTTCTAGCTTCAATACATTGATTCCTGGGTCAGAGGTCTGAGCTCACCCTCACTCCAAGATCTTTTTCACCTTCTGATATTTTCAGCGATACATTGCGCATGGTGTATCTATTACCAGGGTTTTTTCTACCAACAAGCATAATGCTGCACTTATCAATATTAAATTCCATCTGCCATCTGACTACCCACTCATTAAGTTTATCTAAGTCTCCCTGCAGTATGATTACATCAGACTGTGATCCAATAATCCTACCTATCTTAGTATCATCAGCAAACTTGCTGATATCACTGCTAATCTCACTATCCAAGTCGTTGATGTAAATCAGAAATAGTAATGGAGCCAAAACAGACCCTTGTGAAACCCCACTTGTCACCTGCCCCCATTCAGATTTAGAACCATTAATTGTAACCCTTTGTTGCCTATCACTTAGCCAAGCTCTCATCCAACGAAGAACCTTCCCATTTATTCCATGAGCCTTAACCACCTTCCTTAACCTGCCTTCACAGAGGGCAGTAGAATAAAAAAAAAAAAATTCATATTAAGATATTGTATTGAGAGGTCCTATAAACTAAAGAAACCAGTAGTAAAAATTTCAATAGACTTTGCAAAGGCTTATGACAGTATTAAAAGATAAAAAATGACAGAACTATTAATGCAGTATAAGATTAACCCCAAGATTATTGAATTCATTGCAAACATATATAGGAAACAAGACCAAGGTAGAATTAGGACCGGGTAAAGAAGTACAGATAAATGTAACAAGTGGAATTAGGCAAGGGTGCACGGCATCAACAACCCTGTTTAAATTAGTGACTTTCAAGATTATTCATGAATTAGAAGAACTAGGGAAGGGGTTTAAGGACGAATTGTGTATAGCAGGGGTGGCCAACCAGTCGATCGCGATCGACTGGTCGATCACAAGCCTGTTTTATGTCGATCACACTACTGTACCTGTTAATAATTCGTCCTTCAGAAGTTGCCATGCAAATAGCTGCAATAGCATATCCAAGTACTCATGATACTTGGATTATTATAGTTCTCTTTTTTTCTGGGAATAAGTTATATTTATATTCATAATGATGGACATGTCTGACCACCATACATTGCATACAATTATTTATAAAGACAGACTACTCCTGTGTTATCATGCACTGGCAGCCTTTAAGCCTGGGGGGGATTGGCGGAAACTGGCCAGTGGACAGGAACCGTACGCGTTCGTACTAGTGGACAGGAACCGTACGCGTTCGTAACAGGAAGGTGATAGGTGATTGCTGTTAAACCTGATTTATAAATTTACATTACTTGTAGGGCCAGTGTGTGCTTTTGTTAGTTTACAAATACTGATGACTGTTAAATAAAAAGTTTACTCAGAGCTAGGGTGTCTTGTCTACACCCGTGAATCATATTGATAAGTGTCAACGCAAATATTAATTGGCATCTCTGTTCCCCCCGCAAGCCTCCACAGTTTTCAGCAAACGTTGGACGTGTAGGGGTGTTGGGATCAGTGTCTCGTAAGAAATGTTCTGACGGCTTGAATAGTCACGTAATAATGAAATATTCCACATAGTCAATATTAAGGACGGAAAAGCTGCATTTATTTTAGTTTACTTTCATTACATCAGTTGTAAAGTGCTGTTTACATTACGTATTTCCTGCGAACAGCAGCGTCAACCAGTACACATCAGTGACTAGTGCTGAAGCAAAACTCGCCCGTGTAATACGTTTTCGTTTTCGAACAGGTTATTAACAGGTTATTAGACATCAACTGAACCAAAATGAGTAGTGCTGGAGCTGGATCGAGTGCTAAAAAAAGTAAAACTTACCATTTTCACAGTGAGTGGGAGGAAGATTATTTTTTTACCATGAACAATTCGAAGTGTGTGTGTCTGATATGTCATGTATCCCCAGCACTGGCGAAGAAAGGAAATCTTGAAAGGCATTTCAAAAGTCTTCACAAGAAGTATGACAGTGATTTTCCTCCCAAAAGTGAGCTACGAAAAAGGAAAATTCGAGAACTAAAGGCACAGCTTTCAGCACAACAAGCCCTTTTTACAGGAGCGACTTCAAAATCAAAGGCAGCAACCATTGCATCGTTCAAGGTGAGCCGAGTACTCGCAAAGCACAACAAACCGTTTCAGGATGGAGAAACATTCAAGGAGGCTTTTCTAGAAGCAGCAGAATCATTGTTTGAAAATTTCAAAAAACAAGTCTGAAATTATGTCTGCTATTAAAGAAGTTCAGTTATCAAGAAACACTGTTATGAGGCGCTGTGAATTTATGGCTGAGGATTTGGGTGAACAACTGAACAAGGACATACGTGAGTGTGTCTTCTTTTCATTGCAGTTTGATGAAACTACTGACATGATCGATACATCACAACTGTGCATTTTCATTAGAATGGTGTTCAAAGATCTGAGCACAAAGGAGGAATTACTAAAGGTTCTACCATTAAAAGGAAAAACCCGAGGTGAGGACATTTTTTCACACTTTCAGTGATTTTGTCAACAAGACACAGTTGCCAGTAAACAAGCTCGTATCAATGACAACTGATGGAGCACCAGCGATGATTGGTCGAACCAATGGGTTCATTGCCCTTTGCAGGGGTGATGATAGATTTCCTGACTTCTTTAATTATCATTGTGTCATTCATCAACAAGCACTTTGTGGTAAAATGTTGAATATGACAGAAGTCATGGACATTTCTTTCAAAATTGTGAATTCAATTCGGGCCAGAAGTCTTCAGAGGCGACTGTTTCGAAGTCAGTTACAAGAAAGTGAAGCAGAACACTCTGATCTGTTGTTGCATACAGATGTCAGGTGGTTAAGCAGAGGTAAATTTCTCCAAAGATTTAGAGATCTGCTACCTGAAATAAAAGTGTTTTTGGCCTCAAAAGATCGGCCTTCTCATCACCCCCACATTGACAATGAAGAATGGCTGCTGGATTTAGCATTCTTAGTAGACATAACTGGTATGTTGAATGAACTGAACTTAGATTTGCAAGGAAAAGATAAAACTATAGTTGAAATGATTAGTGCTGTGACAGCATTCAAGCAGAAACTAAAACTAGTGTCTCCACAGCTACAGCAACATGCACTGAGAAATTTCAGAAATATGATGTCAGAACTGGAAAATCAAGGTAAACAATGTGATCAGTTTAACAGTGGTCGCTATACTGAACAGGTACAAAACCTCGCCTCAGATTTTGACAGGCGTTTTCAAGATATAGCAGCAGTGGAACGTGTTGCAACATACATGTGTTTTCCCTTTGGTAAAGGCACAGATGTGAAGATATTGCATCTAGAATGGCCTCATTATTTAACATGGATACATCTGAAGTTGAAAATGAGATTTTGAAACTGCAAAATGATATTCAGATCAAATCCATGGCAACAGGAGGCAGTTTCTGGAACCTTCTCAGTGAAGAAAAGTATCCTAATGTCAGAAAATGTTCCATGTACCTAACAGCTTTTTTTGGTTCAACCTACCTCTGTGAATCAACATTTTCACACCTGAAATACATCAAATCAAAATACCGATCAACACTGTCAGATGAACACCTGGATGCCTGCTTAAAGCTAGCAATCACCAACTACAGCCCTAACTACACCAAGTTAGCAGACAGCATGCAGTGCCAATCATCTCATTAATAATGTAAGTGTGTGCTCTGTAATTGTATTTTAACAATTATTATATCATAATTGTAGCAGTGTTACAGTTACTGCAAAAAAATATTCTCTCTCTCTCTCTCTCTCTCTCTCTCTCTCTCTCTCTCTCTCTCTCTCTCTCTCTCTCTCTCTCTCTCCTCTCTCCTCTCTCCTCTCTCTCTCTCCTCTCTCTCTCTCTCTCTCTCTCTCTCTCTCTCTCTCTCCTCTCTCTCATCTCCTCTCTCTCTCCTCTCTCTCTCTCTCTTCTCTCTCTCTCTCTCTCTCTCTCTCTCTCTCTCTCTCTCTCTCTTCTCTCTCTCTCTCTCTCTCCTCTCTCTCTCTCTCTCTCTCTCTCTCTCTCTCTCTCTCTCCTCTCTCTCTCTCTCTCTCTCTCTCTCTCTCTCTCTCTCTCTCTCTCTCTCTCTCTCTCTCTCCTCTCTCTCTCTCTCTCTCTCTCTCTCTCTCTCTCTCTCTCTCTCTCTCTCTCTCTCTCATACCTCGAGTGGGAGTAAGATGTTACACTGTTACAGCTACATTTATGGAATATGTTTGAATCTTAGGCTGGTAGATCGCATCAGGGTAACTGTAGAAAAAGTAGATCATATCTCACAAAAGGTTGGCCACCCCTGGTGTTTAGCATATCATCACTTTTCATTGCAGACGACGGAATGTTACTGACAAGTAGTATAGAGGAGGCAGAACAGGTGGTACATAGGTTAGAGGAAATAGGTAAGGAGTATGGATTAGAAATAAATAAAAATAAAAGTAACATAATTATTTTCAATGTAAAAGATAAACCTGAAAATTTGAGAAATATATATGTTAAAGATAGAATGAAGTATTTAGGGATAACCATAAATGACAAGAAGAATTGTTTCAAAATACAAGTAGAAGAAATGTTTAATAAGGCAAAGAAAAATGGCAGAAATGACGTACAATGTCATCGCAAAAAGTAGTTCATAAATTTTAATAGGGAAAACGTACTGGAAAAGTGTGGCGTTATCATCAATACTCTATGGGGTTAATGTGATACATTTAACAAAGCAGGAAATGGATAAATTACAGAGAATTGAAAATGGGGTGTACCGGCAAATCTTTGGGGCACAGCCATACACACAGGGGGCAGCACTCCTCGGGGAAGTGGGAGCGTCCAGTGTTAGCGTAATGAGGGAAATAATGTTCGTCCGGCCCGCGGTTGAAGACACGTTAAGTTAGTGTAAGTAAATACGTACCCGTGTGGTTAATTAACAGTTTTTCCTCACTCCTCAGTCCGAATCACTTGTACTATTTAATATTCTTTACTGTGTAGGAGAGATTAGGATGCATTGTTCTGGTCTAGTCAATCTTGTCGTCAGTAAATAAGTTCTTGTGACGTCACGACCAGACTCGGGAGAGCGGGGAGGGCAGGTAGCCGACCTCTCTCTCTCTACAACCTTAAGCGCGTTTGTGTGACTGTTCTAGCCCGGTCTGGACTGGTTCAGTCCCGCGCGGACACTGTTTTCGCGAGGCGGATTGGACCGTTCCAGCCCAGTCTAGTCTGGTCCAACCCAGCGAGCAGGACCGCGTTGGCCCAGAGTGGGGAGAACTGGCGCATGCGCACTACAGGCAGCGGGGAAGACGACCAGGAGCTTCTATTGCCGCTGATAAGACATGAAACATAATGATGGCCGACCATAGGACTAAAGTAATTTCACGAAAAATTACAATATTCGCAATTTGCTGCAACAACATCTTGGGAAATTAATGTACCGTCAACAACATTATAGTCGACACTGTACTAATGTCACCAGGCGCCATATATAACGAATTTTAGCATCACTTGTACTGTACTTAGATCTTGTAGGCTGTGTCACTGAAGACATGTATAGTGTTATGTAGATAATGTAAACTACGTACTGTGCACGTCTCTTCAGTGTCACATACAAGTCTGTAGTGATGCTAAAACTCGTAATATATGCCCCTTTGCGACATTAGTGCAGTGGCGACTATATATAGTGTTATTGACGGTAAATTAAATGAGATTTCAACATTCAATTTTTCATAGTCATCCCTGCTACTTGACTTCCCATTGAGAAGTCAAGTAGCAGGGATGACTGCTACAAGGGATGACTGCTACATTGCACAAGGCAAAACATGCATGATAATAGGACTAATAACAAGTACTCCACCAGTAAAAGGCCTGCTATGTACGGAAATCCCCAGGTAGTGGATGCCAGCACCTATAGAAATGATACATGATTGTTATATAGGTTATATATAGTAAATGTTTGACATGGCTGCGACAGGTCTTGCAATATTGTGTTGCTGGGTTTTTTCTTTGTCCAGAGATTTATAACTGGCAGACTCTCATCACACACAGAATGATGACCACGGTTCACCTTTCATATACCAACTAGTAGGAGGTTATTACCTGAAGTCAAATTAATAACACTTTGGTGTGTCTTTGGGGGGAGGGGGTAAAGCTTGCAGGACGGTAGGACTGCCCACTTGATCCCCCAGCCAATAGGAACAACGAATGGGACGGGGCCATCGATGTAATCTCGATGTATTTTCGCGAGCACCAGTTCAGCCTGAACCGGTCTAGATTGGACTGGACCAGGGCGGTGAACATCGCGAAAACGCGCTACCTGCTCGCGGACGGTGGTGGTAACGGGTAATGGTGGTAAGGGAGACGTCTACTTAACCCTCATGTGAGGTAGGTGTCTGTCTTCTGTCTTGTAAAGACATCTTGTAAATTGTTAGTTCACGATAGGATGGTAATGAGTGTTATGTTTATACAGGGTTTTGGGGAGCAGGAGAAGAAGTTACGAAGGCGGAAAGGCCATTTCAAGAGATACGAGTCGTTTGTGGCATGTACAGTAACACCACGTGTTACCACTACCATCAAGTGTTACACCACCGCCAAGGATTACTCAACCATCACAATGTTATTGCAACTTGACGGTCGCCTCGCCTTACTCTTACCCCGTATTGAGAGCTAAGAGTAGACAGTAGCAATTTTTGTAGATGTATCTATTTATGCCCAGTTGGCAAACTTTATTTTTGTTATTGTCCAAGCAAGCGAAGCGATTTAGACACCTATTACAGCCGAAATCATTCTTTGGTACTAAATAGATTGGTGAATCTGTCATATAGGCTTGTAAAATGTTTACTACACGAATGGGGGCAAGGAGGCTACAGGCGCATAGGAAGAAATTTGGCACAGAAGGATATATTTCGTATCTTAACTCATTTATGCAGGAACTATTCACTATCTGAGAAACAAATAAGAGTTAATGTATGTCTAATGTATTTTTATTTACAGATTATGCGCGTAAAACTGTTTATTGTCCAAGCGAGCGAAGCGAGCTCTAGCCGCTTGGCTAAGCCCACTCCTGAGTTTGAGCTTGAGTTGGGAGTCACCCAGTACGATCTCTGTATTAAGAGGGTACCGCCATTCATAGGACCTATGTTCCATCTCTCTCTCTCTCTCTCTCTCTCTCTCTCTCTCTCCTCTCTCTCTCTCTCTCCTCTCTCTCTCTCCTCTCTCTCTCTCTCTCTCTCTCTCTCTTCTCTCTCTCCTCTCTCGTTCTCTCTCTCCTCTCTCTCTCTCTCTCCCTCTCTCTCCTCTCTCTCTCTCTCTCTCTCTCTCTCTCTCTCTCTCTCTCCTCTCTCTCTCTCTCTCTCTCTCTCTCTCTCCTCTCTCTCTCCTCTCTCTCTCTCTCTCTCTCTCTCTCTTCTCTCTCTCCTCTCTCTCTCTCTCTCTCTCTCTCCTCTCTCTCTCTCTCCTCTCTCTCTCTCTCTCTCTCTCTCTCTCTCTCTCTCTCTCTCTCTCCTCTCTCTCTCTCTCTCTCCTCTCTCTCTCTCTCTCTCTCTCTCTCCTCTCTCTCTCTCTCTCTCTCTCTCTCTCTCTCTCTCTCTCTCTCTCTCTCTCCCTCTCTCTCTCTCTCTCTCTCCTCCTCTCTCCTCTCCTCTCTCTCTCTCTCTCTCTCTCTCTCTCTCTCGCTCTTTCTCTCTCATCGCTCTCTTTCTTTTCCTTTCCCTCCTCTCTCTACGTGAAAGAGAGAGAGAGAGAGAGTGAGAGAGAGAGAAAATTAGAAAAAGGTTTTTTTAACCAGTAACCAAACAGTCCTACGTGTTGTTGTTTTTATTTTAACGGCATTGATTCCCTTTTCCTCCTTGCCCTCTTGTTATTCACCTCAAAACCAATGCACACACACGCACGCAGCCACACATGCCTCTCTTTCACACCTACAGGGGTTATAACCAAAAACCAAACAGTCCTACGTATTGTTGTTTTTAGTCTAGCAGCGTTGATTCCCTTTTCCTCCTCGCGTGCAAGTTGGCAGCGTTCTCTCACTCCTGCCAACATTCCTAGATGGTGTCTGGTCCAGCTCGCGGCCCCAGTTCGGTGTTGATGCCACCAGGTGATTATTAAGAAGTAGCAGGCAGGCCACCTTTAGACCACTGCTCCCTTCCACAACCGTCCCATTTAATGTTCCCGCTTTTTAATTGATGAGAGATAAGTTAGCGGGTGTAATTGGTGGGTGTCGTGGTGTGGGGCTGTGATGACGGTGGGCCGAGGATGACAGAGCGAGGTGGTAAAGCGTGTGTAGGGGCGGTGGATAGGGCGAGGTGAGGGTGAGGAGTGAGAGCTTCCAGTGGTGGTGCTTCGGGGCACCTGTGTAGGTAATTATTTAGCTAGCCCAAGCTGTTTTATGGCGGTAACACTATTGATGGTGGTAGCGGTTGTGGTGGTAGTTACAGTAGAACTAGTAATAGTATCTTAATCGTAAGTAATATTTTGTAATCTTAAGAAATATTTTGTAATCTTAAGAAATATTTTGTAATCTTAAGTAATAATTTGTGTAATCTTAAGTTATATTGTTGCACTGGTTACTTTACTTTTAGTAGACAGACAGTATTTTAAGGTGAGGGTATTTAAAAGTTGACTTTAGCCTGTGGGAGCTTGGACACGTTCCACATCTTTAGTGTGGACGTCTATTTCCTAGTAATTTAGATAACGTTGTTCCTCTAGGTAGCACAGTTGACTACCTAGGTGAAGTACCTTAATATTTATTTGTGTTCAGCCCAGTTGGCATTTAATTTTGTTATGCTTGTGTTAGAGCCGAGGGAGGAGAGTTAGGAAATTGTATCACTCCCTCCGGAACCAAAGTTTTGTGAAACCCTCAATTGGGAGATGCGTATGAAGTGAAATATTTTGTGAAATATAGATACAGCTTAAGAAAGCTTAGTTAAAGTTTATTATAACCATAATTTCAGTTAATCGCATATTTTTGAACTTCATTTTTTCCCCAATTAATGTGGGTGGTGGCAAGATAACCCCCCAGACTTATTTGTCATTTAAATTTACTAATAGTAAAAAGGGGGCACTACATTAGGAATATTATAAGGGAGGGACAGTGGAAGTACTTATAGGTATGTATCAGAAGACGGGAATGACCTAGTGAAAAGAATAGGAGAAGAGATGATTGAGAAAAGACAAAATAAATGGATGCAAGCTTTACTGAAAGATCTGAGAAAGACTGAAGTCATGAACCAGGGTGTGAGGTGTGAGACAAAGGAGAGTATAAGGCAGAAAATGAGGTATTATTCTAGTGTTTGCCCATACTCCCCCTCTCCCACAAACAAGCTTGGAGACTTGGGGGAATGTGGGATATTTGGTTGGGGTACGAAATATGCGTCGTAACTTTTGAGTTAGGGGTGTTGAAAAAATTCCCTAGATCTAGCGAAAATTCATTGGATTTCTTCTGAGTCCATAGATGTGTGAGCCTGGCGATCCTCACAGAATGATGACCGAAGTGGCGAGAACCCACCCAACGCTAGGAGGTTAGGTTAGGTTCGATTTGGTTAGGTTAGGTTAGGTTATCCGTGGGTCAAGCCCCCTGCTAGGTTAGGTTAAATTTGGCTAGAATAAGTTAATTTTGGTTAGCCCAATTTCTCTAGAAATAAGGAAATTACCCTAGATCTAGGGAGTTTTCCCACTGACACAACTTTTAAATTACGTGTTTCCGACGCATAATTTGTTCCCCACCCGAAAACCCCGCATTCCCACAGGTCCCCAAACTTGTTTGGGGAAAGTGGGAGAGTATGGGCAAACACTAGTAATTTACCAAACTCTTCTCGCCATTTCCATATGTTCTCCTACTCCTATGCTACACGTCTCTGTGTATTCTTTTTCCATCTCTTCTACTTCCTCTACTCTTTGTAACTTAATTGTCTGGTTCCCGTCTATGTCCTGCTTTACTTTACCGTATTCCCTTATATATTCCTCTTTCTTCTCTGTGTTCCACACTGTCTCTATCTCATTATCATATTTCTTGTATATTTTACTACAATATTCTTTGACTTCCTCCTCTGCCTTCCTTCTTTCCTACTCTACGTCATCCTCCCCAAATAACCTTAGTGCACCCTTTTCCTTTATCTTTTCTCCCTTTAATATTTTTATATACTCCCACATCTGTTTTCTTTCAGCTTTATTTTTCTTGATTTCTGTTGTTAATTTATCTCCATGTTTATAGATATCCTTCCTTATTTGTGTTTGCACTTTTATCTTTTGTTGTATATATCGTTCCTTCCACTTCTCTTCCTCATCTTTACCTTGTGCGTTTCTCCTATTTCTATTCAGCCTCCTCCTCTCCTTTATCCCCTTCTTTATTTCATCATTCATCCATATAGCTTCTTCTCCCTCACCATTTTCTTCTCTGTTCTTCTATATGTACATTTTAATACTTTATTCGCTTTTTCTTTAATTCTCCACTCTAACTTTTCTAAGCTTTCAATCTCCTTTCCTAATAATTGTGCTTCTACAGTACCCTCCCGAGTTTGGCGCTTGCTTTCTTCACAAGGCATAGCGAAAACTCGGGTATTGAAAACACTTTAAAATGCTTATTTAGTCACTTTCTCCTCCCCAAAATACCCTGAAAGTGCCCCAAGCTCCTGTCCACCCAGCATTGAATGGTTACCGGGTGGTAGCCGGGGATTTGTGACCCGCCTCCCGGGGTGGTCGGCTAAAACTAGAGGACAGGAGAGGAGGAGAGAGGACCTACGAGCTTGAATTTGAGCTGGGAGTCACCCAGCTGATGCTGTCGGTGAAGCCTTTGGTCTGGCGTTCTCCCACACCAGAAGTGGGCACTTCCGCAAACCGCAGCTTCCGCAAACCGCAAATTCCGCAAATTGCGGAAGTCCGAATTCGTTTGCGGATTTGCGGAAGTGTAAATGTTTGTGGATTTGCGTTTGCGGAAGCACTTCCGCAAACGCAAATATTTCCGCAAACTCTCTATTTTGAACACGATTCCTGAGCGGCTACACGCACCG
Organism: Chionoecetes opilio; assembly: GCA_016584305.1. Classification (NCBI taxonomy): domain Eukaryota; kingdom Metazoa; phylum Arthropoda; class Malacostraca; order Decapoda; family Majidae; genus Chionoecetes; species Chionoecetes opilio. The sequence goes on from JACEEZ010023259.1 coordinate 23,663, forward strand.
TCCAGAGAACGCTGCTTGCCCACCAGTGACTCTCCCTCTTTGATCAAATAGATTTTTTGATGGCCACAGCAATCCTGTAATCTGGGACTGAGAGTGCTGTGAAGTGTGGGGGAGGTGTCTCCAGCTTCTTTCCTGTCAATACATGGGTGAGGCAAGGGTGCGCCCTTGCCCCATCACTTTTCAACACTTGTATGGACTGGGTATTGGGCAAAGTTGTAAATCAAATCGATTGTGGAGCATCCCTCGGCAACACCAAGATCACTGATCTTGTTTTTGCCGATGATGCAGTAATCTTTGCTGAGTCGCTGGAGGTCCTGGTGATGGCTCTCGAGGCGCTGCACGAGGAGGCAAAGCCATTGGGACTTGAGGTCTCCAGGCTCAAGACCAAGGTCTAGGTGTTTAGTGGCTTACTAGATAAAACAGTACAGTCTGTTCATACGTGCGGCTAGGACATTGAGATCTTGGAAAGTTTTATATACCTTGGTAGCGCAGTCTATAAGTATGACGGGTCATGTCAAGAAGTCTTACGGTGAATTGGCATAACCCACGGTGTTATGGACTCGCTCAGCAGAAGTATTTGGCGTTGTCAGCAGGAGGACAAAGATCCGGATGTTCAAGTCGCTTGTAATCCCTGTCTTACTCTGTGGTTGTGAGACATGAATACTAAATAGCGACTTGAAGAGGCGAATTGATGCCTTTGGTAATAAGTGTCTTCGCAGAATCATGGGGTATCGCTGGGATGATTACGTTTCAAATCAGCGAGTGTACCGTGAGACTGAATCAAGGCCTATTACCCTCATAGTCCGTCACGCCAACTTCCACTATCTGAGCATGTGGCACGCTACCCTGAAACCGATCCTTCCCATCGGGTTGTATATGTAAGAGACAATCCGGCGTGGAGGAGGCCAAGGGTGCGCCCACAAGGCTTGTGGCTGGGATAAGTTGATGTTTCCTGTCGATAGTTGCTTGGTATGCGAAGGGAGCCTACTTGGGGACTCACGTGTGGTGACCCCCGGGAGTGTCGTCTTAGGGTGGGCATATGCCCCCAATTATTGGCTGACAGCAATCCACCCACCCCCTCTTCAAGCTGCCTGTGGTCCTCCTTCTTAACCCTGAGAAGGTAGATGACGTGATATTTATTTCAAGACTGCAGTTCGAGGTCACGGAGCTGGCTGTCTTTGATACCTCAGGAGGCAACAGCCCAGATGAAGACGAAGAGGATGATTTTTCTAAGGTAAGACATTCATTTTATCCAGATCTACTGCATCTTCTGTTCAGTTGTGACAGTTCATTGCTCCAAGTCATTATGTTAGCAATTTTGAGCATCATGCTGCTAAAGTATTGCCATATTTATGATATAGGTGCAATAATATATTTAAAAACAAATCTAAGCTCTATTTATTTCATTTTATTTAAGTAACAGTGTATATATTTTTTCTGACTCCGATTACTTAAAAAATTTTCTTAATTTATATATTACGAATGTATTTATTATTTCCAGGCCTTGACGAGCCCAGGACCCACAGCTATAGAGGGCACCAACTCTACCCGCCTCTCCAACAAGATGGGGAAAGAGCTTGAGAGGTGGTATTCAGAGAAGCAGAGGAACAAGCTGCTGGAGCAGGCCATGTTTCCCGCCGTTTCCGATGCCGTCTGGGTAGATGTATTCATTAAGTACAACACGGCCATACCCAGCTCTGCAGCTGTGGAAAGATTGTTCTCCCAGGGATCGGACAACATGAAGGCCAAGGGAGCGAGTATATGACCTCCGATAATTTTGAGAGATTGGTTGGTCTTCATGAAAGGGGAACATGGACCTGCTCAAGATGGAACTATCACAAGAGGACTCTGAATGAGCAGACTGAGGTTAAGGGTATATCATATATCATATATACCTGATATATAATATCACATCAATGAAGTAAAATTTGGAGTGTAGTGTACTTATACTTATTATTACCTCTTAATGTGCACTTAAGTTGATATATTGAGTGAGTGGTCACAATGAGGGGAAGATAAAATGTGAGCTATAGCATCTGTGGGGCGCTGAGGGGTAGGTATGAAAATATATAATAATATATATATATATATATGTATATATATATATATATATATATATATATATATATATATATATATATATATATATATATATATATATATATATATATATATATATATATATATATATATATATATATATATATATATATATATATATATATATATATATATATATATATATATATATATATATATATATATATATATATATATATATATATATATATAATATTATATTTTATATATATATATATATATATATATATATATATATATATATATATATATATATATATATTATTTACATAAATATATATTTCTACAATGTATGCAGAGAACATATTACATAATTGGTTTACGGTTTGCGGACTTGCGGTTGCGGAAGTGTGAACTTCAAGAAATTTGCGGACTTGCGGTTGCAGAGCTTAAGGATTGGGGTTTGCGGATTGGCGTTTGCGGAAGTGGATTTTCGTTTGCGGTGCCCACCTCTGTCCCACACACGTAGTATTCTGTTGGGAGAGAAACAATAGAGGGAAGCAAACCTAGGTGTTTCGTTTTCCACTCATTCCTCTCTCTGCATCACATTCATACGGGGTCCCCCCTCACTGAGGGGCTCCCTGCCTCTCATTTTCTCTCATGTGTGCTCTCCAAGAATTATTAAAGAATTTTTTTACACTTTCAGCCACACGACTGTCACCCCTCCACTCAGCACACAACCCCAGCAGGTACTCCATCTACCTATCCACACTCCTGTCTCTCATTTCTCGCCATTCTTCCACTCCGACCTCTCCTAGCACTACCTCCAACATCTTTGTTCTAGCATACTCATACCGCTCACATTCCAGCATCAAGTACTCCAGTTTCCTCCACTCCTGTCTCACACATTATACACGCCTTGCTAACACCATTCTTCAAACTGTACATACGACTATTTACCTCTTTAGCGATATTTGATCTTGATCTTGATCTTGATATTACTGAAAGGTATAAAATGTTTCTCTGCACCGTTGAGTGGTCTAAGAACACCCACATACCCTGCCCATTAACCCTACTTACGATTGCGAGTACATCGGAGGCCACAGAGGGGCGACATGAACCTCTAATCACTAGCGTCACTATAAAAATCCTGCCTGCGCCACTACAGGCGAGGGCCAACCATCACAGCCCTCGAGGGAACCTCTAGGGCCTACCATCCCACCCCTGGAGGTCACTGCGTAACAGCGATGTAGACACACACACACACACACACACACACACACACACACACACACACACACACACACACACACACACACACACACACACACACACTGTGTATACTAATCTAGATAAGAAATTTTATGCTGCAAGTGTTTTCTTAGATATATCAAAGGCATTTGACTCATTAGACCATCACATATTACATGGTAAACTAATGAATATTGGTGTGAGGGGACCTGCTTATAACCTATTAGTGAGCTACTTATCTGATCGCAAGCAATCTGTTCTCTGTAATGGCGAGTGTTCTGAGTGCAAGTCCATCAAGCAAGGTGTTCCACAAGGTTCGATTTTAGGCCCCATCTTGTTTCTGATATATGTAAATGACATAACTAATGCAAGTAATAGTGCTACTTTTACCTTATTCGCAGATGACACAAGCTTCATAGTCACAGACAAAAGTCTTTTATCCCTTCACAATAAACTAACTCATGAATTAACTAATGTAAACAACTGGATTAGAGCCAACAAGTTAAGACTCAATATCAATAAAACTCATCTTAGGTTATTCCAGAACAGGTCTTTAGTGCATGACTTGGACCCTGTAGGTATAGGTAGGGGAATTGTTAACCGTGTACAGTCGACAAAATTTTTAGGTGTCATAATAGATGAGCATTTCAACTGGAAGCAACACATTTCTCATGTTTGTATTAGTATATCCAAGATTTGTGGTGTCTTGTATCGCATTCGTTACAAGCTAACAACTGAAGCAATGTTAACCATATATTATACACTTTGTTATTCAAAAATGATGTATTGCATATCAATATGGGGTTGCACGTGGTCATCATTCTTAGACAGTGTGTTCAAGGCTCAGAAGGCAATTCTACGCGTTCTAACCTTCTAGAAAAAATTTGATGCAACTGAGGAGATATATTCATCTTTAAATTTATTAAAAGTCCCTTTTATCCATAAATACTTCATGTTGATAACTATATTTAATTCTATAAAAAAGAATGATAACATTTTCCAGCTACAAGATCATGCTCATAATACCAGAAGAAATCAAATAAATATAGTATGTCCTCCATTTAGAACAACACTATACAGTAATTCTATCCTGTGTCTCGGTCCTAAGATGTGGAATTCCTTACCTAGTCTAGTAAGAAACAATATTTATGTTTGTACCGTTAACAGCTTCAAGAATATAATAAAAAAGTATCTTTTGCATTCACAAGCACAATGAAAGAATATATATAATATCTGAGCTCTTTTTTGCTGCACATATGATATCATCTTGTAAGGGTCAACTTGTATACTTTTTAATATTTAGATAATTCAAGTAATGTGTGTCATGAGTGTGTGTGTGTATGTGTGTGTGTGTGTGTGTGTGTGTGTGTGTGTGTGTGTGTGTGTGTGTGTGTGTGTGTGTGTGTGTGTGTGTGTGTGTGTGTGTGTGTGGTGTGTGTGTGTGTGTGTGTGTGTGTGTGTGTGTTTTGTGTGTGTGTGTGTGTGTGTGTGTGTGTGTGTGTGTGTGTGTGTGTGTGTGTGTGTGTGGTTTCATCTATTTTATATGTATGAATATATTTACTGTATGCTCTTATATGTTTTTGCATATGTATGGTATGTATAAATGTTACATAATAATATGTTTGTATGATTACGTGTGTGTGTTTATATAGATAGTATACGTTAGTATGAGTAAGGATATTTACAAATGTTTTGTATGAATACTACATAGAGATGATATAATAGTCTTCGCCCTGGAATGTGCACATATTACCTTGCTTAATAACTGGGTCTGCTAACGAGAGTTTTCTCAGCAGACTTTTCCACGAAAGGTTAATGATGGATTTAATAGTTGTGTGTATTCTTATGGCAATAAAATATTTGAACTTGAACTTGAACACACACACACACACACACACACACACACACACACACACACACACACACACACACACACACACACACACACACACACACACACACACACACACACACACACACACACACACACACACACACACACACACACACACACACACACAACAACAACAAAATGTACGAAGCAGCGCGAAACTCGGGGAGATAATGCGCGAAAGTCAGGATGGTAAGAATTTAGGACCCAGCGCGAAACTCGCATAGCGTGAAATTTGAGAAGGTACTGTTTTTTTTCTTCTAAAACTCTCTAATGATTTTCTATCTGACCTATAGTATTCTTTCACTATCCACTCTTTTTCCTTGTTCTCTTTCCTTTCTTCCTTTACCTTTATTAATATATCTATCAAATTATGGTCTGATAGGTCAAATATTTCTTTCTCCTTGTCTATCATCATTCCGTGGAATCTCTTGTAAAACTTATCTGTCACCAAAGCCTAGTCTATTACACTTGTGGAAATTATCCACCAACCACCCTTTCAATTATTAGAGTGGTAGTTTTGTTTCTTCCCTCCCCCCCCCCTTTGTGAGGGAGGTATTGTCCGCTCATCATAAGGGGAGAGAATAGGGATGTATATAATATATATAATATAAATTTATATATATATATATATATATATATATATATATATATATATATATATATAATTATAATGGTAATGGGTATTAATTAAGGTAATTTAAGTAAATGATAAGCACTGGGATATTATAAATGAAAATTCCCAGTGGTATTAGCCATTTGCACCTTATATAATTAGCACCTTGATTGGAGGCACTGTCTATTGGTTGTCGTCATAATATTTGCTCCTATCCTGCGTGTATACGTGGCAAGGTATTGGTAGCGGGGCCTCGCCGCCACCCACGGAGATTCAGTACCATTCCAGCCCCCACGGGATTAACATCTCTCTTTAATCTTATCTGATTACATTGAGAGAATTGTACATACGTTCATTTTGTACATATAAGTATTAAAAACAATAGGAAGTGTTAAAATCAACACGGTGATAACATTTCGCCGCGTCGTGAATGAACTGGGTGTGAAAACCCTCTCGATGCCTCGATAAAACCAACACACAGCCTCCGCCCTACACCACTCCGGCCTGATCATAGGCCTGACCACTTCGAATATCAAGACATTGCAGTATCGATAAGCCTTCAACCCAATTTAACCTTCCTATCCCCCCGATAAGTATCTTAGTTAGTTGATTAGCTGGGGTATTTGTTGGGATGAAATAAAAATGAGTTTTCCGAAGGTAAGATCGCAAATAAATCTTTGTTTGTGACATAAATTTCTACTCCACGCATTTGTTCTTCTCTACCCCTTGTATACTCTCCCTTACATTTTTCATCATCATTTAGCATTATTAAGCCGTGTTTTTCCATCCATTGTAGAACTATTTCACTATTTCTGTTCACACTGTTTTCCCTTAAAACCAACATGACCATTAAAGTCCCCAGTTATCATGACTGGTTTGTGTGTTTTCCAGTTTTATCTTCTCTATCTCCTGTTTCATTTCATTGTTACCTCCGCCAACGATGTTGGAGGGAGGTTATGTTTTCATCCCGATCTGTCTGTCTGTTTGTTTGTTTGTTTGTTTGTTAGTGTACAGGATTTCTCAAAATTTACGAATAGATTTGGACTAAACCTAGTATACCAAGTCTATTTGGTCACAGGAAGAACTGATTTAATTTTGGATGAAATCGAATGACAACTGTTGCCATGGCAACCAATTGAAAATCCGATTGTCCCTATCCTTTAACATGGTGAATGAAATATTCAGGCGGACGTATGGGCTCTACTGAGTGCCTCCCCCTAGTTTCTCCCTGCATCACTTACGCTGAAGTAAGCTACAACTATTCTAACCTCCCATCCTTTTATTTTTCCTTTTACATGTAACAAATCTTTACATTTTGTTTTTTATCTTATCTAATTCTATACCCATATTTTCATCTATAACTCTAAACTCCTTTCCAAAATTTACATCCCCTACTTTCTTCTGAGTTTCAGTTAGACATACTATGTTGTCATCACTTGCAAGTTCTTCTATTTTTATACCTATAATTTTTGTTAACCCTTGCACATTTAGTATTTTTATTATTACACTTCTCTCCTCCTTCCCTTTCTTTTCCCTCACTCCTACATCTCATTCTACATCCCTTCCCTCCGTTACCCTGACGATCTTACCTTTCTGTATTATCCACCTACCACCCTCTCTTCGTTTCTCCTGTAGTTTTTCCTTTAGTATAGCATCTTCCTCTCTTTCTCGCCTAGTTTTGTCTACTGCAAGGCTGATCATATTTATCCTATCCTCCCGAGCATTTCTCAGCTCTCTGCCTCTTTTTATGATGTCCCACTTAACTTACACATCATCAGACATGCAACCATATGTATTTCTCTCCCTCTCATTTTCGTTCCCATTCGAAACACCTTCACCACTTTCACTCATTCCACACCAAGCTTCTCCTTGAACAAATAATCACACAGCTCTTTATCATATTTCTCCCTTTCTTTTACATCCTCTTTCTCACTTTCCTCTGCTTTAAACATAATGACATTTTTTCTCCTTCTTTCTTTGTCTTCCCTTTCCTCCAGGTTCTCATTCATTCTCTCCGTCACTCTTCTCACCAACTCCTCATCCCTCTCATACATCCTCTTTTCCATCTCATCCAGTTTTTCCTTCTGTTTCTCCATCATCTTCTTCATATTGACCAGCTCAGCCTCAAAGTCTCCCTGGTCGTTCCCCCTATTCTCTCCATCCTTCATCTTTTCTTGCATTTCATTAATTTTCTTCATCACCACTTTATTAGTCTCCCTGGATATTATGTAGCTCCTTTCTTATCTTCATAAATTCCTCCTAGTTACACTCATCTTCCTTAAGATTTTTCCTCACCTGAAGGTTGCATACAGAGCATATCCAAAATATTTTCTTATTGTTGCTCTGTACTCTGTAGTATCTGATAGGTTTCTACCTCCTCCTCTTCACATTGGATGTGGTGCAACTCCAAGCATTTGTCACATTCCAGCCCTCTATCTTTCTCAGTTACCTTCTCATTACAATGTTTACATGTAGAGCGCCTCATACGCTCCTCCTCTTCGCAGTTCCTGCATAGACCATCCTGTAGATTTTAGATTTCCCTGGTAGTCGCATCTCTTGCAGTGATCTCTGTTTCTTGTTCTTCTATTTCCACAATCTGTCATGTATCTGTCATTATATCTGACCCAGACAGCTTTTAATCTCGACAAAACCCTCGAGCTTGCCAGACCCCGACCAACCAGTGTCGTCGACCACCAAGAACCTTACCAGAACCCTAGGAGCGGCTACCTACTAGGCAAGCGACACAAGAAGTTTCGACGGAATGCAATTTCGACGGGGGGAAATGGAGGTTTCGACGGTACCGTCGAACTTCGTCGAAACTTCAAATGTGTCTATATCTATCATAGATACTAAAGAGATTTGATGAATTACCTTTATATGATTGTCATTGACTGTATCAGGAGCAGGTATGTTACTTCTAAAGTCGGACTCTTCACATACTTGGGGATCTTGAAACGAGAGAGCAGTTCTGATAAGGAGGTGTGCGTGCTCACTGAGTGAGCTCTGGTCGTGGTAGTGTAGTTGGTGGATTATTGTTAGACAATAATCATAAGCTATTATCATAATAATGATAATAATGGTATGCTGCACTACTTATAATAATAATGGTATACTTTATGCTTGTTACACTGCATAACAGTACTCCTGTCCGTTTGCAGTCATTAGCAATTACGTTTACAAAACGGTACATTTCTGTGCATCTCATTTTACATATTTATAATGGTTTAGTGTCTAATGTATAATATTATTTACACATATGTATTTGTATGCATTTATACCTTTACATGTACGTATTAAGTAAAATTCCACATGATGAAAGGTCTAAAATATTATGAAGGGAATGAATGAGAGGGTTCGACGGTGCACTATATTGGAAGTTTCGACGGTGTCGTCGATAACGCAAACCGTCGAACCTTCATGTTACCGTATTATTTTACACTAGGACCAGCATTCCCTACACAGTTGGGAGTATGGTTTCTGTTTACCTTATTGGAGTCCAGGAAACATTCTCTCTATGAGCTTACGTCGCAAATCATAACTTATGGTGATATGACATCCCAAATGGTTCAGATAGTGTTATGAGAACATGTTAGCGAGGTGGAATGATAGGAAGGTGATGGTGAAGTAGATGATCGGGTTGGGAGGGGGTACCTCACCATCAGGAAGACCAGACACACACACACACACACACACACACACACTTTTATTTGGAGGGAAAAGCAACTTTTTTTTGGAGGGAAAAGCAACTTTTAATTGGTGGGCTCTGAACGAAAGAATGAGAAAGTGGCATATAAATAAAAACATAATTAAAGGTAACTGGGGTGAGGAAAAAAATGCAAAAAAAAGAATGAAAGTGATATATACAAATATAAATGGAATTATACCAAGAAGTCTAGAACTAAAAGATCACTTAATAAATAAAGATCCAGACGTAGTGTGTTCAACAGAAACAAAATTAAAAATGGAAAATGAAGTGATACAAAGCAACAAATATAATATGTGGAGAAGGGACAGAAGAGGTGGTGGAGTTATAATACTGACAAAATTAGGGGTGAAGGTAAGAAAAGTGGAGTATGGAGAAGGAAGAGCTGAAATAATGAGTGAACAAATAGAAGTCAGAAATAGAGAAACACAGACAATAGTGGCAACCTATATACCACCCAGAACAAATACCTGGAACAAGGAAGAATATGAGAAAGTATTAGAAAACACCTTGAAGTACTTAAAAAAAATTATCAAAAATAGTAAAAAGATATTGCTGGTTGGAGACTTTAACTGTAAAGAAGTAAAATGGGAGATAATTGAAGGAGGAAATGAAAATACCTGGGGAGATAGATTGTTGAAACTGACAATGGAAAACACGATGACTCAATGGGTGACAGAAAACACAAGATATAGTGGAGATGACGAACCAGCAAGACTAGTGTTAACAAAAGGTATAGATCAAGCAAATGAAATCAATTATGGGTGCCCCATTGGATAAAGTTACCATATAATATTAGAAATGGAGACGAAAGAGGAAGATGAATTGTACAAAAGGAGCAGAAAAGACACTGGGAAAACTAACATGGAAGAACTTAAAAAAATACTGTGAAGAGTTTGACGGGGAAGAAATGAAAGGAGTGACCGATGTGCAAGTGAAATACAACATTTTTTTATGAGCATATGTGAGAAAGGAGTTGAAAAACACGTACCACTACATACACCAAGAGAAAAGGGAAAGAAAGAATGGTTTAATGGAAGATGTGAGAGGGCAAAGAGAATAAGGGATGAGGCATGGAAAAAAGTAAAGAAATATCGGACACAAAGAAATAAAGATGATTAAAAATAAGCAAGAAATTAATATGTGTGCATAAGGATAGAGGAAGAGAAGAGTTATGAGAAGGATATAGTTGAAAAGTGTAAGGAAGAACCCAAACTGTTCTACAGATTTATCAATGGAAGAATCAAGCATAAGTTCAAAGTGGAGAGATTGAAAGAAGGTAATATGATATATGCAGAGCCATAAATAATGAGAAATTCTAAATAAAACCTTTCAGCAAGTATTCACAAAAGAATCAAAATTCAATCACAGGGATGATCAAAACTTGGATGGAAATTTATCTGAGAGGAAGAGAAATGAGAACAGGAGTGAAGGATGAAAAGTCTGAATGGAGAAACGTATTTAGTGGGTTACCACAAGGATCAGAGTTTGCACCAATAATATTCACGATTTATGTCAATGACATGACGGAGGAAATAGATAGTTATATTAGTCTATTTGCGGATGACGCAAAACTATTAGGACAAAAAAAAAGCTATAAACATTGTGAAACACTACAAAATGATCTGAACAAGACGAATGGAGCAGAAGATGGGAAATGGAATTTAATGTAAATAAGTTTCATGTGATGGAAATTGGAAAAAGTGAAAAGAGATTTAGATGGCCATATGAGATAGGAAATGAAATAAGTGTAAAGGTTCTGGAAGAAAAAGACCTGGGAGTGATAATGCAGAATAACCTACAACCAGAAAAACATATAAATGAAATATTCGGAGATACATACAGGATGTTAAAGAATATTAGAGTGGCATTTCATTACATGGACACAAATATGATGAGAAAGATAATTACTACAATGATCCGACCAAAAATGGAATATGCGGCCGTTGTATCAATCATTAATCATTGGGGGCATACGCCGGGGGGCGCGTCGCCTCGCCCACCCTACGACGCCACTCCCGGGGGTCACCACGCGCGAGTTCCCATGCAGGCTCCTTTCCCATACCAAGCAGCTCTCGACAAGAGACTCGCCGTTGTATGGTCCCCATATATAAAGAAGCATGTGAAAAAGTTAGAGAGGATACAGAGAATGGCAAGAACGATGGTACCAGAGCTAGAAGAATTTTCTTATGAGGAAAGATTGAAGGAAATAAAGTTACCAACACTCAAGCAGAGAAGAGAAAGAAGAGACTTAATAACAAGTTTTAAGCTGATAACAAAGATGGAAGAAACAGACAATGAAAGATTACTTACTTGGAAACAAAGAGAAGTTCGATACACAAAAGGACATATAAAACAACTAGGAAAAGGGAGATGCCTGAACACATAAATAAGTTCCCTCTACAGCTTCCCTCATAGAAATGTAGAAGTTTGGAAAGGACTAAATGAGGAGTTGATATCGGCACATAATGTGCACCAATTGAAAGAAAGACTGGATAATTGTAGATACGGAGAAGGGACCACACGAGAGTAGCTCAGGCCCTGATAAACACAACTTGGTAAATACACACACACACGCACAGAGTTTATGGCCAATTAGAAGCTGGGCTGAACATCATATGATAGTCTGTTATATGTTGCTGGTCATTTTAAGGCATATGTTAGCAAAGACAGAGGGAAGGTTTTGTGTAACAGCATTTATTCTAAATTCGGTCAATTTTACACTAGGACCAGAATTCTCTGCACATTCTATGAATCAGAATTTTCTACTCTAGGGAATATGGTTTATGTCTACCTTAATGGATTTTGAGAAACTTTCTCTCTATGAACTTCCGTCGCAAATCACTATTTTTGGAAATATATGATGCTTTTAATAGTAAGGAGTGTATAGGAGATATGAAATTTAACTAACCTAACCCCACCTTTTGAGTCACAAACCTAGCCTAAACCCACGTTTTAACCTCCTAACTAAAGCCAAATTCGCATTGAAAAGTGTCCGCGGCAAGGGAAGAACAGATGCGATGCAGGTCACGAAAGGAAGAAGAGTGAGGCGCACGTTAACACTAGTCTCTCTCCAACCTTTAAACAACATATTATGTCTCCAAAAATAATTATTTGCGACGGAAGCTCATAGAGAGAATGTTACTTAGAATCCAATAATGTAAATAGAAACCATACTCCCTGTATGGTGTTGGGAATTCTGGTCCTAGTGAAAATATTACCCTAAATTCTGCAAGGGCACACAATCAGTCATCTTTGTTGCCATTGTATTCCAATAATATTTAATTTATGGACTGGCGTGCCTGTAGATATGAGTGACCCCTCTATTAATATTGTGGCCGCTGTTCTCTCCCTGGACGTGATGACCAGTTACTAGGGCTGGCTAACCAGGTGAGCCAAGGAACAGTGTTGTTGAGTGTGGCCAGAAAAGGTTATTCACAGACCACGAGTGCCTGGATGGAGGGAAGCAAGGGTCACAAAGAGGAATGTGACCCAAGGTAACGGTTCCTGTAAAACGGGAGTCCAGGCAGACAGACCTCCACCACTAGGGAGAAGTAGACAGAGGATGTGACATGAGGGATGGCTGTGGAGGACAAACAGCTGTAGGCTACCACGTTATGCCTCTATTGATAATACTGATGATCTATAGTTATACTTAATAATAGGAACATGAGAAAATAAGGAAGCTGCAAGAGGCCGTGAGACCTACACGTGGTAGTTTCTGTAATTTTAGTAGTTTTAGTTTTAATTTTTGTTAGTTTTGTTGGTTAATTTTTTCCCTCATTGCAGAGTCGAGGATGCAGGGGTGACGGGCTCTGATGGGACTGTGCGGGACGTGAGCCTCGTCATCAAGTACCGGAAAGACTACAGAAAGGATATCCCCAAACCTGAGTCTGCTTCCTGCATGACAAGTGACCTCCGCCACGACCTCAACCCTTCCGTGGTGCCCAATGATGCTTATGTTGTGCCCTCCACTGATGTTACAGGTAACAGCAGGAGGCCCTCTTGCTCAGTATAGGAAGTAGCTATACACTAGGTTTCCTTACTACAGGACTGAAGGCAAAGCAAGGACATTAAAAGCTAAAAGATGCTCAACAAGAAAAACAGTTGTTAGAAGCCAAATGCAAAATTACAAAATGTATTTCAAGGATGACTTATTAGGGTCTGAATTGTTGTCTTGAAAGGATGAACCAGAAGGAAGATGTCTGTGGCTGAGGTCATGAGCCATGCTATCTGTAGAGGTTTAGATGTGAATGAATTACATACTCCTAAAAGCTGTGCACTTTGAATTTCCACTGTAATGCAAATCAATGGGATAACAGTTGTTTGCATAGCACACAATTTTCCAATACTGTTTTTTAACTCCTGCGTTGTAAGAGGAATGGGTGCATAGATGTTGTTGTTATAACGCAGGAACCGTCTTACCCAGTCATAGCCTAACTACCATCTCTCCACTGTATTTTCTACTATTTACCACACCCGTGTCATAACCACTTAACAATATGTACAAGATAAGTCCACTGTAGGGTGCAGGAATGCCTTTCCAACATGTTGGGCAATTTTTTATCCTAATTTACCAAGGTTGTAATTTTACTTTATAGAGGGATTGCTGCACCAAGAAAGGGTGTATTTGAGCATCCTTGCCACAGCTCTTGGGTTAATTACAGGACTACATATGTAGCCTATATAAAAGTTTTGAATGTCTAAGTGAACTTCAAACTTTTAATTGGAGAATAGTCTAGGAATAAGATTTTCAACACTGTATCTTCATATAGATCCCTTATGTGACGAGGGTCCTGACAGTGTGGCTCACGTCCAGGTGTTTTGCAGACACTGTCAAGAAAGTGACATGGAGCAGACTCGAATCCAGTGTCCTGGGGGTGAATTGTTCAGCCGGAGGCAACCAAGCTGTCATCGGCCCCATCATACATCCTCAAGGTGACCTTACGACCTTATCAACGTTTACACCTGCACACACACACACAGTATCTCTCTCTCTCTCTCTCTTTCTCTCTCTCTCTCTCTCTCTCTCTCTCTCTTCTCTCTCTCTCTCTCTCTCTCTCTCTCTCTCTCTCTCTCTCTCTCTCCTCTCTCTCTCCTCTCTCTCTCTCTCTCTCTCTCTCTCTCTCTCTCTCTCTCTCTCTCTCTCTCTCTCTCTCTCTCTCTCTCTCTCTCTCTCTCTCTCTCTCTCTCTCTCTCTCTCTCTCTCTCTCTCTCTCTCTCTCTTCTCTCTCTCTTCTCTTCTCTCTCTCTCTCTCTCTCTCTCTCTCTCTCTCTCTCTCTCTCTCTCTCTCTCCTCTCTCTCTCTCTCTCTCTCTCTCTCTCTCTCTCTCTCTCTCTCTCTCCTCTCTTCTCTCTCTCTCTCTCCTCTCTCTCTCTCTCTCTCTCTCTCTCTCTCTCTCTCTCTCTCTCTCTCTCCTCTCTCTCTCTCTCTCTCTCTCTCTCTCTCTCTCTCTCACTGATTGCTTTCTGCCTGCAGCAACACTCATCCGTCAGCGCCTCAGCATCACCCTCAACAAGGATGAAGACCTCCGGCTGCCCCTCCTCACATCCCCGCGCGAGAAGTTGTTGTGGCAGAAAGAACCTTGGCAAGACTCTGCATGGAAAGAAGGAACACTGATCAACCACAACGAGCTTTTCATTCCATCACACCAGCTCAATGGATCTGGCATATACAAGATCATCAAGGAATCTGCCAACCCTGTCACTTCCTCCACATCTGGTTCAGAAGAGTACAATGTTTTTTCTCTCCTCGTGCGAGGTGAGTGTTGTAATGGTTTCCCGTTCCTCAGGAAGCAAGTCCCATATTTGCCAGCGTACAAAATGCACCCACGCGTTAGACACCCCTGTGGTATATTTGGACATTTTGTTGGAAAAAGTCTTACCTTGCATCATTACATTAATTAAAAGATTTTGTAACCCATAATGTGTCAGCTAATTTTCAATATTTAGGTAGTTTTTTTTTTTTTTTTTACATCTGTGCCCATAGCGCCTGTAGGCAGTGGTGACCCAGGGCTCGGATGGTAAGCTCTTTAGGTTCACTTGAGGGCTGTGATAGTTGGTCCTCGCCCGTGGTGGCGCAGGCAGGATTTTTATAGTGAAGCCTGTGATTAGAGGCTCCTGCCGCCACCCTGTGGCCTCCGATGCACTCGCAATCGAAGGTAGAGTTAATGGGCAGGGCATTTGGGTGTTCTTAGGCCACTCGACGGTGCAGAAAGGTTTTGGTTTTCGTCGGGGATCGAACTTGGGTCACCGAGAACGCCAGTCGGAGTCGCTAACCACTCTGCTACCGCCTCCCCAAGTGTATAAAGGGTGTTACAAATGTTTTTGATTAAGATAAAACCCCCCTGTGGTATACATGAACATTTTGTTGGAAAAATTCTTACATTTCATCATTACATTAATTGAAAGATTTTGTAACCCATAAAGTGTCAGCTCATTTTCAATATATTGTGCATAAAGTGTGTGAAAACATTTTATGATCAAGATAAACCTTAACAGTAGGTACTCACAGAGCCATGTATATTTGTCATGAGGGTTATTGTATAGTTTTATATCTTCTAGTCAGTCCTTCAGCTGAAAACGGGTTGTCCGTCTGGAAAAGCATCCGGGGCGTACAACTCATGCCACAAATTTAAATGATGGACGTCGACAATAGCATTGGAAGCGTATCCTCGACTGTCTAACCTCATTTATATATTATGGGAAAATCGGATGTTAAACAGAAAGAAGATGATGATGATAGTCATTTCCTTGAGCATCACGGGTGTGAGGGGGTGAGGGGGTGAGTGCAGCTTTGTGTTTCCTCCCAGAGTGTCCGGAGCACCGATACGGATTGCACTGTTTGGAATGGTGCCCGGACTGCCTCAACGGTGGGATGTGTGACGCAAGGGACGGCGAGTGTGTGTGTTCTCCCGGGGTGACGGGACGCCGCTGCCAGACAGGTGAGCCTTGGGGGAGTAGAGGTGAAGGGTGTGGGGATGGTGAAGGGGTGACAGCAGGCAGGGAGGAGGGGTGAAGGGGTGATGACACAGGCAGGGAGGAGGCTGAAGGGTGTGGGGGGGGGGTGAAGGGGTGACGGTAGGCAGGGAGGAGGGGTGAAGGGTGTGCCACAATATAGAGATGCAATTGTGTTCATTGCTTCAGTCAAAACTAATGTTATTTCTCTCTCTCCTTCTCTCTCTGATAGTCTGCCCTGAAGACCACATTGGACGTAACTGTACCGTGAATGTAGGATTGTTCTATCGTAGGCATGTGATTTGTGTGGGCGCCCCCCTGGGCTGCACCTGTGCCCCGGGATTCCACGGAGAACTATGCGACATAGGTAAGTATTGTCCTGCCAAACTGTGACACATGTATGTATTTTCCTGCCAAACTGTGACACAAGTACACATTGTCCTGGCAAACTGGCTCAAGTACATATTGTTCTGCCAAACTGTGACACAAGTACACATTGTCCTGCCAAACTGTGACACAAGTACACATTGTCCTGGCAAACTGTGACTCAAGTACACATTGTCCTGCAAAAGTGTGACACAAGTACACATTGTCCTGGCAAACTGTGACTCAAGTACACATTGTCCTGCTAAACTGTGACACAATTACACATTGTCCTGGCAAACTGTGACACAAGTACACATTGTCCTAGCAAACTGTGACACAAGTACACATTGACCTGGCAAACTGTGACACAAGCAGAGCTGGGCAGTATTTAAATATATTTGTATTTTAAAAGTATTTAGATACATTTGTGTATTTAGAAATGTATTTATAAATACATTGGTCGTCATGTATTTAAATAGTATTTAAATATTTTCTGAATATTTAAATACATTGTATTTAAATACTCATAATTTAAAAATGCAAATACTTTTGTGTCAGTTCATTTGGCCATAAACCCGCCCAGCTATCTGGCAATCCTGATGTTACAGTGAACCAGTGTTTCCACTTTCAAGGATATTCCCTTATTTCAGGAAATTTAGGCCTGAGAAGGAAATTTCTAAGGAAACCCAAAATCTAAGGAAATCCTAAGGAAATCAAATTTTGTTCGGACATTTAAGATTTGTGTGTATTTAAAATGTATTTACAAATGTATTTAGATACAATTGATGTATTTAGTATTTAGTATTTAAATACAATCGTAAAATGTATTTAGTATTTAAATACATTTCTCCCACGTATTTAGTATTTAGTATTTAAATACATTCAATGTATTTAGTGCCCAGCTCTGGACACAAGTACACATTGTAATGGCACACTGTGACACAAGTACACATTGTTCTGGCAAACTGTGACTCAAGTACGCATTGTCCTGCCAAACTGTGACACAAGTAACTAACCACGTGTACAGGATTAACCATATTAACAGGAACTACCACGTGTAGGCCTCGCGGCCTCTT
The DNA here is from genome assembly GCA_016584305.1 of Chionoecetes opilio. NCBI lineage: Eukaryota > Metazoa > Arthropoda > Malacostraca > Decapoda > Majidae > Chionoecetes > Chionoecetes opilio. The sequence goes on from JACEEZ010023259.1 coordinate 41,563, forward strand.
GTAGCTTCCTTATTTTCTTATGTTCTTATGTTCTTAAGTATGTATTGTCCTGCCAAACTGTGACAGAAGTAAGTATTGTCCTGCCAAACTGTGACACAAATATGTATTGTCCTGCCAAACTGTGACACAAGTATGTATTGTCCTGGCAAACTCTTCTTCAAACAAAGATGGATACACTTGGACCGGTATGAAATGTCTGCTCATTCCCTTCCAGCAAAGATAGTTCTATAATTTTGCAACAGTAATTTACCACAAAGCTTGAGGACCCGAGGCTTCACAGCCACATGTGGAAGGTGACGTGCGGCAAGCAGGGTATTGGGCAAGTTTTATTTTTTTGGGCATGGTAAAAGTAGTTATGAAAAGAAAATCACATTTCAATTTTTATTTTATTTAATGAAATTACAACACCCAAAAAAAATGTACAAGCTTTTTAAAAATGTAATGCTATTAAGTATTCATGGGCCATCTGGTAGGAAAGCACACCCATTTCACTACACAAGTAGGCCACTGTCCCTGCCCAATGTCCACGTGTCACTCCGGGGTAAGGTAATACAAATGCTCTTCATGGGATAATCACCTACGTACCTACTTGTTTTTATCCCAGGATGAGATACAGGCTTCCAATGTTGATAACTTCATCATAATAACACAATAGAAACAAACTTGAAGTGAAGAATGTTCAGTTAGGCACATCCCACTTAGAGGGATAAGTTAGATACATTTAACGTATGTTGCATTGACGGGACTAGTACTAATACCAGGCATTGTTCAGGCAGAGATGGTGAGGGAGACAGAGAGAGAGGCCTGTCATGAGTGTCATTGTTCAAGGCTGAACTATTTTATTGTGTTTGTTTGTGAATCATTATTATGTACAGGCAGCATTTCGGATTCACTTTACGCAGCCATCAAGATGTTCACACTTGATTCACCATAGCAAAGAGAAAAAAAGTTTTTTTCAGATTTTGTTAAACCTCTCGTGCACAAAAAGCTCTATTAGTTTTAATTTAATATATTTTGACAATTCGCGTCAATAGTTACGTGGTCGATGAGTACGTTTTGACGCTATATTTGCATATGCGGGAGAGGGTTGATATCCAAATTACCCTGCATTGTAACTGGTTCCATCCTTCACTCCAATATTTTCTTCCTGCTGATGATCTGTTTTGTGATGCAGTGTGCTCTGGAGGCAAGTGGGGCGCCAACTGTGCACAGACCTGTCCAGAATGTTGCGACTCCTTGGGGTGTTCCAAGTGGTCCTGTACCGGATGGGGGGGGCAGTGTACAGGAATAAGCACACCACAGAGGATGTGTGAGGAAGGTAAGTAAGGCCAAAAATGAGGTCACTTTTTCTTGAGTCATCTCCAGTCAGTCCCTTTTAATAAAAAAAATTAAAAAATGTAATAAAAAGTTTGTTTTTGCACATCAATGACGTCCATGTAGCTAACTTACACGCCTGCTGCCTCTTACCAGCCACTTTACCCTGACACACCTGCTGCCACTACACCCTAACACACCTGCTACCACTTCACCCAGACACAGCTGCTGCCACTTCACCCTGACACACCTGCTGTCACTTCACCCTGACACACCTGCCACTTCACCCTGACACACCTGCTGCCACCTCACCCTGACACACCTGCTGCCACTTCACCCTGACACACCTGCTGACACTTCACCCTGACACACCTGCTACCACTTCACCCTCACACACCTGCTGCCACTTCAGCCTGACACACCTGCTGCCACTTCACACTGACACACCTGCTGCCACTTACCAGGCATCATCAGCATCAGCAGCAGTACCTCCTGACCCAGTTTGTAGGTGAAGGACACCCTTTATTGAGAGGCCTGACACACAATGCCATTTGCCACTCACGCCGCTCTTCACTCCAGCAGCACCAAGCGTGTGTTTCCCTCAAGCAGACAGTCGACACACTCACCGGCATCCTCAGTACACGGGCTCACACACGTCCTCTCGTTGCAGGAGAGCTTGGGTTGCCGCGCCTCCGTCAGATGCCAAACGTGACCTCCTCCACATGTGATAGCGCTACTGTGTCATTTAAAGAGTGGCGAAAAGAATACGATGATGGGGAATTGCCTTCCAGCAGCAGTCCCCTCACCTACGTGGTAAAGTACTGGGTAAGTGCGGTTCACACCACACGCCTTGAGTGCTTGGGCAACGCTTGTCAAAATTAGGCAGGTATGTAGTATAGATGCAGTTCATGAGTAATTGTTACATCCCAAGGGACTGGCCAAGGGCACAACAAAAGGAGGTATCACAAATCCCGCTCAGTCGCCAGTCCCTATAAAGAAGACAGTAAGAGAATAAATAAAGAGGGGTGGGCCAATTTAGCTCGGAAGGTGTCTTGTTACTCTTCTCCTGAAAATATTTAAGTCGTAGGAAGGTGGAAAATAGAAACAGGAAGAGAGTTCCAGTGTTTACCAGTGAAAGGGATGAATGAGTAAAGATACTGATTAACTCTTGTATTAGGAAGATGGACAGAATAGGGGTGAGAATGAGTAGAAAGTCTTGTGCAGTTAGGCCGCGGGAGGGGGAGATGGCATGCAGTTAGCAAGTTCAGAAGAGCAGTGAGCATGAAAATAACGGTAGTAGATAGCAAGAGAAGCAACATTGCGGCGGTGATTTAAAGATTGAAGACAGTCAGTCAGAGGAGGGGAGTGTTGTGAGGGAGGAATGGTGCCTGCTTTACTATTTTCCTTTCCTTCTCCTCTTTGATCACCATGAAGGGACATGGATCACTAAAATATTTCACTCATAATATTTCAGTATATGCGTATTCGTAGGAACTTGAAGTGCTCGTAGTCGTATTCGAATACACAACTCTTGTATTCACTTCATGCCTGGTAGGTGGGGCTCATTACCCATGGTAGGCAATCCACCAAGGCCCTCAGTTGAAAACTGGGGTGGCCTGTCAGGAAGAGCATCCGGGGCGTAAAACTCATGCTGCAAATTTTAATGATGAACGCCGAGAATAGAATTGGAAGGGTATCATCGACCGTCTAACAATTTAACCTCATAAGACATTATGGGAAAATCTGATGTTAAACAGAAAGACGATGGTGATGAACAGAATAGAGGTGAGAATGAGTAGAAAGTCTTGTGCAGCGAGTCCATGGGAGGGGGTTGGCATGCAGTTAGTAAGATCAGAAGAGCAATGAGCAAAAGAAGCAACATTGCAGCGGTGATTGAGAGGCAATTTTTTTTGGTTCCACCCTGTTTAGGAGAGCTGTATGAGTGGATCCCTCCCAAACATATTATATAGCATCTCATGTGTTTCTCTATGCAAGTATGCACGTGCCTGGAGATAAGGTAAATACCATGGAAAAAAAAGCATGAAACAATGAGGAGAAACTACTGCCTTAAGAGCAAGAGTTATGAATGGCAGCATTGATGAGAAATAAGTGACCTGTATCAGAATAGATCCAGTGATAACAGTGGGAGGGATGTGAATTGAGAAGCTCACGTATCCTTGCAGCAAGACGAGGACACAAGGAAAGCACAGAGAAAATCAACGCAGACCCACACCACCACCTCCCTGGATGACTTGTCCCCGGCCACGACCTACCACTTGCAGGTGTTGGTGAGGGTGAGGGTGGGCGGATACACCTGCGACACTGAAACCACAGGGCGAGGGAGAGTGCATACTGTCACCTTCAACACCACTTGTCCAGGTACGAGCTGGTGTACCCTATGTGAGAGACATAGAGAGAGAGAGAGAGTATTAGGTTTGCCATGACCACCATTGCAATTTTTATGATGGCATAACCTTCAATTTCCCACCTCCATCACTAGCTCGCCTTTCCCTCACATCTATCTGTCTCGCAGTGGTATCCCATTACCTCAGGAGGAAACAACCAACACCTCCACCAACACCACCAATACTGCTACTACTACTACTACTACTACTACCAGAGCTGGGCACTAAATACATTGAATGTATTTAAATACTAAATACCAAATACATGGGAGAAATGTATTTAAATACTAAATACTAAATATATTTTACAAATGTATTTAAATACTAAATACTAAATACATTTTACGAATGTATTTAAATACTAAATACTAAATACATCAATTGTATATAAATACATTTGTAAATACATTTTAAATACACACAAGTTTTAACATGTCCGAAAAAAATGAATTTCCCTAGGATTTCCTTAGATTTTGGATTTCCTTAGAAATTTCCTTCTCAGGCCTAAATTTCCTTAAAATAAGGAAATTTCCTTGAAAGCGGCAACCTGATTCATTCTAACATCAGGGTTGCCAGATATTTGGGCTGATTTATGGCCAAATTAACTGATAAAAAATTTCTACATTTTAATATTATGAGTATTTATATACTCATAAATGTATTTTAGAGATGTACACCATCTCTCCTCTAAACCTCATCTTCTTCTCCTCACCGAAACTCAGTTGTCTGTGAGCACTGACAGCAGACCTTTTTCTGTCTACTCTTACTGTCTCTATTCTCATTTTAAATCCAAAGCTGGCTGTTGCGTATATGTGCGCAATGACATTACCTGCTCTCGTGCCCATGGCCTTGAATCTTCCGAATGTTCTACCATCTGGCTTCGACTTCAATGTCACTCTCCTACTAAATTTATTTGTGCTGTGTATATCTCACCTAACTCCTCTGACTATGTAAAATTCTTCGACTATTTAACATCAAAAGTGGAGCACATCTCATCTAATTTTCCTTTAGCAGAAATTTCCATTCTTGGGGACTTCAATGTTCACCACCAGCTTTGGCTATTATCTTCTTTCACTGACCAACCTGGTGAACAAGCCTACAACTTTTCTATCATCCAATACCTATAGCAGCTGGTGCAGCACCCTACCCGTATTCCTGACCGCCTTGGAGACACGCCCAACATTCTTAATCTTTTCCTAACTACTAACCCTTCTGCTTCCTCTGTGAATCTATTCTCTCCGCTGGGCTCCTCCGATCACATTCTTATTTCTGTAACCTGTCCTGTCGCTCCGGTGCCGCCTCGGGACCCACCTAAGCGGAGGTGCTTCTGGCACTTCAACTCAGCTAAGTGGGAAGACCTAAGGCAGTACTACTCTGATTTTCCATGGAATGATTACTGCTTCCATGTCAAAGACCCATCTCTTTGTGCAGAGCGCATAACTGAGGTCATAGTCTCTGGCATGGAGGCGTACATTCCACACACTTTCTCTAATCCTAAAGCCCGTCAACCTTGGTTTAACTCTGCCTGTTCTCATGCTGTCCGAGATAGAGAGGTGGCTCACAAACGGTACCGTAAGCATCCATCTCCTGAAACTCATGCCCTTTATATTTATGCCCGTAATCATGCCAAATCTTTACTTCAACTAACCAAAAACTCTTTCATTCATAGAAAATGTCAAAATCTTTCTGAATCAAATTCCTCTCGTGACTTCTGGCATCTAACAAATAACATCTCTAACAATTTTTCTTCTGCATCTGTCCCTCCTATGCTTCACACAGATGGCTCCACATCTGTCTCATCTACTTCTAAAGCTGAACTCTTCGCTCAAGACCTTTGCTAAAAATTCTACTCTGGTTGATGAAGGGCTTGTTCCTCCTTCTCCTCCACCCTCTGACTATATTATGCCTATCATTAAGATCCTTCGTAATGATGTTTTCTTTGCCCTTACTGGCCTAGATCCTCGGAAGGCTTACGGTCCTGACGGATTCCCTCCTATTGTTCTCAAAAACTGTGTTTCTGTGCTTGCACCCTGCCTAGTCAAACTTTTCCGTCTTTGTCTATCTACTTCCACCTTTCCATCTTGCTGGAAGTTTGCTCACATCATACCTGTTCCTAAGAAGGGTGACCGCTCTAATCCTTCAAACTACCGTCCTATAGCTTTGACTTCCTGCCTTTCTAAAGTTTTTGAATCTATACTTAATAAGAAGATTCTTAAGCATCTATCTGCTCACAATCTTCTATCTGATCGTCAGTACGGTTTCGTAAAGGGCGATCTATTGGCGATCTTCTAGCTTTCCTAACTGAATCTTGCTCATCTTCCTTTAGGGGTTTCGGTGAAACTTTTGCTGTTGCCCTTGACATATCAAAACCTTTTGATAGAGTCTGGCACAAATCTTTAATTTCCAAACTACCCTCATTCGGTTTCTATCCTTCTCTCTGTACCTTCATCTTAAGTTTCCTTTCAAACCGTTCTATTGCAGCTACTGTAGACGGACATTGTTCTTCTCCTAAATCTGTTAATAGTGGTGTTCCCTAGGGTTCTGTCCTATCACCTTTCTATTATTCATTAATGATCTTCTAAGTCTAACTCAAAGCCCTATCCACTCCTACGCTGATGATTCTACCCTGCATTTTTCAACGTCGTTTATTAGACGTCCAACTCAACAGGAACTAAGTGATTCACGGAGAGATGCCACCGAGCGCTTAACTTTTGATCTTTTTTATAATTTCTGATTGGGGTAAAGCAAACCTTGTTTTGTTCAATGACTCAAAAACCTAATTTCTTCACCAAACCTTACTAGACAAACCTACCAGATAACTATCCTCTCTTCTTCAATGACACTCAACTGTCTCCTTCTTCTATAATGAACATTCTAGGACTATCCTTTACTAAAAATTTGAACTGGAAATCTCACATCACATCTCTTGCTAAAACAGCTTCTAAGAAGTTAGGTGTCCTGTGGCGTCTGCGTCCTTTTTTTTCTCCCTCCCAATTGCTTGCTCTCTACAGGGGTCTTATCCGCCCATGTATAAAGTATGTCTCACATGTTTGGGGAGGATCCACTCATACAGCTCTCCTAAACAGGGGCGAGTCACTAGCTTTTCGTCTCATCAACTCCTCTCCTCTGACTGACTGTCTTCAATCTTTAAATCACCGCCGCAATGTTGCTTCTCTTGCTCTCTTCTACTGTTATTTTCATGCTCACTGCTCTTCTGAACTTGCTAACTGCATGCCTCCCCCACTCCCGCGGCCTCGCTGCACAAGACTTTCTATTTATTCTCATCCCTATTCTGTCCATCTTCCTAATGCAAGAGTTAATGAGTATCTTTACTCTTTCATCCCTTTCACAGGTAAACTCTGGAACTCTCTTCCTGTTTCTATTTTTCCACTTTCCTATGACTTAAATCTTTTCAAAAAAAGAGTAACAAGACACCTCCTGAACTAAATTGGTTCACCCCTCATATTTATTATATTCTCTTACTGTCTTCTGTATAGGGACTGGCAACTAAGCAGGCTTTGTGTTACCCATTGTTGTTGTGCCCTTGGCCAGTCCTTTGTAATGTAAAAAAAAAAAAAAAAATGTAATACATGACAACCAATGTACTTATAAGTACATTTCTAAATACAGAAATGTATTTAAATACGAATTTAAATACAAATGAATTTAAATACTGCCCAGCTCTGATTACTACTACTTCTACTGCTATCACCACCACCACCACTACTACTACTACTACTACTACTCCTTTTACTACTTCTACTGCTATCACTACTACTACTACTACTACTACTACTACTACTACTACTACTACTACTACTACTACTACTACTGCTACTACTACTACTACTACTACTACTACTACTATCACCACCACCACTACTACTACTGCTATCACCACCACCACTACTACTACTACTACTACTACTACTACTACTACTACTACTACTACTACTACTACTACTACTTCTACTGCTATCACCCCCACCACTACTACTGCTATCACTACTACTACTACTACTACAACTACTACAACTACTAAATGATACCTCCAACCCATGTTTATTTATGAAATATATGCGGGCTCCACTAATTGGAGGTCAGTAGCCCCAAATCACGTCGCTACTGACTGTGGCATCCAACCATAGACTACTACTACTTATCTACTAATTACTCTCCTCTCTACATCACCTACACTAATATGCCGCTCTCCACTACAGTGGCCTGGTAGTTCAGGCCAGCTATATCGATGATTGTGGGGGCGGAATATCTAGTACCCCTGAGACATAGGAGGGCAGACCTGAGCAGGGAGAAGGAGAGACGGCACCTCATCCAGGCGACAACGTGGCTCCTTGGCTGGTGCTTCTGTTCTGCCATTACATCTGCTGGTCTTGAAAAGAAGCACTTGGCCTTGGGGCCCATCCCGCCGGACGTAGTGAAGACCAGGGGTGTGAAGCTGCCATGATCAACATTTCGAATCCTATCTCCATAATTCCTGATTTTCTCCTGCTCATTCTTTTGGTGGGCAGCTTCCAGTGAGATCCTCTGGTGGCAGGCGGCCATCGGATCGAAGATTCTGATGTCCATGAAGGCTCTCTGTCCTCTGGTCCAGAAACCACGAGCACTTACGTCCACCCGGGCCTCGTTGGCGGTGTTGGCCGTAATGTACTGCATGTTTTCGCCATTCAGGGGGAGATGAGTTGGTTCGGTGGCGACGTCGCGACACACCTCCCTGAGCATACTGGCCGTCAAATCTCTCACCTCATCGTGTCTGATGCACACGAATCCCTCCTTTTTACACGTCATGGCGTGGTTGACGTTGTTTGGGACTCCACATACACAGGTTTTGGGAATTCCCTCCACTGGCCAGCCATACCTCAGAGCAACGGCATCTACGAATTCTTGTTTGTTGAGGCTGAAGCCTTTTGCTCTGATAAGCAAGCATGTTAGCCAGTTGGACGCTCCCATTTCCTGTGCAGTGTGAATTTTCCTCACGGTGTCATCCAGCATGACTCTTTTTAGGCGTTCCACGCTTTCCACTTGTGCACTTTGTCTGTTTCTAGACATGGTTTTCTTTAGCTCCAAGATCGCATTCTGATCTGTTTCACCCTATGCGTCTTGAGCTATGATTTTTTCGGTGAGGGACCTGGTGAGGTTGATGGAGTTTCGGTTTTCTTCCTCGGCCAGTTTCTCAGGGGACGTTATCCCCATCCCACCCAGTCTTGGTGGAAGTGTCAGCAGCTTCCTCACGTTATCCCCTATGATAATATTAGATTTCAGCAGTGCTGGTAGGAAATGTTTCTGATGGATTCTTCCAACGGTCTGAGGAGAAGGCTGATGTCTGGGATGGTGCGCTTGACGAAGCTCCATCGATGTTGTAGGCCATGCGTGAATGCTGAGTAAGCTGCATGTGGTTCTGTCTTGGCCATGCCGGACAAAACGCCCACCTCTTTCACCCACTCCGGCACTTTCTCCTCAACATATTTCGCCTTGAACTCCTCTGTTCCAATCGCTGCACCCAAGTGCCGCTGCCCGTCCTTTGTCACAATGAATGACTACTACTACTACTACTACTTCTACTACTACTACTACTATTACTACTACTACTACTACTACTACTATTACTACTACTACTACTTCTACTACTACTTCTACTATTCCTAATTCTGCACCATCACACACAAAGCAGTAAGTTATCAAGCCTGCATATATCAGTTCATCACACCTAGGATTGCCAGTCGTCTAGATTTTCCGGAGCATGTCCGGACTTAAGGTGACAATATCGGCGTCCGGGGGGAATTTTAAGAATTTTCGAAATGTCCGGATTTTCAGCATTCATTACCAAATTTTCAATATTTTTTCTTTCAACTCTGTATTCACGAGAGAGAGAGAGAGAGAGAGAGAGAGAGAGAGAGAGAGAGAGAGAGAGAGAGAGAGAGAGAGAGAGAGAGAGAGAGAGAGAGAGAGAGAGAGAGGAGAGAGAGAGAAGAGAAGAGAGAGAGAGAGAGAGAGAGAGAGAGAAGAGAGAGAGAGAGAGAGAAGAAGGGCTGCCACCTGATTTGCCGGGTGGCAGCTTTCTTGACAGGAGGATCAATTACGTGTCCTGATCCTGGATTCGGTCGCAACTCTTCCTACTTGTATAAATCCTGTATTAAGTCGTTGCTCCCCGCCGTCGCCTCACGTCGTGCCAGACTTTTTGAAGCAGTTGTCGCGGTGTTTGAAATTGTTTACCTGTTTAAGACCTTGGCGCCGCAGCTGCTACTTGACCCAGCCAAAATTTCCAAACGAAAATATAAATAACTGCAGCGATGCAGTATAGTGCAGCAGTATGATTATATATATATATATATATATATATATATATATATATATATATATATATATATTATATATATATATATATATATATATATATATATACAGTCAAACCTCGATTTAACGGACTAAAAGGGGAGAGAAGTGGTCTGTTAAAGCCGCTTGTCCGTTAGAGCGAGGGTATTTTCCTAAGGGTGTGAAAATATAGGAAAAACACAGGAAAATTTGGGAAATAAATGAGAAATAATTACAAACGCAACCAGACCGTGTAGCTATGTTGGGAGGTAAACAGTGACTGGCGCTATATGCTGGATTTGGTACGCTCCTACATGCTGTGAAATAAATGAGAAATAATTATAAACACAACCAGACCGTGTAGCTATGTTGGGAGGTAAACAGTGACTGGCGCTACATCAGGGATTGGCACACTCGCTCACGACTGTTCGTGACTGGTATTAAAAGAGGTAGTAAGTATCCAGGCTCACTCGTTACTGCTTGGTCTCTTATGAAATATAATTATTCTGGGTGAATATAGACATATTATTAGACATATTATTGGGGAGGCGGTAGCGGAGTGGTTAGCGTCTCCGACTGGCGTTCTCGGTGACCCGAGATCGATCCCCGAAGAAACCCAAAACCTTTCTGCACCGTCGAGTGGCCTAAGAACACCCACATGCCCTGCCCATCAACTCTACCTTCGATTGCGAGTGCATCGAAGGACACAGGGGCGCAGCATGAGCCTCTAATCACAGGCGTCACTATAAGAATCCTGCCTGCGCCACCACGGGCGAGGACCAACCATCATCACAGCCCTCAAGTGAACCTCCAGAGCCTACCATCCGAGCCCTGGGTCACCACTGCCTACAGGCGGTAAAGGCACAAATGTAATATATAAAAAAAAAATGATTATGTCATTTCAATGGCTATTATTCATACATATGAGTAAAGGGCTACAGAAGGAGATATGTGTCAAGCTTGAGCTCGAGTTTGACAGACCTACAATGCGATCCTAAGCAGAAGAGGTCAAAATAAGAAGAACAACAATAACAAGCCATCACTGATGCATCACGGTGCAATCACTGATTTGACACGTAATCACCCCAGCGATACCCCATGATTCTGCGAAGACACTTATTACCAAAGGCATTGATTAGTCTCTTCAAGTCACTATTTAGTGTCCATGTCTCACAACCATAGAATAAGACAGGGATCACAAGCGACTTGACCCGCCGTCATTATGGACTGCGCTACCAAGGTATGTAGAACTTTCCAAGATCTCAATGTCCTCGCCACACGCATGAACAAACTGTACTGCTTCATCTAGTAAGTCTCCAAACACCTGGAGTTTGGTCTTGAGCCAGGAGACTTCAAGTCCCAAAGGCTTTGCCTCCTCGTGCAGCGCCTCGAGAGCCATCACCAGGACCTCCAGCGACTCAGCAAAGATTATTGCATCATCGGCAAAAACAAGATCAGTGATCTTGGTGTTGCCGACGGATGCTCCATAATCACTTTGATCTACAACCTTCTCCAATACCCAGTCCATACAAGCGTTGAAAAGTGATGGGGCAAGGACGCACCCTTCCCTCACTCCTGTATTCACAGGAAAGAAGCTGGATACACCTGCTCCACACTTCACAGCACTCTCAGTCCCAGAATACAGACCAGTTATCAAACCAATAGTCCCTGCAGGAATCCCTCGAAGTCGCAAAAGATCCCAAAGTGACTCACGATGCACTGAGTCAAACGCCTTTTTGAGATCAACATAGACTGCAAGCATCCCCTGTCGAAACTCACGTCGGCGTTCCACCAGGACACGAAGCGCTAGGATACGGTCCGTTGTTGACTTACCAGGCGTGAACCCAGACTGCTGAGGTCTGCTTCACCAGATGACTGCGAATTCGTGTCAGCAATAGATGGGCAAGCACCTTGCCTGGTACGCTGAGCAGTGTAATACCGCGGTAATTGTTGCAGTCCTGACGGCCCCCTTTCCCTTTTCAGATAGTGACGACCAGCCCCCTTTTCCAGTCAGGAGGAATGGTACCTGATTGCCACACGGCAGTCAGGACAGCATGCAACCCGCGGATCATGGCCTCACCCCCAGCTTTGAGCAGCTCCGCACTGATATTACAAACACCAGCTGCCTTTCCGCCCCTCAACTTTGCTACAGCCTCTCTGACTTCGTCAAGAGAGGGTGCGGTTTCGTCAATGGGAGGATCGGCATCCACTGCCTGTAACCCAGTAGTGTGAAGCTGCTCAGTTGGAGGGTCCACCGTGAACAACTGCCCAAAGTACTGCCCTGATACTTTAATATCTGATACATCAAAACTCCTAAAAACACAAGCATTCCAAAATAAAATGAGAAAATAATAAATTATGTTGAGTTGACAATTCGAGCTGCGATTAGTGGTCTGGCATGCCATTCTTGCCCGTAAATTTGTCCTGCAAATGGAGTCCGTTAAATTCGAAGTCCGTTAAATCGAGGTCCGTTATATCGAGGGTCGACTGTATATATATTTTTTTTTTGTTAATACTCTTCAAGGTTACATAACGTCAAAAGCCCAAAGTATGTGTTGGGCAGGGTCATGGGTGTCGGTGAAGGCGTTCGGAATTTTGGCTGTTCAGATATGGCAACCCTAATTACACCGCCAGGCAGGGAACACACTGAGGCTCCGCAGCAGAGTAATGCACGCCTTCTCTACACACAGATCCACCCAAGCCTGAAGGTCTCTCAGTGGACGCAGGAAACAGCAGTCTTGTTGTGAAGTGGCAGGTATGTCAGTAGGGCAGTGTGAGTCTCTAGGTGAAATGTGGAAGTATGTAGAGGAGAGTCAGCAGGTTAACTATCTTAAGTATGTTGTGAGAGTCAGCAGTGTGGAATGAGTCGGCAGGTTAACTGTCTTAAGTATGTTGTGAGAGTCAGCAGTGTGGAGTGAATCAGCAGGTTAACTGTCTTAAGTATGTTGTGAGAGTCAGCAGTGTGGAGTGAGTCAGCAGGTTAACTGTCTCAGTATGTTGTGACAGTCAGCAGTGTGGAGTGAGTCAGCAGGTTAACTGTTTTAGTATGTTGTGTGAGTCAGCAGGTGGTGTGAATCAGTAGATATCGTGACATTACTGATATGACATTATTAAGGGTGTAAGAAGACAGTCACAATAGAATGATTCTGAATGGAAAACACACATTGTTTGTTTTCACAGTATGGCAACATCACGAAGTGTCACACACCTGTTGCCGTGCATTAAAATTCTGGTGTTCCACATGTTTCTTCTTTTTTCATGTATATATATATATATATATTATAATATATATATATATATATATATATATATATATATATATATATATATATATATATATATATATATATATATATATATATATATATATATATATATATATATAATATATATATATATATATATATATATTCTTGACATTTCAGGGTGACAAAGACACTCGTCATTCTTGGGGTTGTTTATGCGCAACGTTTCGCCAAAGACATTTGGTATCATCAGGGTAAAAATAATTCAAAATTAAATATACTACAATGCTAAAAAGCGAACATCTAAAAGAATTTTTTTTTAAAACAATAAAGTAATCCTATAATATCTAAAAATACTAAATAATAAATAAAATACAATTTGTACTTAACGGACCTTGGTGTGTATGCTGTCTGAGTTGGCAGAGGACTGAATGAACAATAGTTTGTGGGAAACATTTCGATTCATGTGTGGCGATCGAAACGAGAGTCGGACAATCGAAACAGTGTGATAAAATATAATCATTTGAGTATATGTAATTGGTATGAAGTGACTTGGTTATTAAGATCAGGGGACAAATGCTTGATGTGTATGGATTCTAATAATTTAGTGTCACTAGGGTAGTGTGCCTTGGATAGGATACTAAAGTCATTCATAGAAAAAGGGTGATCTAAATCATGTGAGTGTGAGCGGATTGCAGATTACGAAGGTGAAGAAATGGGTCGACCAGTACGTGCAGAAACACCTTTATGCTCAGAGAGCCTAAGGGTTAGATTCCTTAGGCTCTCTGAGCATAAAGGTGTTTACAACATAAGAACACTTAAGATTGCCTTATTTTGTTTAAAATAACATCAAATATTGGTCGCTAGCACCCAATTGTCCGCAAGTTACCTATCTAATCAAGATTTATGGACATTTGGAACGGGATCTTATTATTCAGTGCAGTGGCCTATAGGGAGCTTTTAAGGGAGGCTGGATAAATTCATGGATAGGGATGAAAGGTGGATGTGGGTAGTGTTAAGTATCAGGAATTACATCGTGTAGGTCTCGCTGCATCTTGTAGCTTCCTTAATTTCTTATGTTCTTATGGTCTTCTCATCCCCACAGCCAATGGACTACCTGGATAAGTGTGGCTTTTGGTATTTGTTAAACGTCGTCCACAGCACATCGGAGAAAGAGGTCAAGACTCTAACTACAGCCAACATTACTCGCAAGAAGATTCAGGATTTGGAGGCAAACACTGAATACACTGTCACTCTTGAAACTTGCAGTCAAACAGAGTGTTCTGCTCAAGCCATCACCATTAAGAGAACACATCCCATGGGTAACCTGGGATGTGACCAGAGACGACGCAAGAGACGCATGACACAAGAGACACAAGAGACGCATGTGACCAGTGTGTTACTTGTATGCTTTCTGTTGCTTGATATCACGGTGATTAAGTATTTTCAACATCCTGGGTTACTTCTTAATGATGCACAAATCTCCACCAATGCATTCTCTAATATTGCCACTTTGCGGATACCTGTGGAGTGTCAAAAATTTATTTTATTTGATTTATTTATTGCCATTGTAGAAAACATACATAGGTAAATATTTTTTGTACTTAAATATGGCCTAGTCTGCAGAGTCATAGATGGCTGCTTAGCAGACATAATGTAAATATCATCTCAGCACAGCAAGAAGATACAGCGTGACACACCTTTGTTATATGTGACAGCATTTCTTAACCTTTTCTGACTCAGCGTCGCCTGCACCAAGGCCTGACCAGCCCACCAACCCTTTTTAGTCAAATTGTTTATTTTATATTTAATTTTTGTACTACACTTGTTGCAGGGCATTATACAAACTGAATGGTTGTATTCCTTAGATATATGAATGAGCTATTCTCTAAAGGCAATACACAGAGACATGGAGTAAGCATGACCAATAGGACAGAGTAATAGGGTGGCTTGTATATCGGAGGAAAGCCACTCTTCCTGAAGCCCATACTTTACATGAAGATAACTGATTTAACAGTCTCATGAAACTTGTCTGATGACCATTCCTGTTAACCCGAGAAGCAATTTCAGCATCCCAGGCTAAAAATATTGCATTGAAGATACTTGCGGGTTTAGTTTTTGTCATTCACTTCCACCCGTGTTCAGGAGGTTATACAATATTTGCAGATACGAGTGTTTGATGACAGCTGTTGGTAATTCTCTCTCTCTCTCTCTCTCTCTCTCTCTCTGCTCCCTCTCTTCTCTCTTTTCTCTCTCTCTCTCTCCTCTCTCGCTCTCTCTTTTCTTCTCTCTCTCGTCTCCCCTCTCTCTCTCTCTCTCTCTCTCTCTCTTCTCTTCTCTCTCTCTCTCTCTCTCTCTCTCGTCTCTCATCTCTCTCTCTCTCTCTCATCTCTCCTCTCTCTCTCTCCTCTCTCTCCCTCTCTCTCTTCTCTTCTCTCTCCTCTCTCTCTCCTCTCTCTCTCTCTCTCTCTCTCTCTCTCTCCCCTCTCTCTCTCTCTCTCTCTCGTCGCTCGCCCCTTTCTCTCTCTCCTCGCTCTCTCTCTCTCTCTCTCTCTCTCTCTCTCTCCCTCTCTCTCTCTCTCTCTCTCTCCTCTCTCTCTCTCTCTCCCCTCTCTCTCTCTCTCTCTCTCTCTCTCTCTCTCCTCTCTCTCCTCTCTCTCTCTCTCTCTCTTTTCCTCTCTCTCTTCTCTTCTCTCTCTCTCTCTCTCTCTCTCTCTCTCTTCTCCCCTCTCTCTCTCTCTCTCTCTCTCCTCCTCTCTCTCTCTCTCTCTCTTCTCTCTCCTCTCTCTCTCTCTCTCTCCTTCGCCTCTTCCTCTCTCTCCTCTCTCTCCTCTCTCTCTCCTCTTCTTTTCCTCTTCTTCTCTTCTCTCTCTCTCTCTTCTCTCTCTCTGTCAGAATTGGTTGTGGACGGCACGCTTCAAGACAGCACGGCACGCTTCAGCTGGGGGCCGGCGAGTGGCAGTGCCGAGAACCTGCTGTATCAAACCATGCTCATGGTGTGCCATTGAATTTGTGTAGATGAATGCATCTCATGTGAGGGATGAAGAGAAGAAAAGAGGCATAGATAGACAGACAGACAGACAGACAGACAGACAGACAGACAGACAGGCAGATAGACAGGCAGACAGACAGGCAGATATACAGACAGGCAGACAGACAGGCAGACAGACAGACAGGCAGATAGACAGACAGGCAAACAGACAGGCAGACAGACAGACAGGCAGACATACAGACAGACAGATAGGTAGATGAATGGACAGATAAACAAAAAAGACACCCTGATGGCCGAGCAGATTTACAGACAGTTGACAGACACACAAACAGGCAGCAATACAGTCATACAAATAGGTAGATAGATTCATATACAGATACCAATATAGACAGACAAAAAGTAGGTAGATAGATAGATATATAGCTGCATATAGTACATACATATATACATGCATATTGATATGATTAAAGGCACACAGATGGATTAATAAATAGACATACAGATGGATGTCAAATAAATTGATTGGAAGGTAGATAATCATTATAGTAAATATTTTGTATCTACCAGACAGACAGACATGTATATCTAGACAGGTAACAAGGTAGCTAGCTAGGTAGACAGGTTGATAGATACATTACAGAAAGGTGAATAATGGAACAATGCAATGGATTAATGGATACATCATTAAAGGAGACAGAGGAATATGGAAGGATAAATGTACCTAGATAATCATATTCAAACCTTGTACTACTATAATAGTATTCTTACTCGCAGGTTTGTGAAGTAAGTCTTAGAATGACAAAGAAGCCAGAAGAGTCACAGGCATAATAACCTTTCTATCCCATCTACCAACAGATTAGGTCCAATGACCCTGCACAGCGTGGATTTAGACCCTCTTGGTCTGATTGGAGCTCTCAAAGAAGCATGACCATCTCAGACTCCCCCTACTGCAGCATAACACTGTGGGTGAAGGTCAAGATTGATGGAGGAGAATCAAAACCATACAGTACCACAACTTATGTTCCTCCGTCAGGTGAGAATCTTACACCGTTACTGAAAAATAAGCTCTTGTGAATCATCCTTTTTCTCCTTTCATCCTCATACCACCGCAAACATTAAGTACCATTAAGTCTCGCATTAATTCTCCTCTGTGTTAAGTCTTTCGGTTCTGTCATGAAAATGTAAAAATGTGTGATCTTCAAAACATAAATGTGTTCTAGAGAGGCACGACGTAGCCTTTTATGTTCCTTTACTATGCGTCCTGGGCCCTCCACCTGTATTTACCTTGTTGTGCATACAGGGCCTGAGATATGCTCATGTGGTTCTGTCTCCGTAATTGTACCAGTCCAGTTTTTCTTTAACCCCTTCACGCCCAGATCTTTCCTTTTTATATAAAATTGTCTGTTGTTAGCTATAAAATTACTCAAAAAGTAAACTCAATATACCAAATGAACTAGTGGTCAAGGATAGTAAACAGGTCATTTATATAAAATATTGCTTATATTAATTAATTTCAACTAATGGTTGCCAAATTACAATGGAAATTACGTTCTGGGCCTCAAGGGGTTAATATACTTGCTTCACCTTTCTTGCTGCTATCACATCCTGTAGTCCATTCCAAGCATCTATACTTTTATGGGCAAAATTATGCTTCTTTATATTCTTAGGATATCTTCTCCCAATTGTTTTCCTTGTGGCCCCTCAAATATGTAGCCAATTATTGTCCTCTCGGTAGTATATCTTTTCTTTTAAATTATGATTAATTTCTTTATTCATGTACTGTAACTAAGTCTCCTCTCTTTCTCTTCTGTTTTCAAAGCGTTAGCAGATTAATCTCCTTTAATCTTTCCTTGTAGGTTAGATCTTTTAATTCGGGCACCACCTTAGTTGCTATCCTTTGTGTCGTTTCAAATTTCTTAAATATCTTTATTTGGTGAGTGAAACTCAGTTTTGGCATATTCTAGTTTTAGTTTCATTCTTGTTTTGACTGCTTTCTTCATCATATCATTGTCCGTGAAGTGAAAAGTTACCCATATGTTCATCATCATTCTATATGAATTATTAAATCCTTTTTTTATCTGGATCTCTTGTAATAAATGATCTTGAATCTCTACTACATTTTTCACTTTTTTTTATTCTTCTTCTTTTTACAAAATTTTCCAACATGTAGCCCCAATGGGGAGGCGGTAGCAGAGTGGTTACCGTCACCGAGTGGCGTTCTCGAAGACCCGTGTTCGATCCCGAGTGAGACCCATAAATCTTAATCATAAATCCACTTTAAAATATTTCTGCACCGTCGAGTGACCTAAGAACACCCATATGCCCTGTCCATACCTTCGATTGCGAGTGCATCGTAGGAAAAAGTGGGGCGGCACGAGCCTTTAAATTACAGGCGTCACTATGAAAATCCTGTCTGCGCCACTACGGGCGAGGGCCAACCATCACAGCCCTCAAGGAGCCTCCAGGGCCTACCATCTGAGCCCTGGAGGTCACTGCCTACAGGCGCTACAGGCCAAGATGTAAAAAAAATAAAAAAAATAAAAAAATCTTTTGCTGCCTATTCTCGTTTACAGTACATGGCATTTACTCGCATTACATTCCATTTCCCATCTTTTGCCTTATAAATTTCACTTAAATCTTTCTGCAATTCCTCACAATCTTTGTAGTTTATGAACTTCCTCATTAACTTTGAATCATGTACAAACAGATTTACTTATCTATTTATCTATTTGGCAATTCACTTGTATTTACTACCTAAGAACGTCATCAGTTCTAAGACTGTTCCCTGATGTACCCTGCTAGTCCCTGCTTGTCACATCCCTCTGTTCCAATTCCTCGTCTCCTGCCACTGTTCTCATGTCTCTTCTTTTCAGGAAGTCTTACATCCATCTTTTAATTGTTCCTTCAGTCCTTCATTCTCCTTTTTCTTACATTTCTTTATTTTCTCTTTCTCTCTTCTCTTTCATCTCTTTCTTCCATAATAGTGTTTTACTACAACACAGGTATGTAAAAAAGCACAAGGAGATGGTGTAGTGTAGTGTAGTGAAGGTGCCAGCAGGTGCTTTGCTTGTGTAGCCGGGTCTCCATGGGGAAGACAACGCAGCGCAGCCGGTCTTTGCTTAGTGGTCACTGATTGGATTTCATTTCATATGGCATCTGGGGAAAGCAAACTGTGGTGCCTTGTATGTCACAGTTCCCCATGTGTCCTGGTGCTCTGGGGTATCGGGCCTAAGCGACTCGTAAGGCATGGAAGCGGAGATTATCATTCCAGCAAAGCAGAGCTCAGAGTAGTGCCCAGTGGTGGGCGCCGTTAATCAAAAAGTTTACTTCGTTAACCGTTAACCCGTTAACCAAAAAATTTACTTCGATAACCATTAATCCGTTAATTCTTTAAAAATGTAACGGAAGTTATCGATAAACCGTTAACGTTCATTTTTATTATAGAAAAAAAGATCAGTTTTTGCTCTAAAACCACCTCAAAACACCTTTGAAAAGTGCCAAAACTATAAAATCAGCCTTTATGTTTTTTTTAAGGGCTTTAAAACCCATAAACTATAGGGTTTTTTTGCTTTAGAGTAAAAAAAGGCAGATTTTAGAATTCTAACTTATAAAAAAAAACTAAAAAAAGGTTGATTTCATAGTTTGGCCCTGATTTAGGTTTTTAAAGGCTTTTAGAGCCAGAAAAAGGGTGAAAAAAAACTTAAATGTAACACAATATTAGTATAAAACTAAAAAAAAATTGGGTTAATGGACTTCAGTTAACGGAAGTTAAATGTAACGGAAGTTAATTAGTCCGATAATGATTTCAGAAGTTAATTTAAAAGTTAAATCGTTAGCGAAAATGTTAACTTCGTTAATTAACGATTAACGGATTAACGGTTTGGTGCCCACCTTTGGTAGTGCCCTCATGTTATCTTTTGTGAAATAGCAAAGGACACATACTGAGAAGCTGAAGAAGGGCAGGAAAGCAGGGTGGTCATCCCCAGCTTAACGTGTTACCATTGACACTATTCGGCATTTGCATCCTCTACCATTGACTCTATTCGCCTCTTGCATCCTCCACCATTGACTATATTCTGCACTTGCATCCTCTACCATTGACTCTATTCGGCACTTGCATCCTCTACCATTAACTCTATTCGCCTCCTGCATCCTCCACCATTGACTCTATTCAACACCTGCATCGTCTACCATTGACTCTATTCGGCACTTGCATCCTCTACCGTTGACTCTATTCGGCACCTGCATCCTCTACCATTGACTCTATTCGGCACCTGCATCCTCTACCATTGACTCTATTCGGCACTTGCATCCTCTACCATTGACTCTATTCGGCACTTGCATCTTGCAGAGCCCGGCAAGGTAAGGAAACTGGACGTGGAGGCCAATGTTACTTCCCTGGTGGTGACCTGGGATGAACCAGGCGACGACCCTCCCAAGGGAAAGCTGGAATCCTTCAGGGTCAACTGTAGTGCAGAGGGAACGTCAACACAACGCAAGGTTGCTGTAGTGTCGGCTAATGAAAGAAAGCTAATTATATCAGATCTTAAGCCAGACACTAAGTACATTATCACGGTAAGTGTATATGTGTTTATTGATCTTGTTGTAGCATTTAAACCCTTTTTAATTTTTTTAATTTTTTATGTGTGTGT
>JACEEZ010023259.1:67500-92500 GCA_016584305.1 Chionoecetes opilio
TCAGCCCCCCCAAAATCGGCTGCAGTCGGCACCGACTGGATGACTCAGCAAGTCGTGACCGGTCACCGTCCTGTTCACATCTCCATGACTCGCGTCGGCAACCGGTCACGACTTGCTGAGTCATCCAGGGGATCCCTACTGCATTTAATATTGGTGGGCTGAAGCTCTAAAATCGGCGTGGTTAGTTCGGGTTGCCATAGTTTAGCGACTAGTCGCGGACAGTCACGGACTAAAACTAATTTAACCGCCAATATTGGATTGCCGTCATGCAACGACAGTTGCCGACACTTGCAGCACGACGACAACAACCACGGTTGCCATCATGCGGCGTCTGTTCTCAGCCGTGCTGCGACTGACATCAGATATGGCAATCCCCTACACCGACCGTAGTCGGCGCGATTAGCCGACGGTTTGCCGTAGTTAAGCGACTAATCGGCGACTAGTCTGCGATTGTCGGCGACAGTCACAAACTATAGGGATATTTGAAAATTTCAAGGTTAGCTTTCAGTTGGCGTCATACGGCGACATTTGCTGACAGTTGCAGCACGACGCTAACCCGCGGTTGCCATCATGCTGCAACTGTTCCCAGCCGTGTTGCGACTGACGCCGAGTGATTGTATATGTGGGCAGCGCTCTGGCCCATCCCCCACACCAC
This sequence comes from Chionoecetes opilio, assembly GCA_016584305.1. Lineage (NCBI taxonomy): Eukaryota > Metazoa > Arthropoda > Malacostraca > Decapoda > Majidae > Chionoecetes > Chionoecetes opilio. The sequence goes on from JACEEZ010023259.1 coordinate 68,156, forward strand.
TTTTCAACCGTCGCCGATTAGTCGCCTAACTACGGCAAACCGTCCGCTATCCGCGCTGACTGGTCGGTGGAGGGCCTTGCCATATCCGGTGTTAGTCGCAGCACGGCTTGGAATAGTCGCCGCATGACTGCAACCCAATATTAGCGGTTAAATTTGTTTTAGTCCGCGACTATCGCCGACAATCACGGACTAGTGGCCTAACTACGGCAACCTGAGCCGAACACGCCGATTTTGGAGCTTCAACTCCCCCCAAAATCGGCTGCAGTCGTCACCGACTGGATGACACAGCAAGTCGTGACTGGTCGCCGTCGAGAGTCGTGGAGATGTGAACGATGCTTTAAGGCCCGTGCACATCTCCACGACTCGCGTCGGTGACCAGTCACGACTTGCTGAGTCATGCTGTGGTCGGCGCCGGTTGTGGTCATGTGGGTTGGCGTCAGGCCCAGACCGTCGCCGTCGGGTCGTGAGAGTCGTGAAGCGGCGCGCGGGGGGTCCCGACTGTGTGGTGCATGCTCTATACCAGCGTTTCTCAACCTTGTTACCCTTGTGGAACCCTTGCAATAATGTTCATGTCTCAGGAGCCCCTACATAAAAATTCTTACAAATCATTATTAAAAGCTTTCATGCTCTTTTATAAACTTAAAGTTCATAAGGAGAAACAATATATATTTTTTTCTTTTGAAGTCTGGTTTAAGCAATAAATATGTTGCGTTTTTCTTTAGTTTCACAATGCAAAAAAATAAAAAATACATAACTGAAATCAAACTATTTGTTCAGGATACCTCATCATACTGAGGATTTCATTCACGCACCCAAAAAGTTAACATATCTGTAAACACAAAAATACTAACCCCATCGTATTCTATGACGCGTTATGCGTCAATTGAGAAGTGAAGTCTGGTACACCTATGACGCTAAACGCGTCATTCAGCCCTCCGTGGCAGAAAAATATTCGCCTAAAATCGATGAATCTGCGTCATTTTTGGGGAAGTTTTCAGTAAGCTGAATTATTTGAAAATTAATTATTTGGCAACCCTCTGTAAGCATTCTCATGGTAGTGCGCACATAAAATACTTCAGTTGCCACCCGGCAGTCAACCTGTTACGGCATTGTGAGTGGCGGGCTGATTTAAAGGTCAACCGAGAACACTAGAGTCTGCGTTCAGTGCTTTAGCGTGTATTCGTTGCATTATAGATCTATGTGAATGACCTGGCAGTGCATATATATGAAGGTCACAATGCTATGTACTGGGAATAGGCTATACATAATCATGTAACGGTGTATAACGGACAGTTCAAGCTCATGAACGGACTTTATAGCGAGTTATATCCTATATAGCCTATTAGCCTGAATGGGTGACGTTTATGTTAGGAGGTGATGATATAGAAAGTGAAACTGTGCAGTGCGATTTGACTATATCGTATAAATTGTACACACGGGTCATTTAGTTATATATATATATATATATATATATATATATATATATATATATATATATATATATATATATATATATATATATATATGTACACATGCAGACATTTTGATTTATATTACTTCGTGTTTGCACCTACACTATATGGTGTTATGTGTACATTGGTTATTTAGTGTGTTTGAAAAAATATATACTGAAACAAGCGCATCTTTGTTGGTGATGGGCACCGTGGAAATTATCCACCAAACACCCTCTCATAATATGTAGCGTGGTAGTTTGTTCCCCCCCCCCCTAGTAAGAGGTATATTCCACTCATCATAAGAGGGCGCGTATAGGGATATGTATATATAATTGTAATGATAATGGGTAATAATTAAGGTAATTTAAGTAAATGATTAGTACTGGGATAGGATAATTAATATTCCCATTGGTTAATAAGCATTGCACTTAAATAATTAGCACCTTAATTTGGAGCGTGGTCATTGGCTGCCGCCCATTTAGATTCTAGGCCACCTGTGACCTACACGTGGCATAGGTATTGGTGCGGCGATCACAGCCGCCCACCTTGGAGATCAGTACACTCCAGCCATCCCCAGGAGTAACATTAAATATACGTGCTTGTGTACAAGTACAAGTACACTCCACCCTTCCAGATTGTGTACATAGTTAATTGTACATATAGTGTAAAATCAAAGGACGTGTCTTAGCAACACAAGAGATAGCAATTGCCGCGTCAAGTTACTGGTGTGATAACCGATTGACGTCTCGATAACAACTACCGTATCCAGCCCACCGCCTCTGTCTTTCACGGGCGGCTCTGATCACGCGCTACCACTGCGGATCACACGACTTGCAGTATTGATCCAAACCTACAGCCGCAATTCAACCCACTATCCACCGATAATTATCCTAGTTAGTTAAATAGCTGGGATGATGTGTCGGGAGATAGACATGGGTTTGATTGATAGGTAAGAACCACAGATTATATATGTATGTAACATAAATTCCCACAGGCACGTTCCCAGGTGCCTCCTTCTGCTTCCGCTACTACATCCATCGTCAACTTTCTCCCTCTCTCTTTCTTTGTAAATTAAGAAATATATTATGTATGCATGAACTTTTTTTTCTTCTTGTTACTACAGTATATTCCACCAAATATTGGAAACGTGAGACGGAAAGCGGGGACTATATCAGGGCAGAGGAGAATTGGGTTTGACTTCAGCTCAAAAAATTTGCACCTCAAAAAATATTGAGGCTAGAAACTATCGCTTAGTGGCAACATTTGACTTTACAGTCTGGAGATATCATATATACAACTTTCGTGCATATTTTCCAAACCATCTAACCAAAATATGTAGGTTCTAAATAATATTTCACTGCGATTAGATGGTCAAGTTTACACTGATATATCTCAGGAAATATGGCAGATACGAATATTCTGAAGACATCCCAGAACTGCTGAAGAAAATCGTCATTTATCATGTATACATAGAAAACTACTTTATTGAGAAAAAAAATAGAGAAAAGAAGGTGGGAACATTATATACAGTCCGTATTTATCGGGCCCTTGATAACATTTTCAAGAAAAATTCGCCAAAAGAAGAGTTTTGACATAATACTAAAAGCTTACATTCATTTTATTTGTTTATAAGAGCTCTACACAGTGTCACGATCTCCCCCTTTCGGTCAAGACTAAGGTAATGAACGTTTAGTAAAAATTGAAATTCAGGTTCGGTGGGGAGTCTATTTTAAGAGAAAAAAAAATGATTAAAATAGAAACCAGTAACCAGTGAAGTAATTAATTTGAGTCAAAACAATACCCAAATAAAAGATCTAATCACATAAGTAAAATGAGAAATAAAAGCTCTATAAAGCAGAACAACCTTAACACTTTATCACTTAAACTTAATTATATTGATTGTTGGCCATAAAAACACCGTATGGATAAAGAAAACTAATTAGGATGTACACGCTCACACAATAAGGTTGCTACAAAGACAGCTCATTGATACACAATGAACTAGAACACTAAAGAAAATAAACACGAGGCAAAAGTGCACCTGGCTGACACACACACCATAAAAGTAATAAACTGCCTTTCACAACACAAGAAAAGGAAAAACGTCTGGTACCAAAAACTCAGACAACCTCAGTAACAAAAATACTTTCACTAAAATTGAGTCAACAGAAAAACACACGCCTATACTCTATCTCCAACTACCCCTTCCCCCAACAGCAACCCATCAACCAAAACCCCACGTGGCCACAAAACACATAAAAATGTATTACTGTTGGCCAGAGAGATAAAGAAACACACGCACCTTACCTCACAGATACCCTTGTCTCGCTCCACGCACCCATTCTCCACCAAGGTACCTCGTGGCCGCCATGCCGTTGTAAACTAGGGAAGGAGAGCTGGTGGTTGGGTCCGGCGTCTCGGGTCAAGTGGGGCGAGCTGAGGTCACCGCCTCCTTATATGCCCTCGGCCCAGCCGGCGTTTCAAACACTGACAAACCGGGGCGCCCAACGGCCCAGTATACTTAAACAAAGGAAACCTATCTAAAAATGCATTTAACACACTTGAAAAGATACTAGAACGATGGTATAAGTGAAAACTAAACTTATGTTAGAATAAGACGGTTGGCGACCTTCCGTGTCTATCCTAAACACCCCAAACCTTCCTTCTCGAAACGGTGGAAGCAAACCCTATATCTAACCACTAAAATACATTCCACTTAATCCTAATACCTAGTATGAAAAGTATCTTGGCCTCATAATCATTGAAATAAAGGAATTGGGAGGTAAAAACGTAATACTGACTTTGGGCGGTACAATTATGCATTTGGCTATTTCCCTAAAGCATAGTATGAACCTTTATAACTATATGATACTAAGCAAAGCTGCATAGTGAATAAGAGTACGAGGTGAGGAAGAATAATACAAAACTTTCGCTTTCACTAAACCTAAGATGGCCGACTAGCTTTCTTCCTCAGACGCGTCGCGGACACCACAGAAAACGGGAGAACGGGAACCTTTAGGCATGACCAAAATAAAACATACCAGGAATAAACATGAAAAAATACTTATATGGCACATCATGTGAAACACAGCCGTCACGGGCGTGACAACAGTGAAACAAATTTCAAAAGCATTATCAAAAAACCTTGCTGACAAAATCGAGAAAAAGTTAAGCTTTTTATTATTATGAGAGAAGTGTTCCGTACACCCTACTTTTTCCACGGTGGATACTCCCTTATCAGAAAACTATTGGTTTCTATGGAACACTGATATAATTCCGCTTCTGTTGGTATATAGCACATCCAAAGTTTTCGCATAATTTTTTTTCTAGTGAGGAGTTGAAGTCAATTTACTGGTAATGCATATTCATTCAGAGTCTCATAATGCCATTTATTCTGTGGTCTTTATTGTTTTTTATGCGATAATCTTATAGAAAAAACATATCCAAAGAGAACAGTATAAAATTTACACTGATAAGAGTATTTGGTATGGGAAATAAATACCCTGGAAAGTAAACTTTTTACGCGTAAAAAAGCCCTTCTGAGGGCCTCTCCCACGGGCTGCCACGAGCAAGAATTCATAAATATAATTACGGAATGCGTGAGGGTTAACATAGATAACCAATATCATAACACATATAAAGAAAACGAAAACATATAATAACAACTACAATAAGTTAATCGTTTATTGATAATGTTGAAAAGGCATACGATAAATGAAGGCAAAATATCATATGAACAAATATATGGGTCAAGAAAATGTTATTTTTGAACCCAATTTAGATAATGAAATATATTTCTCTTTCTATTATTCATTAATGATTTAAGTCTAACTTAAAGCCCTATCCACTCCTACGCTCATGATTCTACCCTGCATTTTTCAACGTCGTTTATTAGACGTCCAACTCAACAGGAACTAAGTGATTCACGGAGAGATGCCACCGAGCGCCTAGCTTCTGATCTTTCTATAATTTCCGATTGGGGCAAAGCAAACCTTGTTTTGTTCAATTCCCCAAAAACCCAATTCCTTCCCCTACCTACTCGACAAAACCTACCTGATAACTATCCCCTCTTCTTTACTGACACTCTACTATCTCCTTCTACTACAATGAACATTCTTGGACTGTTCCTTACTAAAAATCTGAACAGTATATCTCACATATCTTCTCTAGCCAAAACAGCTTCTAAGAAGTTAAGTGTCCTGTGGCGTCTGCGTCCATATTATTCTCCCTCCCAGTTGCTTGCTCTGTACGGTGACCTTATCCGCCCATGTATGGTATATGTCTCACATATGTTCGGGGGGATCCACTCATACAGCTCTCCTAAATAGGGTTGAGTCAAAAGCTTTTCGTCTCCTCAACACCCCTCCTCTGACTGCCTGGCTTAAATCTTTAAATCACCGCTGCAATGTTGCTTTTCTTGCTATCTTCTACCGTTATTTTCATGCTCACTGGTCTTCTGAACTTGCTAACTGCATACCTTCCCCCCTCCCGCGGCCTCGCTGCACAAGACATTCTACTCATTCTCATCCCTATTCTGTCCATCTTCCTAATGCAAGAGTTAATCAGTATCTTTACTCTTTCATCCCTTTCACTGATAAACTCTGGAACTCTCTTCCTGTTTCTATTATTCCACCTTCATACGATTTAAATGTTTTCAAGAGATGTGTAACAATACACCTCCCGAACAAAATTGACCCACCCCTCTTTCTTTATTCGCTAACTGTCTTCTATTTAGGGACTGGCAATTAGCAGGCTTTGTGTTACCACTTTTTGTGGCCTTGGCCAGTCCTTTGTGATGTAAAAAGGAAAGAAAAAAAAGAAGAAGAAATATATCAGTTTCTCTCGGAACCCCTAACGACTCTTGTGGAACCCAACGGTTCCGGGAACCCCGGTTGAGAAACGCTGCTCTATACACTCGGGGCGGGTCTGCATCACAAAAAATTTACGGAAAAAATTAGGCTCCGTGCTGGGACTCGTCGCCGAAGGGTCCAAGCGTGGTGCCGACCAGTCGGGGCCGGGCTGCTACTGGAGCACGTGTCATTTCAGCGTGGGAAAGATAGATCTTTCCCACCCTGTCTCCCTTCTGACGTAAAGAAAGAAAGAGAGATAGAGAGAGGAAAAGTGGATGTTTTTGAGAATTTTTTGAGATTATTATTATTATTATTATTATTATTATTATTATTATTATTTTTATTATTATTATAGTCATCATTATCCACTATAAATAGAGCAGTATATTTAGTGCAGTTACTATACCGCTATACTGCTTCCATAGTATCTTTAGTGCCTTCGTAATTGTTATCACCATGTAGTTATTGTATTCAATTAATAATATTTGGAGGCACATAAGTAAGAAATCACCCGGATGAAAAGTGTAGCCTTCAAACTCTACAAAATTGATAGGAGTAGCCGTAACATCCCTCCCTTCTTCCCTCCCTATTTCCCTGCCTTCCTTCCCTCCCTTCCTTCCTCTCTTTCCTCTCCTTCCTTCCTCGCCGCGTGTGTGTGGAGGGACTTGCCATATTCGGTGTCAGCTGCAGCACGGCTGGGAACACTCAATCCAGCATTGGCGGTTAAATTGGTCTTAGTTCGAGACTGTCTGCGACTATCGCCGACTAGTCCCCTAACTGCGGCGACCCGAGCCAACCACGCCGATGTTGGAGCTTCTGCCCCACCAAAATCGGCTGCAGTCGGCACCGACTGGATGACTCAGCAAGTCGTGACCGGTCGCCGACGCAAGTCGTGGAGATGTGAACGGGGCTTTAGTGGTCACTGAATGGATTTCATATGGCATCATGGGAAAGTAAACTGTGGTGCCTTGTATGTCATAGTCCCCCATGTGCCGTGGTGCTCTGGGGTCTCGGGCCTTTGCGACTTGTAAGGAATGGAGGCTGAGATTATCATTCCAGCAAAGCAGAGCTCAGAGTATTGCCCTCATGTTATCTTTTGTGAAATTGCTGAGGACACACTCTGAGAGGCTGAAAAAAGACAGGAAAGCAAGGCGGTCATTCCCAGCTGAACGTGTTACCATTGACTCTATTCGGCACCTGCATCCTCTACCATTGACTCTTTTCGGCACTTGCATCCGCTACCATTGACTCTATTCGGCACTGGCATTCTCTACCATTGACTCTATTCAACACTTGCATCCTCTACCATTGACTCTATTCGGCACCTGCATCCTCTACCATTGACTCTATTCGGCACTGCATCCTCTACCATTGACTCTATTCGGCACTTGCATCCTCTACCATTGACTCTATTCGGCACTTGCATCCTCTACCATTGACTCTATTCGGCACTTGCATCCTCTACCATTGACTCTATTCGGCACTTGCATCCTCTACCATTGACTCTATTCAACACTTGCATCCTCTACCATTGACTCTATTCAACACCTGCATCCTCTACCATTGACTCTATTTGGCACCTGCATCCTCTACCACTTACTATTCGGCACTTGCATCCTCTACCATTGACTCTATTCGGCACCTGCATCCTCTACCATTGACTCTATTCGGCACTTGCATCCTCTACCATTGACTCTATTCGGCACTTGCATCTTGCAGAGCCCGGCAAGGTGAGGAAACTGGACGTGGAGGCCAATGTTACTTCCCTGGTGGTGACCTGGGATGAACCAGGCGACGACCCTCCCAAGGGAAAGCTGGAATCCTTCAGGGTGAACTGTAGTGCAGAGGGAACGTCAACACAACACAAGGTTGCTGTAGTGTCGGCTGATGCAAGACAGATAATTATAACAGATCTTAAACCAGACACTAAGTACATTATCACGGTAAGTGTATATGTGTTTATTGATCTTGTTGTAACATTTATACCCTTTTTTTTTTTTTTTGTGTGTGTTCTTTTCTCCATGTATCATAATCACCATTTTCTCAGTATTGATATTAACCCTTTGAGGCCCAGAACGTAATTTACATTGTAATTTGGCTACCATTAGATAATTTTAATGACTATAAGCAATAATTAATAAATATGAACTGCTTAGTATCCTCGTCCACTAGTTAATTTGGCATATTAAGTTATTTTTTGTAATTTTATGGATAACAACAGACAATTTTATATAGCAAAGAAAAGATCTGGGCGTGAAGGGGTTAATATCCTCGGTTAATTTGGTCTCTGTCAGGCACTCTATGTTCGGCTGTTCCTCTTTATTTAATCCATCAATATCAATTTTCTTGTGATAACCCCATCACTATCAGTGTATGTCACCTGTATCAGTGCTTTATCCCTGCCTTGTACTCCATGCTGTATTCCAGGTACCTTTCTTTTATATTCTTCCATCCATCAGCTTCTTATGTAACTTTTTATTTTCCTCTGTTTTATGGTTATTTTTTTCTTTCAATTCAAGCAATAACTGCTTGTATTCAGGCCTCTCTTCTTCTATCATATCTTTCCTAAGCCATCCTGTTATATACTCTTTGATGTTCTTTGATATTCCAGTTCTCTGTAGCAATTTAGTATTTGCCGTCTGTGATTCTCATACAGTTCCAATTGCTCTCTGTCCACCCTTGACATACCCTCCCAGCCTTTGTACTTCATTGATCTCCTCAAGGCCATTTTCTTCTTCATTGAGGAATTTGATCAGTTCTTTAACACTAATTACCTCTTCCTTTTCCCTTGTGCTTCTTACCAGGTTATGTTTTTCTTTCCTTCCATGAACAATTGCTGATTTCTTTTTGTCAACCCTATATCTTATTACCTGTTCTTTCCTTTTCAGTATATTTATTACCTTGTGTGTGTATGTGTGTATATTTACCAAGTTGTAGTTACCTATCTATGGCATACAGGGCCTGAGGAATGCTCGTGTGCTCCATTCTCCACATCTGGTGTTTTTATTTGTAAATGTGTGTGTGCACCTTTATGAGTGTGCGCCTCACTTATTTCCTGTAACTTTCAGGTTGAGGCTAAAAACGAAAAGAAGGCAAAGTATGGAGAGGCGGCCACCACCACCAGCACCACCACCGTGGGAGGTAAGCTGCCCCTCCTTACTGTATTTTGTACATTCACTTAGGAGAGATAAAACTACGGTCAAGGGGGCGTGATTTTAAGAGAAGAGGACACACAGTAACAAATGAGGTGAACGGAAATAGGAGTTGAATTTACATGACCAATCACTAAAATATAAATGGGAAGAGGAAAACGTGTAGCCAATGAGCGAATAGGAAGATGAGGAAAGTGGGTGTGAATTAAGGGTCAAGGCGAGGCACCTTCGCGTGTCACCTTACACTTGACAAGGTACTGCATTAAGGATACTGCTCAATTTATAGTGGATAATGATGACGATAATAATAATAATAAATAAATAAACATCTCAAAAAATTCCGCTTTTCCTCTCTCTCTCTCTCTCTCTCTCTCTCTCTCTCTCTCTCTCTCTCTCTCTCTCTCTCTCTCTCTCTCTCTCTCTCTCTCTCTCCTCTCTTCTCTCTCTCTCTCTCTCTCTCTCTCTCTCTCTCTCTCTCTCTCTCTCTCCCCCCCCCTCCCCCCCATCCGTCGACAGGGAGAATGTTTGGGAAAGATCGACTCTCCCACACTAAAGTAACACGTGCTTCAGTTCCAGTACGGCCCCGACTGTTCGGCGCCAAACTTGGACACTTCGGCGAGGTGTCCCAGCACGGAACCGACTTTTTCCCTTTTTGAGGCGCAGACCCGCCCCGAGTGTATAGCCCCGTTCACATCTTCAAGTCTCGACGGCAACCAGTCACGACTTGCTGAGTCATGCTGTGTCGGCGCCGGTCGTCCTGTGGGTCGGCGTCATGCCTAGACCGTCCCCGTCGGGTCGTGGGAGTCGTGAAGCGGCGCGCGGGTGATCCCGACTGTGTAGTGCATGCTCTATACACTTGGGGCAGCTCTGCACCTCAAAAATTAACAGAAAAGTCGGCTCCGTGATGGGACTCGTCGCCGAAGGGTCCAAGCGTGGCGCCGACCAGTCGAGGCCGTGCTGTGACCAGTCGCTGCAACTGGAGCACGTGTTAATGTAGCTTGGGAAAGATTGATCTTTTCCACGCTGTCTCTCTTTCGACGGTGAGAGAGAGAGAGAGAGAGAGAGAGAGAGAGAGAGAGAGAGAGAGAGAGAGAGAGAGAGAGAGAGAGAGAGAGAGAGAGAGAGAGAAGAGAGAGAGAGAGAGAGAGAGAGAGAGAGAGAAGAGGAGAGAGAGAGAGAGAGAGAGGAGAGAGAGGAGAGAGAGAGAGAGAGAGAGAGAGAGAGAGGAGAGAGAGAGAGAGAGAGAGAGAGAGAGAGAGAGAGAGAGAGAGAGAGAGAGAGAGAGAGAGAGAGGAGAGAGAGAGAGGGAGAGAGAGAGAGAGAGAGAGAGAGAGAGAGAGAGAGAGGAGAGAGAGAGAGAGAGAGAGAGAGAGGAAAAGTGGAAATTTTTGAGATATTTATTGGTATTAGTATTAGTATTATCGTCATCATTGTCTACTATTAAAAGAACAGTATCTTTAGGGCAGTATATTTAGCGCTTTACTAATTCCGCAGTATCTTTAGTGCCTTGGCGATTGTTATCACCATGTAGTTATTGTGTTCAATTAATAATATTTGGAGGCAAATAAGTATTTGTGGCGTAGTCAAAGTGGTCAAGTGTGTGGACAACAGTGTGACCGACATCGGTGGCGTGCTTCACTACACAAGCGAAGGTTGAAAAGTGGCGTGGTGGATGGGCCAGAGCGCTGCCCACATCTACAATCACTCGGCGTCAGTTGCAGTACGGCTGGGAACAGTTGCAGCATGACGGCAACTGTGAGTTTGCGTCGTGCTGCAACTGTCGGCAAATGTTGCCTCATGACGCCAACTCAAGTTTGACCTATACATTTTCAAATACCCCTATACATTACCCTCCCGAGTTTCACGCTATGTGAGTTTCGCGATCCGTGAGTTTCACGCTGAGACCTAAATTCTTACCATCTGGACATAATTATCTCGGGGAGATAATGCGACTTTCGCGCATTATCTTCCAGAGTTTCGCGCTGCTTCGTACACGATTTTTTTTTTTTTTTTTTTTGCGTATGTGCGTGTGTGCATACACCGCCGTTAGGCAGTGACCTCCAGGGGTGAGATGGTAGGCCCTGGAGGTTTCCTCGAGGGCTGTGATGGATGGCCCTCCCTCGTGGTGGCGCAGACAAGATTTTTATAGTGACGCTTGTGATTAGAGGTTCATGTCGCCCCCCTGTGTTCTCGGATGCACTCGTAATCGTAGGTAGAGTTAATGGGCAGCATGTGGGTGTTCTTAGGCCACTCAACGGTGCAGATAAAGATTTTATAACTTTCGGTAATATCAAGATCAAGTATCGCTAAAGAGGTCAGTAGTCGTATGTACAGATGGAAGAATAGTGTTAACAAGACGTGTGTGATGTGTGAGACAGGAGTGGATGAAACTGTGGAGTACTTGATGTTGGAATGTGAACGGTATGAGTATGCTAGAACAAAGATGCTGGAGGTAGTGGTAAGAGAAGTCGGAGTGGAAGAATGGTGAGAGATAAGAGACAGGAGTGTAGATAGGTAGATGGAGTACCTGCTGGGGTTGTGTGCTGAGTGGAGGAGTGACAGTCGTGTGATTGAGAGTGTAAACAAATTCTTAGAGAAATCTTAGTGAGCACGCATGAGAGAGAATGAGAGGCAGGGGGCCCCTCAGTGAGGGGGGACCACGTATGAATGTCATGCAGAGAGAGGAATGAGGGGTAAATTAAATACCTAGTTTTGCTTCCCCCTTTTGCTTCTCTCTCAACAGAATACTACGTGTGTGGGAGAATGCTGGACCAAAGGCTTCACCAACAGCATTAGCTGGGTGACTCCCAACTCAAGCTCAAACTCGTAGGCCCTCTTCTCTCCTCCTCTTCTTCCTCTCCTGTCCTCTAGTTTTGGCTGACCACCCCAGGAGGTGGGTAACATACCCCATTCACTGCTGGGTGAACAGGGGCTCGTGGCATTTTCAGGGTATTTCAGGGGACAGATAGTGAGTCTTCTAAGCCTTAAAATACATTACACCTCGTACCGGACTAAATATGCATTTTTACAGTGTTTTCAATACCTAAGTATCGCGATCCTCATGTTTAGCGCTATGCCTTGTGAAGAAAGCAAGCGCCAAACTCGGGAGGGTACTGTAGTTTGCGAGCTTCGCCGCCAATCGCAGACTAGTCGCCGATTAGTCGCCTAACTACCCAATATTGGCGGTTAAATTAGTTTTAGTCCCCGACTATCGCCGACAATCGCGGACTAGTCGCCTAACTACGGCAACTTAAGCCAACCACGCCGATTTTTGAGCTTCAGCCCCCCCCAATATCGGCTGCAGTCGGCACCGACTGGATGACTCAGTAAGTCGTGACCGGTCGCCGCCCTGTTCACATCTCCATGACTCGCGTCGGCAACCGGTTACGACTTTCTGAGTCATCCAGTCGGTGCCTACTGCATCCAATTTTGGGGGGCTGAAGCTCTAAAATCGGCGTGGTTAGTTCGGGTTGCCATAGTTTAGCGACTAGTCGCAGACAATCGCGGACTAAAACTAATTTAACCGCCAATATAGGGTTGCCGTCATCCAACGACAGTCGCCGACACTTGCAGCACGACGACAACAACCACGGTTGCCATCATGCAGCAACTGTTCTCAGCCGTGCTGCGACTGACATCAGATATGGCAAGCCCCTACACCGACCGTAGTCGGCGCGATTAGCCGACGGTTTGCTTTAGTTAAGCGACTAATCGGCGACTAGTCTGCGATTGTTGGCGACAGTCGCAAACTATAGGGGTATATGAAAATTTCAAGGTTAGCTTTAAGTTGGCGTCATATGGCGACATTTGCTGACAGTTGCAGCACGACGCTAACCCGCGGTTGCCATCATGCTGCAACTGTTCCCAGCCGTGCTGTGACTGACGCCGAGTGATTATATATGTGGGCAGCGCTCTGGCCCATCCCCCACACCACTTTTCAACCGTCGCCGATTAGTCGCCTAACTACGGCAAACCGTCCGTTAACCGCGCTGACTGGTCGGTGGAGGGCCTTGCCATATCCGGTGTTAGTCGCAGCATGGCTTGGAATAGTCGCCGCATGACTGCAACCTAATATTAGCGATTAAATTTGTTTTAGTCCACGACTATCGCCGACAATCACGGACTAGTGGCCTAACTACGGCAACCTGAGCCAAACACGCCGATTTTTGAGCTTCAACACCCCCCAAAATCGGCTGCAGTCGTCACCGACTGGATGACACAGCAGGTCGTGACTGGTCGCCGTCGAGAGTCGTGGAGATTTGAACAATGCTTTAAGGCCCGTGCACATCTCCACGACTCGCGTCGGCGACCAGTCACGATTTGCTGAGTCATGCTGTGGTCGGCGTCGGTTGTGGTCATGTGGGTTGGCGTGAGGCCCAGACCGTCGCTGTCGGGTCGTGGGAGTCGTGAAGCGGCGCGCGGGGGGTCCCGACTGTGTGGTGCATGCTCTATACCAGCGTTTCTCAACCTTTTTACCCTTGTGGAACCCTTGCAATAATGTTCATGTCTCAGGGAACCCCTGCATAAAAAATCTTACAAATCATTACTAATCTAGCTAATTTCTTGCTCTTTTATAAACTTAAAGTTCATAAGGAAAAACAACATATATTTTTTTCTTTTGAAGTCTGGTTTAAGCAATAAATAAGTTACGTTTTTCTTAAGTTACACAATGCAAAAAAAATAAAAATACATAACTGAAATCCAACTATTTGTTCAAGAGACCTCATCATACTGAGGTTTTCATTCACGCACACAAAAATCTACCATATATGTAAACACAATAATATTAACCCGCTCGTATTCTATAACGCGTTATGCGTCAATTGAGAAGTGATGTCTGGTACACCTATGAAGCTAAACGCGTCATTCAGCCCTCCGTGGCAGAAAAATATTCGCCTAAAATCGATGAATAATGCTATCTGCGTCATTTTTGGGTAAGTTTTCAGTAAGCTGATCTATTTGAAAAATAATTATCTGGCAACCCTCTGTAAGCATTCTTATGGTAGTGCGCACATCAAATACTTCAGTTGCCACCCGGCAGTCAACCTGTTACGGCATTGTGAGTGGCGGGCTGATTTAAAGGTCAACCGAGAACACTAGAGTCTGCGTTCAGTGCTTTAGCGTGTATTCGTTGCATTATAGATCTATATGAATGACCTGGCAGTGCATATATATGAGGGTCACAATACTATGTACTGGGAATAGGCTATACATAATCATGTAACGGTGTATAACGGACAGTTCAAGCTCATGAACGGACTTTATAGCGAGTTATATCCTATATAGCCTATTAGCCTGAATGGGTGACGTTTATGTTAGGAGGTGATGGTATAGAAAGTGAAACTGTGCAGTGCGATTTGACTATATCGTATAAATTTTACACACGGGTCATTTTGTTTTATATATACACATGCAGACATTTTGATTTATATTACTTCGTGTTTGCACCTACACTATATGGTGTTATGTGTACATTGGTTATTTAGTGTGTTTGAAAATATATATACTGAAACAAGCGCATCTTTGTTGGTGATGGGCACGTTCCCAGGTGCCTCCTTCTGCGGCCGCTACTACATCCATCGTCAACTTTCTCCCTCTCTCTTTCTTTGTAAATTAAGAAATATATTATGTATGCATGAACTTTTTTTTCTTGTTACTACAGTATATTCCACCAAATATTGGAAACGTGAGACGGAAAGCGGGGACTATATCAGGGCGGAGGAGAATGGGGTTTGACCAGCTCAAAAAATGTCCATCTCAAAAAATATTGAGGCTAGAAACTATCGCTTAGTGGCAACATTTGACTTTACAGTCTGGAGATATCATCTATACAACTTTCGTGCATATTTTCCAAACCATCTAACCAAAATATGTAGGTTCTAAATAATATTTCACTGCGATTAGATGGTCAGGTTTACACTGATATATCTCAGGAAATATGGCAGATACGAATATTCTGAAAACATCCCAGAACTGCTGAAGAAAATGGTCATTTTTCATGTATACATAGAAAAATACTTTATTGAGAAAAAAATAGAGAAAAGAAGGTGAGAACATTATATACAGTCCGTATTTATCGGGCCTTGGATAAAATTATCAAGAAATATTCGCCAAAAGAAGAGTTTTGACATAGTACTAAAAGCTTACATTCATTTTCTTTGTTTATAAGAGCTCTACACAGTGAAACAAAATTCAAAGCATTAACAAAAAACATTGCTGACTATACGAGGTCTTGAGGAATAGGGTAGAGCGGATTACAGGTTTATTTGGACCCCCAGTACAGCCACTGTTTAGGATAGGACCGTAGGTCACCTACTGCCTATCACTGTGCAATAGGCTCGGGATGCCGCTGCCCACCCGACATATCGTATATCTTCCATCTCCCCCCCCAGTTAAAGATACAATTAACGAAACTGAAGACAGTAGCTTCANCCCTCTCCTCTCTCTCTTTGTCTATCTTATTAAGAAACCCCTGTCTTATTATATCTCCCATACTCTTTTTTTCTCTCACTCTCTTCGCTGTTTTTATGTCTTCTCTCATCCTTTCTCCCATTTTCCCTCTTCCCATCTCTTTTTATTCTCTCTTATTCTCTCTCTCTCTCTCTCTCTCTCTCTCTCTCCCCTCTCTCTCTCTCTCTCTCTCTCTCTCTCTCTGACGACATTTTTTTGATAACTTGCGGTCAAGTCGGCTTGAGAAGGGAAACCTTGATGACGGTTTGTCCGGTTTGTCCTAGGGGACAAGTTGGACAAGGGACAAGATGACTTGTGTTTTTATGACTTGGGACGCAAATGTCTTGTGGGTCAAATGACTGCATTCACACTCGCCTCAGTATTATATGACCTGCACCCATATCTACCTATACGAGGTCTTGAGGAATAGGGTAGAGCGGATTACAGGTTTATTTGGACCCCCAGTACAGTACGCCACTGCTTAGGATAGGACCATAGGTCAGCTACTGCCTCTCACTGTGCAATAGGCTCGTGATGCCGCTGCCCACCCAACATATCGTACATCTTCCATCTCCCCCCCCCCAGTTAAAGGTAAAATTAACGTAACTGAAGACAGTAGCTTAAAAAATAAAATAAACACAATTCCTGTGGCGCATCACAATAATATAAGAAAATGACACCGGACAAAAAGTTCATGTCCTAAAAAAAAAAAAAAAAAATATAATAACAAAACTACCTAGAAGAAATAAAAAAGACAAAAACATGATGTTACAGCTGCAAGCACTAACTCCGCCCATGCAGCTATCCCACATTACATTGCATAGTCCTGCAACCGTACAGGATGCCTACGCTCCCGACGAGGGCGGGTGGTAGTCGTATTATCGGGAGCATGGCTAATGTCCCGGATTGTGCTACCAGGGCCCGGTGTCCCTGATCCGTCTGCACCATCCTGCCCTGAACTTGGTGGTGGAGTCGCAGTGATGAGCGTCTGCGCTTGCCGCAGATGGCGTCTGTTCCGTATGGAGATCCGGCCACTGCCTATCAGCCTCACTGCGTACTGCCGGTAGGGGCGGGACTCAACTATGATTCCGGTTCTGTCCCACAATTTGCTGTCTGCGTCTTGTATCCACACTCGTGTACCAGGCTCTAATGGTGGGAGCTGGCGGTGCACCCCTCCTCTCGCCTGAGGAAGTTCGTCCTGGGTCCTCGCCATTGCTCGCTCTCTCTGCCTCAGGTTCTTCTTCCAGTGCTGGTCGACCCTGTAGTGTTGTTTTGCCACGGGAACGCCATCCCGCAGCTGTCGGCTGGTGGCGAGCTGTGCTGGAGACTTGTTCACGTCCCTTAGCGGTGTGTTGAGGTATTGCAGGAGGGCCTTTGATGCCCGGTCATTGTCCAGGCTGCCCCCTGGGCCAGTGTTCTGAGGAGCCTCTTCGCAGCTTTAACTGCTACCTCTGCCCTGCCGTTGGATTGGGGATAGTGCGCCGAGGAAAGCCGAAACCTTTGACCCCCAAGTCCTGAGGAAAGTGGCCATCTCGCTGCTGGCCAAGTTGGTGCCGCCGTCCGTGGAAATCTCTTCTGGCGCCCCCCACCTTGCGAAAAACCTCCTCAGGCAGGTGATGATCTTGCTTGAGCTGGTGCTACTCGGGAAGTGGGCCAGCTCCAACCAGCCAGTGAGGCGGTCAGCATAGGCAAGGTAAGAGTTCCCCTCCAGCTGAAACATATCTGCGACAACCTGCTGGAAGGGGTAATCTGGCGGTGGCGTGATGACCAGCGGCTCCGGAGGTAGGGAGGGTGTGTGATTCTCACAATCCTGGCACCGGTTGCGATGGTGCTGCAGGTCCCCCTCCATGCCCGGCCAGTAAACCGACTGTCTAGCCCTACGTAGCATGGAGTCGAGGCCCTGGTGTCCAGCATGGAGATTAGAGGCGACACGGTGCTGGAGCGGGGCTGGAACTACAAGGCGCACACTCCACCACCAAACGTGTAGGTGACCAGGCTCCCAACCACTGCCAACCTGTCCCTCACCGTAAAGTACGGACGCAGACAAGGTGCTTCTTGTGCTTTGTGCTGGTGCCAGTCTCCGACATCACCTTGTTGAACAGCAGTTGATATGCTGGGTCCTCCGATGCTGCCTTGGCCACCATCTCCTCGTCCATGGAAACAGGGCCGTCATATTCCAGTGCTGCTGACATCACCGCCCCACCTGCAGCCGTATTTCCTTCTCCTGATCCATGTCGTCTACGTCTGGTGCCGCTTTGAAAGCAGGGAAGCGCGACAAGGAGTCAGCCGCGTTATTCTGCTTGCCCGGCAGATATTTTATCGCAAACCGGTAGTGCAGCGTCTTCTCCTTCAGGCGGAGTAACCTGGGGTTCAACACCTCCGCGAGGGACCTGTCCTTGAACAAACCCACTAAGGGGCGATGGTCCGTCACCACAAGGAGGTTGGGGCATCCTAGGAGAAACAGCCTGGCCTTGCGCAGACACTACGCTACCGCCAGAGCTTCTCCCTCGACTGCCGAGTACCCTGCTTCTGCTGGACTCAGGTGGCGGCTGCCGCAGAGGGCCAGGCGCCATCCCCCCCTGCAACAAAACGGTGTATCCGGTGAAGCACAGGCGCAGTGTTGCTGTAGGACCACAAATCCTAGCCCTTCCTTGGACCAGTCCGTCACGACTGCCGTGGACCTGGACTTGTCGTAATAGCGTCCCATCCTTCGCCAACTGGCAAAGGGTCGCCTGCGCCTGATGGAACTTCTGGCGTAGTTGGTCGTCCCAGTAGACACGCTTGCCTGCTGGCCTCTTGAGGAGCTCTCGGAAAGGCTCCATGACAGGCGCGGTGGCCAGGAATGGCGCCAGTTGATTAACCATGCCATGCCAGGATCTGATGTCAGTGATGGTGGGTCGGTCTGGCATGGCGAACTCCCTGATGGCTGCCAAGCGCTCTGACGTGGGCTGGTAGTGCTCCCATCCCAGATGGAAACCCACGAATTCTGCCTCTCTGCGGCAGAACCTAAATTTTTCTGGTTTCAAGGTGATTCCTGCTCTGGCACATGTGTCCAGAAACTCATAAGTATGCCAGAACGCGTCCTCCACACAAGTGTCGTAGAGTAGCGTGTTATCTACACACTTGTATTTGCGCAGGATGTCCTGGACGGAATCATCAAAGCGCTTGGTGTATGCGTCAGACGCCGAACAGTGCCCCATGGGCGTCCTCCGGTATCTGAAACGGGGCCCCCGGGCGTTTATGAAGGTTGGTTAAGGCGTCGACTTTCCGCATCCAGTTCCACCTGATGGAACCCCCAAAAGGCATCGGCGACTGTCTTGTAAGTGTGCACCGGCACCCCAGAAACCATGTCGAAAGGTGCGGCAGTGTATTGCGTCTCCCTCTTACAGCACGCGTTTAGGCGTTGGAAGTCCACGGTGCGTCTTGGATGACCGGTCTTTTTCGCCACCACCACCATCCTCGCGCACCAGTCTGTGGCCTCGCCGGCAGGGACCGGCTCAATGACGCCCCTACTGACGTCCTCTTCCAACTGTGCCTTCACTTCGGCCTCCCAGTGCTTCGGAACGGTTGCAGGGGTGTGACAGGCGTATGGGGCAGCACCTGGCACGAGATGGATGTGGTGGGGAGGTCCCGCCATCACTGGAAGGGGGGACCTGGTTGTGTTGAAGGTGGTTGACGAAAAGTGCTGTAGCAACCACTCCTCCAGCCTTGTAGCGTTCTCCTCCAGCGGGGGAAAGGGCACCTCAGTGGGCTTGGGTGACGCCTGGTGACTCAAGCCCCCCTGAAGACTTTCGCTGCATGCCGTTCCCACTACAGGCTGGGTGTGTAGTGGAAAGGCTTCTGGCACCAGGCCGAGGCCCTTACAGGCTCCCAGGGAGAGGTACAGGGACGTTGCTGAACGCACAAAGTACACCTCTTGCTTGGTTGACATGTTTCCCGCGATGATGTGACAACTAGCAGAACCC
Source organism: Chionoecetes opilio (assembly GCA_016584305.1). Taxonomy (NCBI): domain Eukaryota; kingdom Metazoa; phylum Arthropoda; class Malacostraca; order Decapoda; family Majidae; genus Chionoecetes; species Chionoecetes opilio. The sequence continues at coordinate 88,027 of JACEEZ010023259.1, forward strand.
AAGCACTGCAATCGTATGTTCGCTACGTCCCTTAGGTGCCCGCACTCCCTTTGTTCCTGGGGTTTAAACCCAGTTTCTGCATAAGCGCGGTGCCTGCCACGCACACCATAGCACCTGTGTCGGCTACGGCCAGTACCCTCGCAGCACCGGTGCCGTGTGCTCCCTTCACTGTCACTTCCAACCGTGGGTGTAGAGAGAGCTGTGCCGCGGCCACCCTTACAGCACCTGTCACAATAGCAGCATCCTTGCGGCTGGCCGCATTACCACTACATCATTTTTTAAAGTGGCCCGTTTTCAAACACTTAAAACACTGGTTACCACTTGCTGGACAACCAGTGGCGTCACCAGGAAAAAAAATTTGGGGGGGCTTTAGCCCCGGGATGGTGATGGGCGAGCGCAGCGAGCCTATCCAGCTGGGGGGTCGGGGGGTGATTTTGAAAATGAATCAGTTCCAGGGTAATTTTGAGGCCCCAAAAAGAGAAGAAAGTGGAATTAAGCTTTAATTACATGACACATAAATTAATAGAGTTATACCATGCATAATACCATATTAACTAAATTTGATAATCTGAAGAAAATTTTTATTCTGTTTATACAAAATAATAAACTTGCCATTTTTCTCTCTCCACTAACAAACACAAAGGAATTGCACAATGTATGTTTTTGGTTTGTTTTTCAGTAAGGTTTTATCTTGATAATGAAAAAAATATATAAATATAAACTTACAATATATTCAAGGTATTTCCCTTATTGCACAAAAACAGGTACATGGGATACTGTAGTTAAACAGAATAAAGTACATGATCATGATAAAGTAACTAAAAGCCGATTTAACCTGCCTCCCACTGCCTTACCCTAGCACCCACTGCCTTAACCTGCATACCACTGTGTTAACCTGCCTCCCGTCCTGTGTTACCCTGCCTCCCACTGCCTTAACCTGCCTCCCATCCTGTGTTAACCTGCCTCCCGTCCTGTGTTACCCTGCCACCCACTGCCTTACCCTGGCTCCCACTGCCTTAACCTGCCTCCCGTCCTGTGTTACCCTGCCTCCCGTCCTGTGTTACCCTGCCACCCACTGCCTTAACCTGCCTCCCACTGTGTTAACCTGCCTCCCGTCCTGTGTTACTCTGCCTCCCACTGCCTTACCCTGGCTCCCACTGCCTTTACCTGCCTACCACTGTGTTAACATGCTTCCCGTCCTGTGTTGCCCTGCCTCCCACTGCCTTACCCTGTCTCCCACTGCCTTTACCTGCCTACCACTGTGTTAACATGCCTCCCGTCCTGTGTTGCCCTGCCTCCCACTGCCTTACCCTGGCTCCCACTGCCTTTACCTGCCTACCACTGTGTTAACATGCCTCCCGTCCTGTGTTACCCTGCCTCTCACTGCCTTACCCTGGCTCCCACTGCCTTAACCTGGCTCCCACTGCCTTAACCTGCCTACCACTGTGTTAACCTGCCTCCCGTCCTGTGTTACCCTGCCACCCACTGCCTTACCCTGGCTCTTAAAACGAATCTGACTGAGAAGTCACGAAGTGAACGGTAACTATTTTGTCAATTTAATAACCTAATGCAGGGATCAGCTTGGTTTGGAAGAGGTAACGGAGGTTCTATAGAATATCTCTATAATAGAATATACTTAGTAATTTCAAGGTTTGTTATCAAACATATTTCAACATTTAAATGAAACATCAAACCAATTTTTCTATAAAAGTGTGAAAAATAAGGTTTTGCTCTGGCATGGAAAATTGGATAAAGATTCCTTTTTATCGTTTTTGGGTAGCAGGCTACTAGCAGCAATTTTGGGGGGGCTGAGTCCTTGACTTGGGGGTGCTAAGTCCCCCTTAGCCCCCCCGCGGTGACGCCACTGTGGACAACGGCCTTTACCTGGGTCATGTGCGTAGCCACAATTGAGGCACCTCGCGTGAGGTGCTTGCTGGCGCTGTGTTGGGGCGCGAGCAGCTGCCACGCACTCCTCTGTCTCGTCATCTGTGGAGGCCCGGCTCGCTGTCGACGCTACTACGCTGCCAGCCGCACGACACCACACACCGGCGTCGCGCGCTGCTGCCTCATGAGCAAAACACTTCTGCTGTAACTGACCCACACTGTTAAAGCTAGGGCACCCCTGAAACACTTCCTTTTTCAGAGCCGGGTCACTGAGGCCCACCATGACCTTACGGAGCAGCATGTAGTCCGACAAGTCTGTATCACACGTCGGGCACCGAAACTGGCACTCCAACGCCTCAGCCGTACACTTCTGAAAGTAATCCTTCATGGGCTCACCCTCACCTTGCCTGCTGCTGAAAAAACTGCTCCACCGCACAGCTTGGTTAGTAAACTGAAGCACTAACTCACCGATGGCGTTCAGGGCATGTTCCGGTGATAGCGTTTCCCAAGTGCCACCCGGGTGTCTTGTGTCAATGGCTTGTTGTAGCCTGGGGACGCAGTTCAGGCGTATGTGGATGACGGCCACTGCAGGCGTCCACTCGTTCAGCTTCATACATGCCTCCATCGACTTCCTCCACGTCCGGAAAGCTGCCGCCGTCATGTCTGCATCACATTTCGGCGGTGAAGCCATAGCTTTCTGGCCACCGTGTCCAGGGGTACGTGCGGGCCTGGGGTCACGGCTGCGTGGGCGTGTGGAGGTAATCAGCCAGTCCATCACCTCCTGCACGCCGACGCTAGGCCCGGGGCCTGGGCGGCCGGCTGGTGTAAGACGCCGGGAAGCACCGGCTGTGTCTTGACGACGTCTGGAGGTAGGTGTGGTGAATCTTGGTCTGGAAGCGGCCATGATGAGCGACAAGAGTAGTTCGAGCACTCACTTCGCCATATACGAGGTCTTGAGGAATAGGGTAGAGCGGATTACAGGTTTATTTGGACCCCCAGTACAGCCACTACTTAGGATAGGACCGTAGGTCAGCTACTGCCTCTCACTGTGCAATAGGCTCGTGATGCCGCTGCCCACCCAACATATCGTACATCTTCCACTACCTATATAAAAAAAAGTATACCATATCCACCTATATTTTTTTTAATAACTAGTAGGTGGATGACTGGAGTGGGTAGATGGATTAAGAGTGGATGGGCTGGGTGGGGAGTGGGTGTGGGTGTGGGTGTGGGTGTGGGTGTGTGGTGGGTGTGTGTGTGTGGTGGGTGCGTGTGTGTGTGTGTGTGGTGTCTGTTTGTACAGGACATAGCAGCACAGCTTGGCATGACGAGGCGATAACACAACCAGACAGCAAAGCGAGCCGCAGAAACAAGGCTTTGTTTTGGTTATGGCAAGATGGCGGACAGTTGGAACCAGTGCTGAGCCAGGCTTCCGCGATCCATGTTATATAGATCAGTGGTCCACACTGCCACTTTTGAGTGACGAACACTGTTCGACGGCAAGCGCTGACGGTGGTGAGTGGTAGTGTGGACGGGGCTTTAAACCTGCTGAATATTGGCGGGCAATGCCGACGGTTACATTTTGCTCGTCGGCATCCCGTCTACACTGCCACTTTTGAGTGACGAACACTTGATCGACGGGAAGCGCCGACGGTGGTGAGTGGTAGTGTGGACGAAAAAATCGTCTTAAAGAAAGACGAGGGGGAGCACGGTAACTCTCACGTTTTTCATGACATGTCCTCGGCGCATTTGTGGAACGATTGAATAATTCGACGAGACTCCCTCATTGATAAGAAAAAGAGAGAGAGAGAGAGAAAGAGAGAGAGAGAGAGAGAGGAGAGAGAGAGAGAGAGAGAGAGAGAGAGAGAGAGAGAGAGAGAGAGAGAGAGAGAGAGAGAGAGAGAGAGAGAGAGAGAGAGAGAGAGAGGAGAGAGAGAGAGAGAGAGAGAGAACATAAGAAAATAAGGAAACTACAAGAGGCCGTGAGACCTACACGTGGTAGTTCCTGTTACACTACCTACATCCACCTTTCATCCCCATCCATGAAATTGTCGAGCCTCCTCCTATTGACTCTGCACTAACTACCACACGACTTAGTCCATTCCAATCATTTACCACCCTATTTGTGAACCAATTTCTCCCTATTTATTTTATAAATCTACGTTTTTTTCAGTTTGAAGTTCGAGGTCACCACATTTAGGCGCTAACAACTTTGCCATTGCTTCCCGTACATACATTTTCTTTTCGTTTTTGTAACATTTTGTAACAAGTTCATCTCAGTTATGCACTTAAACTCATCAGTGAAGATTTGGGAGCTTTATTCGCATAGGTTTGTATATAAAACAGAACAACATTAAGTGTGTGAAACAAAGAAAGATTCATATTCATTATCAAAAGCTTACAGAAGATTAGTACACACACACACTACACTACACACACACACACACACACACACACACACACACACACACACACACACACACAAATGTTGCATTGTAGTTATCCTTCCTTCAATAATTACACAAGCTACAGGAAGCCCCTACATCAGCGTCTTGTAAATATGATGTACCGTCTATAACACTGTAGTCGC
>JACEEZ010023259.1:97500-110000 GCA_016584305.1 Chionoecetes opilio
ACTGATCTGTGAACATTATTCTCTAAATTATCTAAACAATGATAAACTTCCACTATTTTCAGATAAAAATCTTGCCACAGAGTGTCTCAATAGGGCTGTTGTTGTCTGTTCTTCCTTTGTATTTGTATCCTATGAGTCACAAGACAAAGTGCACACAATACATCAGTAATACTAATAAGTAGCTCCGCCTAACAAGACCCTCACCTTGCCGACCCTTTTACTGTACGCCTTGAAGTAGAAGTCCGTGAAGAGAATTTGGAAGATCGCTGCCATGACCAAGATGATTTTCATAAGAGGCAAACCAGCCTGACAGCCGAACACCAAACTCTGCAGGGACGGGAAGCAGGGTTAGTCTCGGCACACACAGGAAGACCTTACAATGTTATAGATAAAACTAATATAACCCCTCCCCCCCAAAAAAAAAAATAACACAACTAGATATAATTAATTCGCCGTATATCGAAGCATAATCTATCACCGTATATCGAAGCATGCATAAAGACCTTACAGTGCTTTGAATAAAATTGATAAAACTCCCAAAATAAAAAAACTCCTAAAAACTCACCAAAAAAACTCAATATAATCAATTTGTCATATTTCTTAAGATAATTTTCCACTATAATCGTATGTACAGTGCAGATAAACTTATATTAAACAGCAAATTATTTTTCTTTAATTGAATTAGAATCCACTTGTTCAATGTGCGTTATATCTAACTATAGTATGTTACTCTATAGGTGGTGAATTCAGTAAGATATTTTCAAGCAAATGCGATGTTAAATTGCGATGTTAACAAATATATATATATATATATATATATATATATATATATATATATATATATATATATATATATATATATATATATATATATATATATATATATATATAAAGGTCGAAAATTCTACCTCTTTTCATGTGTCAATTGAAGGAAAAGAAGAGAAAGTTAATAACAAATAATTATAATAATGGAAGAAAAAGTAGAACCGACCAAAAGAAAAGTAGGAAACAAGATTAAAGAATACAAATAAATATGTAAAAAGGTCGAAAATTCTGCTTCCTTTATCTGTGTCAATTGAAGAAAATTAAGACATAATAAAAAAGAGGGTTAGAAAATAATGAAAAAATAAAATAAAATAAAAAATCCTGCCCAAGGAATCCTGTCCAGCCAACACCAGCAGAACAGCCTCACGAGTGTTCCAAACAGGCGAAAGACGAGTTGGCACGATGCCAAACACCGCTGGCTCTGAGTCTGTCCTTGTTGACAAACACAGCAATGGGAAATCCAGACTTATGTTCAATAAGTCCGGAACGAATGACTGGATGAAACAAGCATTCTTTAAGTCGGAAATGTAAATAAACTAGAGACAAAATGTTCTCAAAGCAAAAAGATAGAGAGAAGGAAAAGTCGTTAGGCAGGTGGCGGGACACGAAACTTCGTGTCCCGCCACCTGCCTAACGACTTTTCCTTCTCTCTATCTTTTAGCTAGCGAAGCAGCTAGCGTGCCTTGCCGAGTCAGTGACCTTGGCAGCAGCGATTCACATTGAGCTAGGTCACAGTAAATAGGATGAAGGAGCCTTGAGAGTAATTGAAATGTACGTGACGACAATAATACAGGAAGTTGACGCCGTGTATTTGGGTTTGTTGTTTTCCTCTCTGTGTTTCTGTGGGATATGTTGCTTTTCCTCTCTGTGGGACTCATCATTACCACACGCCTTTGTTGTTTTCCTCTCTGTCTTTCCTTTCTCTTCCTTTATCATTACCACACCTCCCGTCTTTGGCACCGTGTGGGCGAGACAAGGTAATGGCACGGAAGGTTAACTCAAGGCAGACCATCCTTGGCAGGTCTTAGTCCTACAAGTATTAGGAACAGCGAAAATACATAAGTATGATACACATTCACATACACATACATATATATTATAGGCTACACACACACACACACACACACACACACACACACACACACACACACACAATATCTTTAAATATATATGGGGAGCCTTCTTTTCTTTCAGTCTGTGTGTGTGCGTGTGTCTTTTTCTCTCTCTCAATCTCTCTCTCTTTATCTCTTTTTATGTTTGTCTCTCTCTCTCTCTTTTCGTCTCTCTCTTTTAGTCTCTCTTTTCGTCTCTCTCTCATTTCGTCTCTCTCTCTCTCTCTCTCTCTCTCTCTCTCTCTCTCTCTCTCTCTCTCTCTCTCTCTCTCTCTCTCTCTCTCTCTCTCTCTCTCTCTCTCTCTCTCTCTCTCTCTCTCTCTCTCTCTCTCTCTCTCTCTCTCTCTCTCTCTCTCTCTCCCTAGATCTAAATTCCATCGTCTTGTCATGACTCACCTGCAAGGAATGGACGAACATAGCAATGAACTGCACCATCTGTAGGGTGGTGAGGTACTTCTTCCACCACAGGAAGGGCCGCACGCGAGGTCCCAGCGCCGCCAGAAAGTAATACAGGTACATCACGATATGAATGAAGCCGTTCAAGAAACCGAAGAACGTGGTCTGTCCGCCTGTTAGAAGAGAACATAAGAACATAAGAAAAGGTGCCTAGTCTCACTACAACCCCCTGAAAATTGCTAACCAAACCTCACCATAACCCCCTAAAAGTTACCTAACCTCACTATAGCCCTTACAGGTTACTCAACCTATATAAGGAAGCTAAAAGAGGCTGTGAGATTTACACGTGGTAGTTCATGTTACTTAATACTACCTACATCCACCTTTCATCCCCATCCATGAATTTTTATCCAGCCTCCTTTTAAAGCTCCCTATTAACTCTACACTAACTACCTGACGACTGAGTCCATTCTAACAATTTACCACCCTATTTGTGAACCAGTTTTCCCTATATCCTTTTTAAATCTACGCTTCTCCAGTTTGGATATATAAACAAGAATGACCATGCTGTTGTATTTTTCCTTTCCATCGGGTAGTTATTTATAGGATAGCTGGCAGATCTAACTTTCACTTCTGTCTCCCTATAAGGCTGTCCATATACTATACTCACCCTTTCCCCTTCTCCAACCGCCTTGCCATCTTCCCTATGATCTTCTGCCGTGTCCCGTACCCTCTGGCCTCCCATTCACTTCGTTCCGCAACTCCCACTACCCACCCTCTCGCCGCCCCAACCCCTGCTACCCCACCCTCTCGCCGTTTCAACCATTGCAACCCCCGCTAACCCATCCTATCGCCTTCCCAGCCCCCGTTACCCCACGCACCCTCTCGCTTCCCCAACCCCCACTTCCCACCCACTCGCCTTCCCCAACCCCCGCTACCCTAACCTCTCGCCGTCCCAACCCCTGCTACCCCACCCACCGGCCACTAGCCACCCAACCCCCTCTACCCCAACCTCTCGTCGTCCCAACCCCGCTACCCCATGCACTCGCCTTCCCCACCCCGCTACCCCACCCACGTGCCACTAGCCACCCAACCCCCTCTACCCACCCTCTCGCCCTCCCAACCCCCACTACCCCACCCACTCGCCACCCCAACCCCCTTATACCCCTCTGTCATATAATCTTCGCCCTTCACAGCCTCCTCAGACATACCAAGACATTTATCTCCTCCATTGTTATGCGCCGCACGAAGTTTCCCCTGCACACTTTTTTTTTCATATGCAACCACCACTGCTTTGATTAGTGAAGGACTTGCAGTGTTTAAAGCTTAGTGTTTACGATTGTGTAATCTTTAGTGATGTCGCAACGTAAAATTACCTGAAGCGTGTGTGAGTGTGTGACTGCTTAAGATGTACATGATTTATTTCCCTTCGTAAGATACCATTCTCTATACATAAGAACATAAGAACGTAAGAAAATAAGGAAGCTACAAGAGGCTGGGAGACCTACACGTGGTAGTTCCTGTTACTTAATACTACCTACATCCATCTTTCATCCCCATCCATGAAATTGTCTAGCCTCCTTTTAAAATTCCCTAATGACTCCGCACTAACAACCTAACGACTGAGTCCATTCCAATTATTTACCACCCTATTTGTGAACCAGTTTTTCCCTATTTCCTCTTTAAATCTACGAGTTTCCAGTTTGAATCCTACTAAACTCCCTCGTTCTGTTTCTCGTCCTTGTTCTCCCAGTTTTTCCCAATTTTTTGTTATCCCTATTTCCCCCAGTTTTTGAAGGAGGAAGACTCAATGACGCAAGGAAGGAGGATTGAAGGAGGTGACGCAATGAAGAACCTAAGAACCTAAGAACATAAGGAAGCTACAAGAGGCTGGGAGACCTACACGTGGTAGTTCCTGTTACTTAACACTACCTACATCCACCTTTCATCCCCATCCATGAAATTGTCTAGCCTAATTAACTCACCGGGTTCGTGTCGGATGCCGTACCACAGGCCGACGGGCATGAGTGCATGGTGGACCACGTGCAGCAGCGAGATGTGACTGTACTTGTGGTTCAGCACGAAAAAGATCTGAAGGTCGGACGCCCGTTAATTGATAGCAAGGATGGATCTCATAGGAATATAAGGAAGCTACAAGAAGAAAAATATAAGAAGAAAATAAGGAAGAAAATAAGGAGAAGAAAATAAGAAGAAAAAAGGAAGGAAATAAGGAAGCTACAAGAGGCCGTGAGATCTCTTCCTGAACAGCAATAACACTTACAACTATAATTCACTGTACTGATTATGATAACGTTCTATAAGTCATACATAAATTTCACTGTATTCCTGGTCGATATGCAAGCAGTCATTACTTATTTCAATATTTAGTGTAATGTTCCTTCCAAAAGCAAAGGGAATGTCGAAGCCAACTTACAGTGTCGAAGAAGTCGATGTACTTTGAGATGTGATAGGCGATGGCAACGTTAAGCATCTGCAAGTAACAGGAATAAGCATGTTAGCTATAAGGAAGTATAATGGTAATAGTATGGGTATAATTAGGTATAAGTAGGTATAATATGTAAGGAGGAGGCCAAGGAAATGCCACAAGATACCATATAACATAGACAAAATGTGAAATATGTGCTGTAGAAATGACAAAGACACGTACAGTCAGTTTAATCGTGAAAATATTAGAGTTACAGAAGTATGATATTGGAATTCACAGATTGCAATGCTCATTTAAAGATTACGGTTCGTGTAGTACAAAGGAAGGAGAAGCGGCCTTACCCTGAGGGCCTGAGGAGTGCTGCTGAAGTCACAAGGCTGGCAGATGTAGGAGTAGGTGCCAAACCAGCCCGCCATGCCCGCCTGAAGACGAAGGAAGACAAAGTACTACATGATAAAATAAGAACATAAGAAAATAGGGAAGCTACAAGAGGCCGCGAAACCTACACGTGGTAGTTCCTGTAAAGACTAGTATAAAGATTTGCCAGAACCGAAAAGTTATGAAAATGTTTTAGTATCCGCATTTGAAATTACCAAGGGAAGAGTTGACAAGTCTGTTATTAGGAGGCGAAGTTGAAGAGGACCGATGAAGCTATACTAAGCGACAAAGGTCACAAGAAGAAGAAGAAGAAGAAGAAGAAGAAGAAGAAGAAGAAGAAGAAGAATTATAATAATAATAATAAGAAGAAGAAGAAGAAGACGAAGAAGAAGAAGAAGAAGAAGAAGAAGTAGAAGAAGAGGAGGAGGTGGAGGAAGAGGAATACATAGGATAGGAACATAGGATGAGGAAGAAGAAAGCGAAGAAGAGGAGGAAGATGAGGAAGAGGAGAAGAAGAAAAAGAAGAAGGTGGTGAGGTGTCACTTAGGACCTTGATGACGTCACACCAATACATTAACACGTGCATGCCGTACCAAAAAGGATTCTATGATATTTTTAGCGATAAGGCTCTGCGTCTTACCGTCTCGGCCTCTAAGCTGCAACAGTACTTCACACCGTCGTCTAAATGAGGAAGTGATGTGAAAACGGAAATAGTCACTTATTATACCCTCTATATTTCATCTGTTTACATAAGAACATAAGAAAATAAGTAAGCTACAAGAGACTGCGAGACCTACACGTTTTTTTTTCGTTTTTTTTTTCTTACATTTGTGCCTATAGCGCCTTTAGGCTGTGGTGACCCAGGGCTCGGATGGTAGGCTCTGGAGGTTCACTTGAGGGTTGTGATGGCTGGCCCTCGCCTGTGGTGGCGCAGGCAGGATTTTTATAGTGACGCCAGGGGGGCTCATGCCGCCCCCCTGTGTCCTCCGATGCACTCGCAATCGAAGGTAGAGTTAATGGGCAGGGCATGTGGGTGCTCTTAGGCCACTCGACGGTGCAGAAAGATTTTGGTTTTCTTCGGGGATCAAACTCGGGCCACCGAGAACGCCACTCGGAGACGCTAACCACTCTGCTACCGCCTCCCCTACAGGAACTACGTGGTAGTTCTTGTTACTTAAGACTACCTACATCCACCTTTCTTCCCCATGTTTGTGTATCTACGTTACATTTATAGGGTATTTGATTCTATAGTATAATTTGTCCGCCTTGGTTCCGTACCCTTTATGCAGATGATGCCTATAAGAACATAAGAACATAAGAAAATAAGGAAGCTACAGGAGGCCGCGAGACCTACACGTGGTAGTTCCTATGATAGAAGGTTAAACATTCAGTGATAAACAAGAAAAGTATCAGTGTTATGCCTTAGAAGTGGAAGTGAGAGGGAGTTAGAAGAAAAAATTAGGAAAAGAAATATCACCAACACGTGTATTTCGAAGCCCTGGGGCGGAGGGTTAGGCGATTCGTGTTAAGTAAGATACACGCAACGAAAAAAAAGATAGAAAAAAACGATCTCCTCTCCCCTTCCCGACTTATGTGTGCAAGGTGACCTTTGACAACCATCTGGCAAGGGGTTAAGGGTCATGCTAAGTCATGCAAACGGAAATCCTTTCAGAAATAGCGAATATTATGACATCGTGATCCGTGACTTCCCAAGTGCACCCGGTTTGTGAGGCAACGGTTCGGGAATAGAAACAATAAAAAATACCAGGTTAGTAAGACATAGTAGTAGAAAGGAGGTCGAGGGAGGGAGAGAGTAGGTAGGTATGGCAGGTGAAAGGGAAAGGAACTAATGGAGTCTCTTCACACAAAAAGAGAAAGGGAAAGGTGAGGGAAGACGAAAGGGAAAGGCTGTAGGGATGAACCGTGGCTAAAATAAAGAGATACCTTGAACGGTTGACATAGTGGCACGAAAAAAAAGAGAGAGAGAGAGAGAGAGAGAGAGAGAGAGAGAGAGAGAGAGAGAGAGAGAGGAGAGAGAGAGAGAGAGAGAGGAGAGAGAGAGAGAGAGAGAGAGAGAGAGAGAGAGAGAGAGAGAGAGAGAGAGAGAGAGAGAGAGAGAGAGAGAGAGAGAGAGAGAGAGAGAGAGAGAGAGAGAGAGAGAGAGAAGAGAGAGAGAGAGAGAGAGAGAGAGAGAGATAGAGAGAGAGGAGAGAGAGAGAGGAGAGAGAGAGAGAGAGAAGGAGAGGAGAGAGAGAGAGAGGAGAGAGAGAGAGAGAGAGAGAGAGAGAGAGAGAGAGAGAGAGAGAGAGAGAGGAAGAGAGAGAGGAGAGAAAGAGAGAGAGAGAGAGAGAGAGAGAGATGAGAGAAGAGCAGAGAGAGAGAGAGAGAGAGGAGAGAGAGAGAGAGAGAAGAGAGAAGAGAGAGAGAGAGAGAGAGAGAGAGAGAGAGAGAGAGAGAGGAGGAGAGAGAGAGAGAGAGAGAGAGAGAGAGAGAGAGAGAGAGAGGAGAGAGAGAGAGAGAGAGAGAGAGAGGAGAGAGAGAGATGAGAGAGAGAGAGAGAGAGAAGAGGAGAGAGAGAGAGGAGAGAGAGAGAGAGAGAGAGAGAGAGGAGAGGAGAGAGAGAGAGAGAGAGAGAGAGAGAGAGAAGAATAACATTTATAACAAACGAGAGAGACACAAGCACAAACACACACAAAGGAAGTAAGAGCAAAAAACTTACCTCATAGAAGAGTATGCTGCAATAAACCACTTGGAAGGCATTGTAAAGAATCATCACCGCCTTCAGCCACTTCGGAGTCTGGCGCCCACGCATAAGACGAGGCCCCACGTAGGTGACCCCGGCGATGTAGGCGAGGCAAAACAGCAAAGTGGGTGTCGGGGAAGAGTAAACCCAGTGCTCTACTCGTGGGTCCTTGTTCATGTGGCCGAGAATCATGTGGTTTCCGTACAGATACAGAAACGTGGTGACAGCAGCCGCTTTGATTCCAATAGGGATAAGTTTTGCTGCCCGCTCGTCTTCTGTGGGAAATGTCTAATGTTGTAAAATATGCAGGAAGGAGGCGGTAAACTGGCTACTGGCTTCTTTCTTCATAAAACTCTGCATTAGATGTGGTTTTGATATATTTCTTTCAGGCTCGTCTCCTGTTTAATTATTATGAGGACTTTTATGAGGAGGTTAGGTCACGAATTGACAGGAGAAGAAGATATTAAGCTGTATACTTTGTCGAATAAGAAACAGTTGATGGACTAATGCAGCGCCTTTCTAGTTCACTTCAAGAGCAATACTATTAGATTATCGTGTGGTAGACTACGGGACATTATAATATACTACTGTTGTATTTTGTGAATGAATCTAGATGTAGCAAGTAACAATACGGCATCCGCAATAGCACTGTCTACCTTCCCCACCAATAAACTAACAAATAAACCAGGATGAACAGCTGGATAAGATACTGTAAGTTTAGAATTCCTCGACCCATATTCTAAAACCTTCAGATGATCACCTTAACCACTATTGTTTACATTTGTCTGGCTGGATCTGGATTACATAAGATATTGTAAGTTTAGAATTCCTCAACCCGCATTCTAAGACCTTCAGATATGCCTGTGATCGCCTTAACCACTATAACATTTGTTTACATTTGACTGGATCTGGATTACATAGGATATAAGAATGGTCACCTGTTTCCTCTGTATTCTGTGTTTTTGTGTCTTGTTCGAGGCGATGGGCCCGAGAATCTGCTTGTTTGGTGTCGAGGACCTGTTGGTAGCCTCCCGCGTCGGCCGGGCGGTGAGAGGGAGTGTCGTGCTCGAGGGACTTCGGGCCGTACGCCCTCCGAAGCTGCGACATTTTTTCCGCGGTTTCGTTTGGAGCCATCCTGAAAAGGGGACATGGGGTCTCAGCGAGGGAGGATAACAACAAGGTACAAGAATAACAAGGTACCTACATACAACCACAGGAACTACCTCGTGTAAGTCTCGCGGCCTCTTGTAGCTTCCTTATTTTATTATGTTCTACCTAATAACAAGGGCATAAAGAGGAGGCCAAGAGAGAGAGAAAAAAAAAGAGAGAGACGACAGACAAGACAGACACAGACAGACATAAATCAGATAGACATACAAAGGCAAAGAGACAGAAAGAGATAGAGTCCAGGGGTTCTCAACCTGGGGTACGCGTACCCCCAGGGGTACGTGAGAGGAATTTTGGGGGTACGTGACAGGTTTCTAAAAATACTTCGGTTTTGAATAGATGCAAACCTATTTGTAGAAAGTGGCCTACATGTGCTAGGCTAGATGTGTCCTCCACTAGGGCACTTGGGGACAACGTTAACAAGGAAACTCTTGGAGTTATGTCATTTGAGAGAAAGCTCTCTTCGACTACACTTGCCACACAAATTTGCACGCCTTGCCTACACGAGGTATATAAAAGACTCAGACTTTAAAGAAGAGTTTTCATTTTGTCACCCTCTGGAATCTACAACGAAGGGAGAAGACATCTTTGAAGCTGTGTCCAGCTTTTTTGAAAAAAAGTGCTTTCTTGGGCAAATATGATGGGATGTACACCAGAGGGTGCCCTTGCAATGATAGGCTGTCGGTCTGGATTCCAAGCAAGGGTGAAAACAGCCAACCCCAACGCAAGCAAGATGCATTGTATGATTCACCACTACGCATTAGCTGTGAAGACCCTACCTCCAGACCTCAAAACCGTACTTGACGATGTTGTAGCCATGGTCAACTTTATTAAAAACAGTCCGTTGAACACAAGGATGTCTTTTGTGTCAGGAACTTAATGCTGAGGAAGAAAAAGTCACTCCTTTTTCATACAGAAATAAGATGGCTATCGAGGGGTAGCGTAGTGGCTCGAGTTGCGACATTAAAGGAGGAGCTGAAAGAATTCTTTGACAGGAATGAGAAAGAAAAAACAAAGAAGTTTGTCAACAAGCTGTCAGATAACAGGTGGATCCCGAAGCTGGCTTATCTCAATGATATATTTTCTCGCATCAACGCAGTCAAAAGATCACTTCAAAGTTATTCGGCAACTGTGATTGATTTTGTCGACAAGCTGCAAACTTTTCAAATGAAACTCAAACTTTGGCAAGAATAAGTCCAAACGGGTCGGTATGACGTTTTTGAGAATATGAGCGACAGCTTGTCAGCTCTGTGTAAAGATGATGTGGATGAGGTCAGTGTTCTCACTCAGAAGCACTTGGTTTCTCTCAGTCAAGAGTTGGATACTATTTTCCTGATGTCACAGTCTTAGATTGCCAACTCATTCGAAATCCATTGAAGATGGACCCTAGATCACTTCCAGATGAATTGCAAGACGAATTCGTTGACTTTGTTAATGACTCAAATGCAAAACTTTCTTTCGATAGTTTGTCATTGACAAGATTCTGGTCAACAATGGCGAGTTCTTACCGTGCTTTAGCAAAGAAATGTGTACGGAACCTCCTGATGTTTCCTTCTACATACCTCTGTGAGCAGGGATTCTCAGCACTGTGCTATATTAAAAACAAGTTACGTTCACGTCTGGCAGTCAAAGACGACATAAGAGTGGCTCTTTCAAAGACTGTGCCGAGGATTGACTTGTTGGTAGCAAAGAAACAGGCCCAACCATCTCACTGAATTAGTATATATTTTCATGCAAGTCATACACAGTGACTTCTCTATGAGTGAGTAACTAGTAACACTAGCTACGAGTAACTAGTTACTAGTAACACTAGCTACGAGTAACTAGTTACTAGTAACACTAGCTACGAGTAACTAGTGACTAGTAACACTAGCTACAAGTAACTAGTTATTGGTAGCACTAGCTCACAGTCATACCGATTTGAAAAATACGTTTACTTTAGTTCTATTTTAGTTTTTTTTTATGCTAATCACACACAGTGACTTCCCTGCATGTGATTAATAACTAGTTACTAATAACTATTTGTGAGGCTTCACAATCAGCACTAGTTCACAGTCAGTGGAACACAATGCCTACTTTAGTTCTATTTGTTTTCATGCTAGTGACGTTAGTCGCGCACACAGTCATTTCCCCATGCGTAGCCTAACTAGTTATAAAGTGTAAATAGCACCACTAGCTCATGTTCACAGTTATTGGAAATGTCTCTGCTTTAGTTCTATTTTCTTATTTGTTATGCTATTCACACACACGGGGACTTACCTATCACCGTTACTAGTTACAAGCTGCAACTATATCTGCAAGCAGCACTAGTTCACTGTCACAATGATTGAAAACTATCTGCTGTGGTTATATTTTAGTAAATGTATTGCGCATAGTGACATAGTCACATTAATTGAAAAAGTTTGTCTGCTCTACATTTATAACACAATTTAAACTTTATAAACTAAGTTAATAAACCATGCATTTCTTTTTACCCTTCTTGATGCTGCATTCTGAGTAAGGGGTACGTGACCAATACTGAAAGACCCCAAGGGGTACATAAGATTAAAAAGGTTGAGAACCCCTGAAATAGGCAGACAGAGGCAAAAACACAGAAACAGATAGACATACAGACATACAGATAGAGACAAATTAGATAAACAGACATACTGCAAGGGGAATATCGGGTCTCAGCGAGGGAGGGTAAGGTACCTAATAACATAAGAACATAAGAAAATAAGGAAGCTACAAGAGGCCGCGAGGCCTACACGTGGTAGTTCCTGTTACTTAATACTACATACATCCACCTTTCATCCCCATCCATAAATTATCCAGCCTCCTTTTAAAGCTCCTTATTGACTCCGCACTAACTACCTCACGAATTAGTCCATTCCAATCATTTACCACCCTATTTGTGAACCAGTTGTTCCCTATTTCTCTTTTAAGTCTACGCTTTTCCAGTTTTAATATGTTACTTCTTGTTCTTCTACTTCTACCTAAGTACTTCTAAGTTCTACCTAATAACAAGACAGTTTTTTCAGCTTCAGGGTCTGAGCTATATAAGTTTACATTGGTAGTTGTTACAAAAGTGGTATAGCATTGGTGGAGCTATGAACAATGCAACATGACTTTGCTATCAAGCCTTGAGTGTCCCATTGGAATGTGCAAGCAAGGCGTCGAGCACCCTCTAGCCTGCAGGGCGATGGCTGAGGGGGTTGGGTGGTGCGTGAGTCGGCTATTTAGGCACATGACTCCGCAATATGAAGAAATAATATAGTCATATCTATAAAAACGGGCGTGTAGTATGTTTACACAATAGTCATATATATTTTTTTTTTTTTTTTTTTTTTTTTTTTTTTTGTTGACTTTGGAGCCTATAGCGCCTGTAGGCTTCTTCTTTTTTTACATCTATTAACAACATATATACACACGAGTATGTGGTAAGCATGTATTT
>JACEEZ010023259.1:115000-120000 GCA_016584305.1 Chionoecetes opilio
AGAGAAGAGAAGAGGAGAGAGAGAGAGAGAGAGAGAGAGAAGAGAGAGAGAAGAGAGAGAGAGAGAGAGAGAAGGAGAGAGAGAGAGAGAGAGAGAGAGAGAGAGAGAGAGAGAGAGAAGAGAGAGAGAGAGAGAGAGCACAGTGTGCTCGGCCCTCTCAGTGTGCTCGGCCCTCTCCTCTGGAATGTATTCTTCAATGACTTGCTCCAGCTCATCCCAGAGGCACATGCATATGCCGATGACTGCACCCTTACATTCCCCTGCGACAGTGGTGATCACCGCACGACTGTCGCTCACATGAATCAGGTCCTCCAAACCGTCATCTCATGGGGTCGTCGATGGCAAGTGGATCTCGCTCCAGAGAAAACCCAGGCGATGCTCATCTCCCGACGACAACGTCCTCCTGATACTCCCATCCCTACCATCTTACTGGGTGGGAGGCCGGTGCCCCTGCAGACGTCCATCTCCATACTTGGGGTGGAAGTGAATAGCGTCCTGACCTTTACCAACCACACCCGAACCATTGCAAGGAAAGCCGCCTGGAAACTTAGCTGTGTCCGGCGTGTCTCACACCTTCTTGACTCCCAAGGGATCACCACCTTATATGCAGCTCAAGTCCGCTCCCTTATGGAGTACGCCCCTCTCACGTGGTCTTCCTGCCCCCCTTCGTACCTGAGCCTTCTTGACAAGGTACAGGCCCGAGCCCAACGGTTAATACGTCTGAAGGCTCTGCAGGACCAGCTTCTCCCTCCTCTGCAACCCTTGCAGCAGCGTCGCGACGTAGCAGGTCTGTGCGTCGTTTACAAGACACACAAGCAGCATGTCCCGCACCTGGCTGCTCTCCAACAGCCCTGGGCAAGACCACACGGCCACACCACACGAACTGCTGCTATCAGGGACCATCAACTGATCGTCCCTTTTGCCAGGACGGAGACCTCTCTGCGTTCCTTCCTTCCGCGCTACACAAGAATGTGGAACCGCATGGTACAGCAGACACAGCTTCACTCTACCTCGTCACTCCAGACCTTCAAGAGTGCTGTGAACGCTTGGATAAAGCAGCCATAGTATAAGTACCTACCTGTAAACCTGTAAACCCTGCTTAAGTTCAACTATGTCTATATATATATTATTAGTAGTTAAAAATAAAATGTAAAATTAGAATAGTAACACATGTACATGTAAAATTCATTTAGTAGTGAAGTAGTGAGTTAGAGAAATAGAATTTAGAATAGTAACCCATGTATGTATGTTAAACTAGGAATAATCTACACATTCCTAAAGTCAAAGATAGTTCTCAGTAGTCCAGCTGAAGCTCCTGACTGTAAAACCTATAAAAATAAAGGCAAAAAAAAAAAAAAAAAAAGAGAGAGAGAGAGAGAGAGAGAGAGAGAGAGAGAGAGAGAGAGAGAGAGAGAGAGAGAGAGAGAGAGAGAGAGAGAGAGGAGAGAGAGAGAGAGAGAGAGAGAAGAGGAGAGAGAGAGAGAGAGAGAGAGAGAAGAGAGAGAGAGAGAGAGATCCTTCGTAGTATAGTGTTGCACATCTTAGCAGGCAAATGATCAGATATCTATATGTAATTAAAACAATATTTCAGTAGGTTAGCTCATTCTTTTACTGCCAGTATTACAGTAGTGTATATCAGTCATCAGGTGGGTAGAGAGTATCACAGGTAGCTTCTCATGCTGAAAAGAATATATTCATAGGTTAAGGTAATATAATTGAATGCTAAGACAAAGTATAGGTGTCTTGCACGTGACGTCACAGCCCTTGTTGTGGCTGCGACAGACGCGGCTTCAAGCCAAATGCCGCCTGTCGAAGCGAGCTGGAGGACCAACAAACTTCACTTGCCGCCCGTGTTTGCCAGCTTATGGTAATTTTCCCCTATCAAATATATGTTTATCAGTATAAAAGGTATACTGTCATTCACGGAAATGCTTGTTCTGTAATATTATTAAATAAAAAAACGTAAAACACACTAAAGAAAGACCATTATGAGACTCTCAAGAAATATGCATGAACTTAATATTCACCAACTCCAGATTCCATTTAATATTTTGCGAATTTTTTTTTTATATGGAGAATATCAATAGAAGCGGAATTTCATTAGCTTTCCATTGATATATATCGTTACCTGATAAATGAATTAGAACCATGCATAAATTAGCGTTAACTAAATATATAACATCATGAAATCGGGTAATTTTTCCCGATTGATGAGGTTATTTATTTAGTTAACGCTAATTTATGCATGCTGCTAAATCATTTATCAGATAACGAAATATATCAATGGAAAGCTAATGAAATTCCGCTTCTATTGATATTCTCCATGTAAAACGTTTTTACGCAAAATATTAAATAGCGAAGAGTTTAATATAATATTAAGTTCATGCATATTTCTTGAGAGTCTCATAATAGCATTTATTTACCGTGTTTTACAGTTTTTTATTTGATAATATTACAGAACAAACATTTCCGAAGATGACAGTATACCTTTTATACTGATAAACATATATTTAGTAGGGGAAAATGACCATAAGCTGGCAAACACGGGCGGCAAGTGGGGTTTGTTGGTCCTCCAGCTCGCTCCGACGGGCGGCATTTGGCTTGAAGACGCTAGATCGTGACGTCAGTGCAAGACACCTATAGGCGACATACTTTATACCTATGACTCAATACACTTAAAATACCTTTATTTTATGTGTAATATCCATAATTTGTGTTAGTAAATAGTGTAGATGAATACGTGGCATTATTATTACATTATTATTTATTATTATTATCATTATTATTTACATTATTATACGTGCCACATGCAGACATAATAATAAAGCCGTGTTGCGCCAGGGATATATGCGAGCAATAGTTAACCTTCTTCTTCTTCTTCCTCCTACTCCTCCTCCTTTTCTTCTTCTTCTTCTTCTTCTTCTTCTTGTGACCGTTGACGCTTTTAGTATTGCTTCATAGGTCCTCTTCAACTTCGTCTCCTTAGTTAACAATCTTGGCAGAGATGCTCGAAAGAGTTACGGGCCCGTAAGTACTCCCCTAAGGGACTTTTACCTCGTAGCGCCTCTAAGGGAGATGCTCAAACCATTTTCTCACTTGCTACGGGACCGCGAGGCTAAGGGTGGTCGGGAGCACCCTTAACTCCCTAAGGGAGTGAACTTTGAAGCGGCTAGACGTCAACAAACAATTAATTACAAGTTGTATCACTATACTTTATGTTTATTGTGTATTATAGAGCCATTTCATGCTTGCCTGTTTGAAATGTGATGTGTTTATTGCTTCATTGACTCCATATATATCATATTTAACATACAATACCTATAGTACTTGTAATAAATTCATATCAGGGCAAACCTATATATTAAATATATATATCGGTCGACTTCTTGAATCAAAACGTATAGTTCATCATACAAGTTTGGCCGCTATAATGATCCGGTGGTGGTGGTGGTATCAAATGTCTGACGTACTAGTACACACGCACGTATACACACAAGCAAGGATATTATAAAGTTATACTATCCTTGCACACAAGTGTCACGTGTGTCACAGTGAGGTGTTAGCCCCCCGTGTGTCTTGTCTGACCTAAAGAGCGAACGCGCAGTTCTCGTCCACTATAACAGAGTACCGCCAGGGCCACGGATACGGCATACGTACGGCGCGGGCCAGCAGTGGTCTATAGATACTATTTTCGGGCACGCGAGACTCGAACCTATGATCAGCGCATCAAGGTATACCCTGGGTACGTCTCTGTAGTAATCAGTGGGAGAATATTACGCTGAAAGGCTAATGTGGCAGCTATGTATTATCGTAACATTCTGGCGATAGTGAGCTAAAATCGGCCCTATTTCGGAAATCAGCCAATCTTAGCTCAACACCGGCAAACATAGTTTTTAGGTTTAGGTTAAGTTATGTTTAGGTCTGGTTTAGGTTAGGTAAGGTTTATGATAGGTTTGTGTTAAGTTTTGTAGAGTTATTTAGGTTAAATAAGCGTCCGCGGGACGATTTCCGAAAGAGGCCGATTTTAGCATAACAGCGGCATTTGAAGTCTCTTTAAATTTATTTATCGGGCTCCCTGACAGCTGAGAGCATGATGATTTGCTAGATAAAGCTGCGTCATGAAGGGCGCTGCTCTGTGATTGGTTAGCAGAATTTTCCCACACATATCCCTAGAATATCCCTATATTCCCCACCCAGAGGCCACCGATAACCGTACGGGAGTGACGGCTCGGTACGAGCATCTCCCTCAGCCCACCCTCGTAAGGTTATTGTAGCCATACACTCGTAAGTTGTCCCTTACGAGGGATTTTCGAGCATCCCTGCCCTTGTCAACTCTTCCCTTGGCTATTTCACTTGGGATCTTAATTCTTTGTCTTCTTTTACCTGTGCGCGTATCTTGATGTAGTAATGCCGAGGTCGTAACTAAACCTGCATCGTATCTCAAACACTCCTGCGTCCGCTAAATGACAGGAATCAAATGAAATCCGAGGTAGGATATCCGTGGTGGCGCGAGTGTTGTGTCATAATAGGCTGCGATGACCTCCTATCTTGTCGACATCGCTACCTATTACCCAACGGAAGTAATAATCTGAACGCTTTATATATTAAAAGTCTTCTAGAATATTGGTATTTTACTACAGTGTATGGAAAAGGCCTGTATATAGTTATTTCATTCCTTTCTTCAATAGTATTCACCACCGCTATCTGTTGAGCGCCAAGACAACCATTGTAGTGTTGACATCTGGTGTGACAGAACGCACGCTCTCCCGCTGATCTGTGAGTTACTTCAATACCTTACTTTAATGTTCAAAGATATATCAATTACTTACAACCAGCAGCTTCTTCAATATATAAAGAGTGATCTACATTATTACGAGCGAGCGCGAAGCGCTCGTGAGTCCTCAGTGGATACGGGATTTTTCTCACTTAAAGTAATCGTCCAGACCCATTTTTTCTTTGCATAATTATGTTGAATGTTCATTCAAAATACCTAATCCACA
>JACEEZ010023259.1:125000-135000 GCA_016584305.1 Chionoecetes opilio
TGCCCCACAGAGGTCGAGTAAGGCCCCACAGAGGTCGAGTAAGGCCCCACAGAGGTCGAGTGAGGCCGAATTTCGTTGTGTTTTTCCTATCAATTTTTTTCATATCTATCCTATCTATTTTTCCTATCTCTCTTATCCTATATGGTTTTCCTATCTATTTTTTCCTATCTATCCTATCTATTTTTTCCTATCTATCCTAGCAACTTTTCCTATCTATCCTATGCTATGTGGTTTTCCTATCTATTTTTTCTATCTATCCTATTTATTTTTCCTATCTATCCTATGCTATGTGGTTTTCCTATCTATTTTTTCCTATCTATCCTAGCTATTTTTCCTATCTATCCTATGCTATGTGGTTTTCCTATCTATTTTTTCCTATCTATCCTAGCTATTTTTCCTATCTATCCTATGCTATGTGGTTTTCCCATCTATTTTTTCCTATCTATCCTAGCTATTTTTCCTATCTCTCCTATCCTATATGGTTTTCCTATCTATTTTTTCCTATCTATCCTAGCTATTTTTCCTATCTATCCTATGCTATGTGGTTTTCCTATCTATTTTTTCTATCTATCCTAGCTATTTTTCCTATCTCTCCTATCCTATATGGTTTTCCTATCTATTTTTTCCTATCTATCCTAGCTATTTTTCCTATCTATCCTATGCTATGTGGTTTTCCTATCTATTTTTTCTATCTATCCTAGCTATTTTTCCTATCTCTCCTATCCTATATGGTTTTCCTATCTATTTTTTCCTATCTATCCTAGCTATTTTTCCTATCTATCCTATGCTATGTGGTTTTCCTATCTATTTTTTCTATCTATCCTAGCTATTTTTCCTATCTCTCCTATCCTATGTGGTTTTCCTATCTAATTTTTTTTCTTTTGTAACTTTCATTATGTTCTCTGGAGTATGTGTTGCAATGGGTTCTCAAAAATGTTCACGACAAAAGTTTTATGATAGATTGTTATTATCATAGTTGCTGTTGCTATTATCATTATCGGTTAGTTGAAATTGAAACAGGAAAGGCGGATCCTTAGCTGTACACACAGACGGACATTCGGTGCATTATAGTAAGATTGTTGTTATTACCATTACTATCATTATTACCACCAATAGCCTCCTCCTTCTCTTCCTCTCCTCCTCCTCCTCCAACTCAAGTGACAACAAGAAATAATGGTTTAAAACTAAACGGTCAACGTTGCATCACCGATCTCCGTAAAAATTATTTCAATGTTAGAGTCGTTGATCGATGGAACAAGTTACCAGCAAATGTTGTCGGAGCCAGCACAATAACTACATTAAAAAACAGACTTGACGCGCACTGTAAAGTAAATGGGTATTGATAGTGCGAATTCGTATCTAGTCCCCCGTATCGATTAGTTGTAGTGGTAGTGGTAGTTGTAGTTAGTATTTTTCATATCCTATCATTCTGCACTATGAAACTTCCATGTTCCTATCCTCTTTAGGGACATGGTATCATTTTCCAACTGTTTTCTTACAAGTAGTTGATAGTTCGTAGTATGTAGTTCAGCATATACCCTCGCTATGGACCAATAGGTCTCCTGGTGTCTGTTATTCCTATGTAATCCTATGTAATCCTCCTCCTCCTCCTCCCTCCTCCTCCTCCTCCTCCTCCTCCTCTTCTTCCTCTTCCTGTTCCTCCTGTCTTCCTCCTCTTCCGTATTGACATTAGCACTGTAGCCATCGTCATCAGCAGTCGTGTCAGGGCCAGGCTATGGAGAGGCACAGTCGGCACTCTGCCAACACACTCACTACAAACACTCAAGAGCCGAACGCAATTTACAACAAAAAATCTTATCCCTTCAGAATGATTGGTCTCTTCTCTTTGACCTCCGCACATTATTTGCTCTCACATTTTACTTGCAAATCTACAAATAGGTAAATGCAGAATCATTCTAAGCTTAACACTCTCAGGTTGTATTGGTTAGATTGTCTTGCGAAAGTTTTGATAAAGCATAAACTAAAGATGGATTTTTTTCTTATAGATAGGAGGGTGTTTTTTAGATAGAGTTTAGATCGGATTTAGATAGTATTTTTTTACATAGCAGTGTTAGCTAACTCATTCATTGATGCCTTAGTTTTTAAATGCATGACGGCGGCCTGATATTGGAGGTTGTAATGATGCCTCTTGATACTTAGGAACATAGACAAAAAAAAATAAAAATAGCATGAACGGCAAATGCAATAAGTTTAATAATTTGTCAATGGTTAGTTTTGTTGATGTTTGTAGTTTTTTGTTGTTGTTGTTATTGGTGTTTGCTGTTATTTGATGTTCTTGATGATATTTAAGAACATAGATAAAAAAAAACACACAAAAAACAGGGAGGACAAAATTTAATGCAATAAGTTAAATTTTTCTATGGTTAGTTTTGTTGTTGTTGTTGTTGTTGTTGTTGTTTGTGTTTGTTGTTGGTGGTGGTGTTAGTGGTGACGATTTTCTTGTATGTCGATGGTGTTGGTGTTGTTGTTGTTGTTTGTTGTAGTAGTAGTAGTTGTTGTTGGTGGTGGTGTTAATGGTGACGCTTTTCTTGTTTGTCGAGGGATTTGTTTTTGTTTTTTTGTAGGTATAGCGTTGGTTATAATACTAATCCTTACCTGGTTGGTATCGAACTCCGTACCACATACTGACGGGCATGAGGGAATGGTGGACCACATGCAGGACAGAGATGTGTTCATACTTCTTGTTCAGCACGAAAAACACCTGAGGAACGAAATAAAGGAACACATCAAATAAGGAATACAATAATATATTAAGGAACACAATCTTTCAACAAAACCCTTGACTGAAATGCTGAATATCAATATGGCCCCATCAAAAGAAAGAGAGAGAGAGAGAGAGAGAGAGAGAGAGAGAGAGAGAGAGAGAGAGAGAGAGAGAGAGAGAGAGAGAGAGAGAGAGAGAGAGAGAGAGAGAGAGAGAGAGAGAGAGAGAGAGAGAGAGAGAGAGAGAGAGAGAGAGAGAGAGAGAGAGAGAGAGAGAGAGATAACTACTCACGGTATCGAAGAAGTCCACAAATTTAGAGAAGTAATACCAGTAGCAGGCGTGTAGCATCTGTTGACAAGAGACAAAATCATATAAAAGACAAAGACAAATAATCGAGTAATGTCGCAATATACGTAAGTCGTCATCATGTCGTCGTCATCGCTCATAAAACAAAATTCAGCTTCATTGAACAATATTTTGAGGCTTCATGATATTTGAGAACATACATTTGAACATTTGAAAACATTTTTATGATATTTCAGAACATGCACCTTCATTTTTCATGGCGTTGAATGAGAAAGGTCACGTGTGTGTGTGTTAGTGTGTGTGTGTGTGTGTGTGTGTGTGTGTGTGTGTGTGTGTGTGTGTGTGTGTGTGTGTGTGTGTGTGTGTGTGTGTGTGTGTGTGTGTGTGTGTGTGTGTGTGTGTGTGTGTGTGTGTGTGTGTTTTTTTTGTGTGTGTGTGTGTGTGTGTGTGTGTGTGTGTGTGTGTGTGTGTGTGTGTGTGTGTGTGTGTGTGTGTGTGTGTGTGTGTGTGTGTGTGTGTGTGTGTGTGTGTGTGTGTGTGTGTGTGTGTGTGTGTGTGTGTGTGTGTGTGTGTGTGTGTGTGTGTGTGTGTGTGTGTGTGTGGTGTGTGTGTGTGTTGACAGAAATGTGTTTTTATAGAGCAGTGGACTGAATCAATGCTATGTCGTAAAAGGAAGTCGTGGCTGCTGATGGCATTCTCACAAAAATAAAACCGAAGAAACAAAATAATGAAATGTTGAAAAATAATGTTACAGGAATTTTCAATATAATAATACGGTTTTGTTAGCCAATATATGATGTAAAGACAACATTGGTTATACTTTGTGTTACGTGGGAGGATGTTTGCAGTAAATATTTAGAATATCAGAATATTTAAAATGGAAATAGGGAAAAACTGGTTCACAAATAGGGTGGTAAATGATTGGAATGGACTCAGTCATGAGGTAGTTAGTGCGGAGTCAACAGGGAGTTTTAAAAGGAGGCTAGACAATTTCATGGATGGGGATGAAAGGTGGATGTAGGCAGTGTTAAGTAACAGGAGCTACCACGTGTATGTCTCACGGCCTCTTGTAGCTTCCTTATTTTCCTGTTCTTATGTTCTTAAATAAGTTCAGTAAAACAATGTGAGGGTGATGATGAGGGGAAGGAATACATAATACCAATTGTAATAATGTCAGTGAAAGGAGGTGCAGGTGCAAGCTTTCACTCGCCCTGCTTTTTGTGTAGGTGTAAATGTGTACGTGTGTTTGTGCCTGTACTACCAAGGGCGCGCTCATGTGTGTAGGACCCACCGTAAGGGCCTGCGGGTTATTGGAGAAATCACAAGCTTGGCACCGCAGGCTGTAGCTACCAAACCAGCCGCCCATTCCGTTCTGCGTAATATAAACAATAGAATTAATCATCAAGCGACGCCTACCCGTTACTAATTGCGTCAGTATTTATCGTCTTTATTTTATTTATCGTCTATATTTCAGTCTTTATCGTCTTTATTTCAGTCTTTATCGTCTTTATTTATTTACCGTCTATATTTCAGTCTTTATCGTCTTTATTTTATTTACCGTCTATATTTCAGTCTTTATCGTCTTTATTTTATTTATCGTCTATATTTTATTTATCGTCTATATTTTATTTATCGTCTATATTTCAGTCTTTATCGTCTTTATTTCAGTCTTTATCGTCTTTCTTTTATTTATCGTCTATATTTCAGTCTTTATCGTCTTTATTTCAGTCTTTATCGTCTTTATTTCAGTCTTTATTGTCTTTATTTCAGTCCTTATCGTCTTTATTTCAGCCTTTATCGTCTTTATTTCAGTCTTTATCGTCTTTATTTCAGTCTTTATCGTCTTTACTTTATTCATCGTCTATATTTCAATCTTTATCGTCTTTATTTCAGTCTTTATCGTCTTTTTTTATTTATCGTCTTTATTTTATTTATCGTCTTTATTTTATTTATCTTCTTGATTTTATTTGTCGTCTTTATTTCAGTCTTTATCGTCTTTATTTTATTTATCGTCTTTATTCTATTTATTGTCTTTATTTTATTTATCTTCTTGATTTTATTTGTCGTTTTTATTTCAGTCTTTATCGTCTTTTTTTATTTATCGTCTTTATTTTATTTATCGTCTTTATTTTATTTATCTTCTTGATTTTATTTGTCGTCTTTATTTTAGTCTTTATCGTCTTTAATTTATTTATCGTCTTTATTTTATTTATCGTTTTTATTTTAATTATCGCCTTTATTTTATTTATCTTCTTTATTTCAGTCCTTATCGTCTTTATTTTATTTATCTTTATTTTATTTAGCGTCTTTATTTTATTTGTCGTTTTTATTTTATATATCGTCTTTATTTTTTTTATCGTCTTTATTTCAGTCTTTATCGTCTTTATTTTATTTATCGTTTTTATTTTATTCAGCGTCTTTATTTCAGTCTTTATCGCCTTTATTTTATTTATCGTCTTTATTTCAGTCTTTATCGTCTTTATTTTATTTATCGTCTTTATTTTAGTCTTTATCGTATTTATTTTATTTATCGTTTTTATTTTATTTATCGTCTTTATTTCAGTCTTTATCGTCTTTATTTTATTTATTGTTTTTATTTTATTTAGCGTCTTTATTTCAGTCTTTATCGCCTTTATTTTATTTACCGTCTTTATTTCTGTCTTTATCGCCTTTATTTACCGTCTTTATCGTCTGTCTTACAGTCTTTATCGCCTATATTTATCGTCTTTATCGTCTGTCTTGCAGTCTTTATCGCCTTTATTTACCGTCTTTATCGTCTGTCTTGCAGTCTTTATCGCCTTTATTTACCGTCTTTATTGTCTGTCTTTCAGTCTTTATCGCCTTTATTTACCGTCTTTATCGTCTGTCTTGCAGTCTTTATCGCCTTTATTTACCGTCTTTATCGTCTGTCTTTCAGTCTTTATCACCTTTATTTACCGTCTTTATCGTCTGTCTTGCACTCTTTATCGCCTATATTTACCGTCTTTATCGTCTGTCTTGCAGTCTTTATCGCCTATATTTATCGTTTTTATCGTCTGTCTTGCAGTCTTTATCGCCTATATTTACCGTCTTTATCGTCTGTCTTGCAGTCTTTATCGCCTATATTTATCGTTTTTATCGTCTGTCTTGCAGTCTTTATCGCCTATATTTACCGTCTTTATCGTCTGTCTTGCAGTCTTTATCGCCTTTATTTACCGTCTTTATAGTCTGCCTTGCAGTCTTTATCGCCACAGCAAGACCTTTCCTCACATGAATAGATAGATCATTGTATCCTCTCTCTTTCTGTTTCTATTTTTCCACCTTCCTACGACTTAAATCTTTGCTAGAGAAGAGTAACAAGACACCTCCAGAACTAAATTGACCGCCCATTCCCTTTTAATATTCCCTTTCTGTCTTCTTTATAGGGACTGGTAAGTAATCGGGCTTTTTGTTATTTTTTTTTTTTTTTGCCCTTGGCCAGTTCTTTGTGATATAAAGAAAAAAGAGCGTGGTGAACGTACCATTATTATCGTCCTTATCGTCTTTATTTCAGTCTTTATTACCAGAGCAAAACATTCTAAATCAGTGTTTCTTAACCTGGGGGTGCTGAAATAAATTTTAGGGGGTGCAGGGAAATGTTGCATATATGGCGGTACAATGTTAGAATTCCTCGCAATGGATACAAAAGTATCGAAAGGATACTTTTTGACAAGAGTATTATGTTTATTTGATCAAGTTTAACCTCATTATACTAACTTTCAGTGAGTGTACTTTCACTCGAGTGCTGTAGTCAACTGTAGTCTCTGTAACCAGATGTTAGCCAGAGTTAGGGAATGCTGGACTTTCCAGACCTGACTACAGGGGGTGCTGAGGTCGGAAAAGGTTAATAAACGCTGTTCTAAATGAATCGATAGTATCATCATGGTCCTCTTCTCCCTCTTCCATTAACTATCTCTTCACCGCTCTCTTTCTCCACATGCCACATCCCTTTTATACATAACTGAAATCATACCATCTTATCTTCCCTCCCTTTTTTACACATGATTTCCCGTTCTCACCACCTCCCAGCACCTCACAAGCTCCCCATTCCCCCCATTCCCCCACCTAGCACTGTGATGGGTTGAAGGTACTGGACGTAGGACCTACCATATAAAAGAGCCAAAAAAGTAACCTCTCATCCCTCCCTTTTTTTACCCATGATTCCCCGTTCTTACCACCTCTCAGCCCTTCACAAGCCCCCCATTCCCCCCATTCCCCCACCTAGCACTGTGGTTGAAGGTAGTGGACGTAGGACCTACCAAAGCTGAGAGAGAGAGTCTTTTAGTCTTTTGGCCTTGGAACCAACCTACCATATAAAAGAGCCACAAGGAAAATAACACTTGAAACGCGTTGTACACCATCATGATAGGACGAAGACCAGAGACCGAGCTCCTCCCTGCCATGAATTGGGGACCGAGCCTTGTGACCCCCCATATGTAGGCCAATGTCATGAGGAAGGTGGGCAGGGGGGAGCGCATCATGGCCCATGTGTCTTGGCGGGGGTCCGGGGACAGGTGGGAGGCGACCATTACGTAGCCATACACCAAGTTCACGGTAGACATGATGTATCCCCACTTCGCGCTGACTCTTAGCGACGCCGAGGGGTCTGCTGAATAATGGAGAATCACATGCAAGATTGATAAGTTAGATTGTATCGTTAATATTATGCTCAGTAAGAAACTCATGAAGTTAAAGAATCAAGCATAAAGAGACAATGGACTCTTATGGATGCCAAGTGGTCTGTTGAATAAAGGTGAATGAAGGTGGTGTGAAGGAGAAAGGTGGTGAATAAAGAAGATTCACATGCAGGATTGATAAATTAGATATTATCGTTAATGTGTAGACATACTGACAGTTGTAAAAACAGGTGATGAAGGAGACACAGGCTGAGAAGTGAGTACTTTATTCCTGACTAGTTTCGCCTTTACTGAGCTTCTTCAAAGGAATGAAGAAACCCAGTAGGGGCTTAGAATAGGGTAAGAAGGAATTTCCTCTGAAGAAGCCCGGTAGAGGCGAAACTATAATTCATCACCTGTTTTTATCGTTAATATTATGCCCAGTAAGAAACTCATGAAATTATAGAATCAAACATAAAGAGAAAATGGATATGAAGAAAGAACATTTTTAAAGAAGTAAGATGAGTATACCTTCACTTTTCTTGGTGTGTTGAGCCTCGGCGGGCGTGCTGGGGTTAGCGGCACCAAGGCCAGGGGCTGCGGCGGCACTGGCGGGCGCCTCAGCCACAATGGTGGTGGTGGGCGCCATCCCAGGACGGGTCACGAGTCGGCTCACCTCGCCACACACACACACACACACTCAGGAAGTTGGATTCCCAAGTGGAAGACTGCGATGATATTGTTGGATTTCCTGAATTCAAGAACGAGGAAGGGGAAGTGAAAAGAGAGAAGAGAGGAAAGCAACAACTAAACATTTCATTGTTTCTGGCACAGGGCTAGGCAAGATTGATGCTCATTTCATCCTTCTTTCCCACAAAATCATTTAATAACTGGAAATCCATGAAGAAAATCTGCCAACTTATCACTAAATATCGTCTATTGAGTCTTCATTATAGTTATTATTGTCATTATTATTATGATTTGTCTTCTTATTTTTCATAATTTATAATAATTATGATATTGTTATTATGACCATTATCATTATTTGGAAATAGCAGTTTTTATTGTTTCTTTCTTTGTCTGCATTCAACTCGCTAACAAATGAGGCTGGGGCCACCAAACTTGGGCATACCACGCGTGACATTTCGGCCGTTTTTTCAAACATGGACTTAGGCTAACCTAAGACTAACCCATGGCCTTAGACAGACATTTCAGTTTCTTAAACATTTTCCGGGGGGTTATATAATATCATTAGACTTAGATCGGGGACAGGGTCGTGCGTGTCTAATAATTCCAATACGATTTTCGTTAGTCTTCGACCAATCTGAGACTAAAACCCCCTTAAAAAACTGATACGTCTGTCTAAAGCCATGGTTAGTCTTAGGTTAGCCTAAGTCGATGTTTGAAAAATCGGCCGAATATCTCTCATGACAAAAAGTCAAAGGTCAAGGTCACGAGGTCACAAAGTACCAAAATTAATTCTGGTCCATAGAGTTTGTACTGTTAAAGATAGGGACACCAAATGTTTATACACGTTAGTTTAGAGTCTGGGACACCTCCACAGGGTCAAATGACCTTGACCTTGCCTTTGACCTTGAAGATGGGTAAGGTCTACGCAATGCTGTACTCTAACATTAGGACTACAGGCGTGGGTCTCCATCTCTTGAGTGCAGTTCTAGATTTCCTGAGCGCCGCTTTTCTACTTATAAGAAGAGTCATGTTAGAATGTGGATTAGAATGGTTAGAATGTTAGCATGTAGAATTCAAACTGGATTAGCGTAGATTTAAAAAAAGAAATAGGGAGAAACTGGTTCACAAATAGGGTAGTAAATGATTGGAATGGACTCAGTCGTCACGTAGTTAGTGCGAAGTCAATAGGAAGCTTTAAAAAGAGCCTAGATCATTTCATGGATGGGGATGCAAGGTGGATGTAGGTAGTATTAGGTAACAAGAACTACCACGTGTAGGTCTCACGGGCTCTTATAGCTTCCTTATGTTCTTATGTTCTTATGTTAGAAAACAGGACAAAGACAGATCACACAAACGTCAACAAATCAGAGAATGATATTACCCTTATACAATTGACTCGTTCACATTCACAAGTCACTGAAAAATGTCACTGGCGTTTACTGGCAACTTTTCATTTTTTTTATTTTTTACATCACAAAGGACTGGCCAGGGGCACACAAAAAAGAGGTAAAAAAAAGCCTGCGGTAAGAAAAAGTCCACCAGTAGAGCTACATATTATATAGAGATAGATATATATAGATATTTTTGGGTTAATGATGAAATTTTACGTGTTGTGAAGACCTTTCCCTGAACAGTGACATATTCT
>JACEEZ010023259.1:140000-142500 GCA_016584305.1 Chionoecetes opilio
GGTCACACATGACTTTGAGTTCATGTTTTCCTCATATGTTTGGTTTAGTCATGTTTTTTGTTGTCAGTATGTAAAACAGTGACACGCTGCCCTCGATACTCGGCCTTATGGAAAAAAATCACGTCTGGATCAAATGACATCTGTGCATACTGTTGCTATAAAGTATATGACCCATGATGTATATGATAAAGTATACAATATCTTTACCTGCTTACATTCTGTGTGTGTGTTCGTGTGTGTGTGTGTGTGTGTGTGTGTGTGTGTGTGTGTGTGTGTGTGTGTGTGCGTGTGCGTGTGCGTGTGCGTGTGTGTGTGTATGTGTGTGTGTGTGTGTGTGTGTGTGTGTGTGTGTGTGTCAGGGTATGGTATGGAAGGGAATGTCAGATAAGTTTTCCATTTTCCATTCGGCTCAAAATCTTCCGCCCCACTCCATTCCATCCCTAGTAACGTTCATTCCAATCCAAGTGTCTTCATTCCATCTTCCATTCCAGATTAACTAAAGGTAATACTATCGTTACTTACATATAATAGACCAAAGACTACTCTATACTGGACTTGCTACTCATTTTGGGCTATTTCCAGTGGAGGCCAGTTTTGCGATTCCTGCCATTTTCGAACATCACTCCCTTTTCCCTTCCTATGGTTTATCAGTATATATGATATACCGTTATCTTCGTAAATGTTTGTTCTATAATATTATCAAATAAAAAACAGTAAAATGCAATAAAGAAATGCCATTATGAGAGAGTTAAGAAATATGCATGAAGTTAATATTCACTTGAACTCATCGCCATTTAATATTTTGCGAAAAAACATTTTAGATGCTAGCGATAGAAAGAAGTGGATTTTCATTAGCTTTCCATTGCTATATTTCGTTTTCTGATAAATGAATCATAACTATGCATAAATTAGCGTTAACTAAAAAAATAACATCATCTATCGGGATAATTACCCGATGGATGATGTTATTTATTTAGTTAACGCTAATTTATGCATGGTTCTAATTCATTTATCAGAAAATGAAATATAGCAATGGAAAGCTAATTAAATTCCGCTTCTATTGATATGTTGCATGTAAAAAGTCTTCACGCAAAATATCAAATTGCGATGAGTTTAAGTGAATATAAGTTCATGCATATTTCTTCAGAGTCTCATAATGGAATTTCTTTAGTGTATTTTACAGTTTTTTATTTGATAATATTATAGAACAAACATTCACGAAGATAACAGTGTATCATTTATACTGATATGCCATAGTCTACTGTATTCATGGAACACTTTTTTACTTGCCGATACGATTGATGATGTTATTTTTTTAGTTAACGCTAATTTAGGCATGGTGGTAATAAATTTATCAGAAAACGAAATATATCAATGGAAAGCTAATGAAAATCCGCTTCTTTCTATCGCTAGCATCTAAAATGTTTTCTCGCAAAATATTAAATGGCGAAGAGTTTAAGTATATATTGAGGTCATGCATATTTCTTCACTCTCTCATAATGGCATTTCTTTAGTGTATTTTACTGTTTTTTATTTGATAATATTATAGAACAAACAGTTACGAAGATAACGGTATATCATATATACTGATAAACCTTAGGAAGGGAAATAGGGGTGATGTTCTAAAATGGCAGGAATCGCAAAACTGGCCTCCACTGGTCATGGGCGGGTTGGCGCGGGGCATGAGTAGCAAGTCCAGTATAGAGTAGAGTAGTCTTTGAATAGACATAAAAATACATAATAATACATAAAAACTACAGGTGTGGTTTGCAAATTATAAATCAATCCGCCTGCATATCCGCCTACTGTTGTGGCGTCATAAACTCGAGACCCAGGCCAGGATCTTTCGGAGGCCACGCTTTCGTCCGATAACCGACCGCCACGTCTCAGATTTCCTCTTGAGAATCAGGCCGGTGTGATGGCGGTGACGGGCGGGTCGTGTCGGGTGTGTGAACGTGACCCGTACCCTACACGTCCACAAGAGAAGTCATTCGTAGATTACAGCGATAAATGGAAAAACGTAGATTAAAAAAAAAAATAGGGAGAAACTGGTTCACAAATAGGGTGGTAGAGGATTGGAATGGACTCAGTCATCAGGGAGTTAGTACGGAGTCAATAGGGAGTTTTAAAAGGAGGCTAGACAATTTCATGGATGGGGATGAAAGGTGGATGCAGGTAGTGTTAAGTAACAGGAACTACCACGTGTAGGTCTCGCGGCCTCTTGTAACTTCCTTATTTTCTTATGTTCTTATAAATGTCCAGTCGTTTCGAGAGCTCGTAACATATTATCTTTCCTGTTTTGTCCACTAGAATAAAATGCAAGCATAACAAATACAAGCAAGTCCCACATTGATAGTTATGAGATGTCACGTCATGAGTGTTTCTTGTGACTTGTAAATGCCGCCTTGTCCACGTCAATAAGACATTTAGTTCATTGTCTGGCATCATAGAAGGCTGATTAAACTTGTGTGTGGTTATGAAGAGTTATTTGATTTTGTTT
>JACEEZ010023259.1:145000-150000 GCA_016584305.1 Chionoecetes opilio
AGGTAGTGTTAAGTAACAGGAACTACCACGTGTAGGTTTCACGGCCTCTTGTAGCTTCCTTATTTTCCTGTTCTTATGTTCTTATGAGTAGCCACACCCAAGATGGTTTTAGGGAGAAAGGACGCAAGGGAGGAAGGTATGCAATGAGAGGGATGCTACTAACCTCCGAATAGATTACATAAGTGTTATCCTATAGCATGTCCTATAGTAACCGGCGTCCTGCAGGGTAGTGAGGGGTTAGGGTCCTCTCCTGACCGCAATATCTACAGCATATGATTATCCCTTGGTTCATCCTTTCCCTTTCGGATATATAGTATGCGCCAAGGCCACACGTTGTCCCCATTTATAGACATGTCTGAATACCGTATGGAATAGGTGTCTACAGTACAGTCAAATAATATACCAGTACTTAAACTCACCCCATACCTTGATATTAACTGTAATTCTTAAGCTACTTCATCCTCTCCCTTCCGGCTATAATATGCGCCAAGGCCATACGTTATCCTCAGTATCTATAGACTGTCTGAATACCGTCTGGAATAGGTGTCTACAGTCAAAAATATCAGTACTTCAACTCACGTCCATACCTTCATACTCGCATTTATTTTCCTCAATACTTGTTATTCATTTTGTATTGTTGTCCCAGTATCTATAGAATATCTGAATACCGGCTGGAAAAGGTGTCTATATGTATACAGTCAAAATTATATTAGTACTTAAACTCACGTCCATACCTTGATATTAACTGTATTTCTAAAGTTACTTACATAGGGTTATCATAAAGGTATGTGAATGGACTCAGTCGTCAGATAGTTAGTGCGGAGTTAATAGAGAGCTTTAAAAGGAGGCTAGATGATTTCATGGATGGGGATGACAGGTGGATGTAGGTAGTGTTAAGGAACAGGAACTACCACGTGTAGGTCTCAAACTCTTGTAGCTTCCTTATTTTCTTATGTTATGTTCTTATGTTCTTATGTAGCGTTAATGTTCGCCTTTATACCCACAGCATGTACTTGTCTTAATAAGCAGGTAGTTGTACTTGTCTTAATAAGCAGGTAGTTGTACTTGTCTTAATAAGCAGGTAGTTGTACTTGTCTTAATAAGCAGGTAGTTGTACTTGTCTTAATAAGCAGGTAGTTGCTTTGAAAATTAGCATTAGTGTGGGAGATGTGGAGTAGGAATGTTCTTGTTAGGTAACTCTCAGCACCTCCCTTCTTAAATACCCTGAGTCCACATGTATACTTACCATGTAAACCTTACAACGTTTATAAGTTTATTGAGAAAAGAGGGGGGAGTTTACAATGAAGGGGGGGAACAAGTGGTACATAGAAAGAAAATAGAAATACATGCAGAGAAAAGTACAAACAACGTACTTGTAAACATTATATACTAAACATTAGTAGACATTATAGACATTATAAGTAGATTTCAAACCCATGCAAGGTAGCTGTCCCACGAGGTTTACTGTGTGAGGCGCGATGCTGAGTTTCATTACCACCACATTCACCCTTATATCACGATAGCAGTACTAGTGAGTCTCCTTTTACCTTTTGTTTCAGCGTTACATAGATAGTGACACGCGTAACAACCTTTATAACACTTTACATAATGGAGTTTTATTTATTTTTACTGGGAGAAAATGCCTCGTTGTACTGCAAATATGTGTAGTATGCAAATATGAATGATTACAATAATGATATAATAATAATAATAATTTCATTCTCACCCGAAGGCATAAATTAAAAACAACAATAACATAATACATAGACATGAGGGAATGAACTTAAGTACTGTTTGGCGCCTTTATGTACACTCCTTAATATATATGTAGTAGTATGGGAATAATTATATTACGCGCCATCATTGTTCTGCGCATGACATGAAAACCTTAAGAAAGAGGGATAAAGAGCGCTAATGGAACTATCTTTGCTTTTATTCAGATACAACAACAAAGATAAAAACTAGATTACACTAAGCGCAAAAAGAAAACAATATTATTAAATGATATTATTGAAAACATGGAGAGTATACTTACGTCACGCGCGCAAAAAAAAAAAAAAAAAAAAAAAAAAAAAAAAAAAAAAAAAACTTGGTAATTCACAAACAGATATTTCGTGCACCTGCATAAACAAAGATTGCAATAACACCTAAAAAATCTATATGTAACATTATATAAAACCTAAGCAACATATCCCTTGAAACGCCTGCAAATGAGTAAAAAAAAACACTCGTAATTGTAGCAGAAAAGGAGATGCAATAATAAACTAACCACTATTAGAATTATCCGCTACTTTCTAGTATGTTCCTTATAGAGACCAAACTTATTAAACCGCGTATTGAGTCACTGCGTATTCTAAGACAAAAATATTGATAGCGAATGAAAATACAATGGATTGTATTGTGATAGCTTGTAAGTGAACTTCCTTTTTTCTTTTTGCATTTATGGCTATAGCCGCCTGTAGGCAGTGACCTCCAGGGCTCAGATGGAAGGCCCTGGAGGCTCACTTGAGGACTGTGATGGTTGGCCCTCGCCCGTGGTGGTGCAGGCAGGATTTTTATAGTGACGCCTGTGATTAGAGGCTCATGCCGCCCCCCTGTGCCCTCCCATGTTATAGCTGTCATGAAGGCAGAGTTAATGGGCAGCATATAGGTGTTCTTAGGCCACTCGACGGTGCAGCAAGATTCTAAAGTGGATTTATGGTTCTCACTCGGGTCACCGAGAACGTCACTCGGAGACGCTAACCACTTTGCTACCGCCTCCCCTGCGAATGCGAAAGTTTAGCTGTGACACTTGTGAAATCCATGACCACACGCTGTCACCAAGGACTTATATAACGGTCTCCCCCACAACCCTATTCAAGAACGAGTATGGGCGCCTTGACCTTGCTGGGGGCTGTGTGTCAGGCTGTTTTTAGGGAGGAAGTTGATCGCGGAACGGGGAGGAATGTGCGCCGCTCAGGTGACTGTGTTATGTTCTTCCTACCTGCTGCGGGGTCCCTTAGATATTTCATGCAGCGCTGTGTTGAAAGGGAGTTTGAATGAAACTGTTACGAAATAAACTTTGAAACGATGCTAGGCTGTAATATTCTCATCAATATTTTATTATCTTTATTATTGTTAGAATTATTATTGCTATTATTTTCATCATTATCATTATTGTTATCTATAATCTCATAACTAGTAGTAGTAGTAGTAGTAGTAGTAGTAGTAGTAGTAGTAGTAGTAGTAGTAGTAGTAGTAGTAGTAGTAGTAGTAGTATAGTTGTTGTTGTAGTAGTAGTAGTAGTAGTAGTAGTAGTAGTAGTAGTAGTAGTAGTAGTAGTAGTAGTAGTTGCAGATGAAGTAATAGTAGCAGAAATATATGTAGTAGTGGTAGTAGTACACACGAGTATGTATTCATGGTAGTTATGGTAGTAGCAGTAGTAGTAGTAGTAGTAGTACTAGTTGTTGTAGTAGTAGTAGTAGTAGTAGTAGTAGTAGTAGTAGTAGTAGTAGTAGTAGTAGTAGTAGTAGTAGTAGTAGTAGTTGTAGATGAAGTAATAGTAGCAGCAATATATGTAGTAGTGGTAGTAGTACACACGAGTATGTATTCATGGTAGTTATGGTAGCAGTAATGATAATATCGAATAAAAGTTGTAGTAGTAGTAGTAGTAGTAGTAGTATAGTAGCATAGCGGTAATAATAGCAGTAGTTGTGATCATAATAGGAGGAGGAAGGAGAGTACGAAAATTACATTAGTAGAAGCGGAAGTGATGATAATACATGTGTGTGTGTGTATGTGCGTGTGTGTGTGTGTGTGTGCATTCATCTAGTTGTATTTTACAGGGCCAGAGCAATGCTCGTGTGGCCCCGTCTCCATCAACATTTTTATCACTCATCCTTAGTACTTTGTGTTGGCCGAAGCCAACACCCCGGAGAGCAGGTCACAAACCCCGGCTAACACCCGGTACCCATTCACTGCTGGGTGGACAGGGGCTCGGGTTTTAAGGAAACAACCCATCTGTTTCCACTCCGTCCGGGGATCGAACCCGGGACTTCTCGGTTGTGAACCGAGCGTGCTTCCCTTACACCACGGAGTACCACACACGGTGTGTGTGTGTGTGTGTGTGTGTGTGTGTGTGTGTGTGTGTGTGTGTGTCATCTACGACTACGTTATCATAGTTACCCATCCTCAGTGCCAATCTAATCACTCGGGAATCGACTAAAAGTTTCTTCGTGGACTCATTAATAGTTCAGAAAGAGTTGCATGCCCCCTGACACCTCTCCAAGGTAGGAGAGTCACTCCCCCCTCCTCTCAGGCGGAGGTGGTAGCAGAGTGGTAAGTGTCTCCGAGTGGAGTTCTTGATGACCCGAGTTCGATCCCCGATGAGAACCAAAATCCAAAATCTTTCTGCACCATCGAGTGGCCTAAGAACCCCCACATGCTGCTCATTAACTCTACCTTCGATTGCGAGTGCATCGGAGGACACAAGGGGGTGGCATGAGCCTCTAATCACAGGTGTCACTGTAAAAATCCTGCCTGCGCCACCACGGGCGAGGGCCAACCATCACAGCCCTCAAGTGAGCCTCCAGGGCCTATCATCCGAGCCCTGGAGGTCGCTGCCTACACGCGCTATAGGCACACACACAAAAAAAGGTTCGAGTTCTTCCCCCCAAGTGCGTGGCTGGAAGGGAAGGCAGGAAATATCATAGAACGTGGGGAGGAAAGACAAAGTACAGGTGCAGACAGGATAAGTCGGGTGGTTGAGGCCTTCATCCCTCTCACCCCTTCCTTCCTTTTTTCTTGAGGACGCCAAGGCAGGAAAGACAGCGGGGCAAGTCAAGTATATACTAATGTACTACCATGAACCAAGCAAGGTAAACGCGGTGCAAGTTCGTGTACCAAACTCTCATTATATGCATGCGTGCTGTGCATTTTTGAGTATCTGATCATTTTATATATATTTTCGTTTCTGCTGGTCTGCATTTTTCATGTATTTTTATAGCTGTATACAAGTAGCA
>JACEEZ010023259.1:152500-263517 GCA_016584305.1 Chionoecetes opilio
ATCGAAAAAAAATCATATATTTTTCAATATTTTATTATTAGACTTGTACTTTTTTTAGTGAAACAACACTGGTATGATTTTCCAAATTATGCATTGTGCTACACCGTTTATCTGTCTATAAAAATAACTCAACAAGTACAACATATCATCCACCACGAGTTTACAACAAATATATGTAAAGAGGCATAAAATGACTTAGGCCGCCGCTGGCATTATCTATTCTGACGATAACGCAAGTTAGGAATGTCGTACGGAGAGGATTTTAACACCATACGATATCTAATAAGCAGGCGGAAATTGTTACATAGGAAATCTGCACTTTGGTGGCCATCTTGGATTTCAAAATGGCCGCCAATTATATTAATTATTCATTACTAGAGTTTGGAAAGACGTATGGAGCTGATTTTAACACCATACGATGTATATTCCTAATAAGCAAGCGGAGGTATCATTGAACATGTCATGTTTTAGTCAAATAACACCGGTATGATCTTCCAAATTATACATTTTGCTAAACGTTTATCTGTCTATAAAGATTTTCAGGCAATTTGGCCTGCATTATAATAGAGAACAACATATGCTATACAATATACAGTGCACACAAAGTTAATCATCAGAGTCGCCATCAGAGTCATTGGCATCCTGAGCCACGATAGCATCATCCTGCACCATGTTGGAGCATCCCTGCAGCTTACACACAACAGTGCACTTCAACCCATTCAGTATGCAGGAGCAATCTGACGGTCGACACGTCCTTCTGCATGTGCATGAGATGAGATTCAAGACGACATCTGGAGCTGGTAGACCCGCCATCCATCGGATTTTGAGCGAACCGCCATCATCGAGTTCCCAGCCATGTCCTGCTGATGGTGCTGGGACGTCTGGCAGGTTTTCAAGGCTGCGTCGCCAGATAGCCGCCTGATAGTTGGCCCTAAGCGTATGCTGCATCAAGGAGTCTTCACAAGGCGGCAATTGTCCAGATTCGATCTGGCCCTTCTTTGCACAGAACATGTGATAACGGAGTGAATTAGCACCGACGATCTTCGTGTTCCTGGCGTACAGCTGACACGTGAAGGCCTGAAATGCTATTGAAGACGTCTGTTGGTACATTCCACGAAGATCCCAGATCTGTGAATGCTTGAAGATACAGATCATTCGCTTGCACAAGCTTCAAAGCCTTTATCTTTCCTTGGCTAGCCAGAGCACTAACAGTGTCACACCCGCTCCATGCATGAAGCCCTGGCAATGCACTGCAAACTCCAGACCCCAATACCGCAGCCAACTTTCGAACGTCAATCATCGAGCGCATCGATGTTGTCTTTGACACATACACAGAAGAATCCATCAAAGCAGCTGAGCGTGTGAATCGCGGTTCAAATGAAGGCATCAGTTTCAGCGAGATCAGACCCGCACACAAAATCATGAACAGGCGGCGTCTCCTTGCTTGCAGCCAGACAAAGGAGAAACTGGTTGTGTTTCTGGTGGAGTCGTGGAAACATGAAACAAATCGCGAAAAGCTAGGCAACAGAACACTGTATGTCACCTGTGGTGAAAAATGTCTGGTACTGACCCGCGATAGGTGGAAGTTGGTGCAAGCACTCGAATGTAGCCACGAGGAAGCAGACACGCGTATGTTTCTCCACGCAAAGCACGCCGCTACCCACTACAAGACGATCATCTTAGTGGCAGATGACACCGACGTTCTGATCATCAGTCTTCATCTCAGCAGAACCATCGATAGTCAGCTCTTCATCAGACGAGGAACAAAGGTTCGAGTCAGAATGATTGACGTTGGAAAGTTGGCTGCGGTATTGGGGTCTGGAGTCTGCAGTGCATTGCCAGGGCTTCATGCATGGAGCGGGTGTGACACTGTTAGTGCTCTGGCTAGCCAAGGAAAGATAAAGGCTTTGAAGCTTGTGCAAGCGAATGATCTGTATCTTCAAGCATTCACAGATCTGGGATCTTCGTGGAATGTACCAACAGACGTCTTCAATAGCATTCAGGCCTTCACGTGTCAGCTGTACGCCAGGAACACGAAGATCGTCCGGTGCTAATTCACTCCGTTATCCACATGTTCTGTGCAAAGAAGGGCCAGATCGAATCTGGACAATTGCCGCCTTTTGAAGACTCCTTGATGCAGCATACGCTTAGGGCCAACTATCAGGCGGCTATCTGGCGACGCAGCCTTGAAAACCTGCCAGACGTCCCAGCACCATCAGCAGGACATGGCTGGGAACTCGATGATGGCGTTTCGCTCAAAATCCGATGGATGGCGGGTCTACCAGCTCCAGATGTCGTCTTGAATCTCATCTCATGCACATGCAGAAGGACGTGTCGACCGTCAGATTGCTCCTGCATACTGAATGGGTTGAAGTGCACTGTTGTGTGTAAGCTGCAGGGATGCTCCAACATGGTGCAGGATGATGCTATCGTGGCTCAGGATGCCAATGACTCTGATGGCGACTCTGATGATTAACTTTGTGTGCACTGTATATTGTATAGCATATGTTGTTCTCTATTATAATGCAGGCCAAATTGCCTGAAAATCTTTATAGACAGATAAACGTTTAGCAAAATGTATAATTTGGAAGATCATACCGGTGTTATTTGACTAAAACATGACATGTTCAATGATACCTCCGCTTGCTTATTAGGAATATACATCGTATGGTGTTAA
Organism: Chionoecetes opilio; assembly: GCA_016584305.1. Classification (NCBI taxonomy): domain Eukaryota; kingdom Metazoa; phylum Arthropoda; class Malacostraca; order Decapoda; family Majidae; genus Chionoecetes; species Chionoecetes opilio. The sequence continues at coordinate 155,178 of JACEEZ010023259.1, forward strand.
AATCAGCTCCATACGTCTTTCCAAACTCTAGTAATGAATAATTAATATAATTGGCGGCCATTTTGAAATCCAAGATGGCCACCAAAGTGCAGATTTCCTATGTAACAATTTCCGCCTGCTTATTAGATATCGTATGGTGTTAAAATCCTCTCCGTACGACATTCCTAACTTGCGTTATCGTCAGAATAGATAATGCCAGCGGCGGCCTAAGTCATTTTATGCCTCTTTACATATATTTGTTGTAAACTCGTGGTGGATGATATGTTGTACTTGTTGAGTTATTTTTATAGACAGATAAACGGTGTAGCAAAATGCATAATTTGGAAAATCATACCAGTGTTGTTTCACTAAAAAAAGTATAAGTCTAATAATAAAATATTTAAAAATATATGATTTTTTTTCGATAATTGATTTTTATAATAATTAATCTATAACAAAATGCTTCATATTATTTTTTATTCAGACGGTACACATTGGACGTATATTTAGTCGTCAACCGCACATCGATAGCTAGTATAGAAGTCCAGATACACGTGCAACAATGTACCCCACCAAATGGGCCTTTTCGCGCTGGGTGGTTTCAAAGATGGCGTCCATCCGGGCACTAAGCTACCGTTCTCAGATGTCCATCACACCTTTTCTGACACTTGAGACATTGGTCTAATGGAAAATCATAATGAGAATTACTCCCCCCGCCGGAGCATTACTTTTGGTCTGGCTCAAGGACTAATATGAACTCACCTATAATCAAAACCCGTCCTCCAGATAGAAGTGTTTCGTTTATAGATTACAAAGATAAAAAGTCCAATCGTCTCGAAAACTCGCAACATTATTATCTTTCCTGTTTTGTCCACAAGAATAAAATACAAGCATAAAAAATACAAGCATAAAAAATACAAGCATAAAAAATACAAGCATAAAAAATACAAGCATAAAAAATACAAGCATAAAAAATACAAGCAAGTCCCACATTGATATTCATAAGATGTCACGCGATGAGTGTCCAAATTTCAGACTAGGAAAGGGCGAGTGATGTCATGATTCTGAAGATACATCGAGTGACTGCGCATCTTTCTTGACTGGAGGCTTTATGACGTTGAAATTCTGAGTTTTCCGTTAAGTCTTTACCAATCACGTTGCTGTATGTCTGTAACATCGTACCCGGATAGATGGAAGGACTGTAAGGACCCTATACCCTCCTGTGCGTGAAATAAGTGATCTCCAGTTACGGTACATCAACTAGAAGTAAATAAAGTCAAGAAAATGTCAATAGGCAAACGTACTATATAGTACACTCATTACTAAGGTGTTGTTGCTGGGTCATATGGTGGTTATGTTTGCCATGGTGTTAAAGCATTTAGTGTTTCTGGTATTAGATTTTACCGTCTTACCGTCAGGAACTTAATAAAAAAATCGATATGATAGATCTGCCGAATAGAATAGGGAGAGAGAAAGAGAGCGAGAGAGAGATTAAACAAGCGAGAGAAAGAGAGATAGCGAACGAGCGAGAGAAAGAGAGAGAGCAAACGAGCAAGCGAGAGAAAGAGAGAGAGAGCAAACAAGCGAGGGAGAAAGAAAGAGAGAGAGAGAATGAAAGAGAGAAAGCGTAATAAAAAAATGTTATATCTGCCAGTCATATATTTACACCCACGTAATACCACAGCCACCCTTGACTGTAACCCTTCAGGATGACAAAGTGTTTTACCGGAAAAAATAACCAATTCATTTGAATGGGCGTAACATTCTGCTTGGTAAGAAAACACGCCCCCCCAAAAGACCCTCTCCAACCGCCCCTCAGACCCCCCAAATTCAAGAAACAGCTAGGAAGACGGTACAAGTTATATACTGTGTGGCACATTTCCCCCTTTTTTTTGGCATTATAATCAATCAATCATTCATATCAAGTTCTATACAGGATCAGGAACAGTTTCATCCCAGCACAATCATAAACTCACTATCTTTCTTAAAACGCCTCTTATCAATTTTACGTCTCTTATCAATCTTACGTCTCTTATCAATCTTACGTCTCTTATCAATCTTACGTCTCTTATCAATCTTACGTCTCTTATCAATCTTACATCTCTTATCAATCTTACGTCTCTTATCAATCTTACGTCTCTTATCAATCTTACGTCTCTTATCAATCTTACGTCTCTTATCAATCTTACGTCTCTTATCAATCTTACGTCTCTTATCAATCTTACATCTCTTATCAATCTTACGTCTCTTATCAATCTTACGTCTCTTATCAATCTTACGTCTCTTATCAATCTTACATCTCTTATCAATCTTACGTCTCTTATCAATCTTACGTCTCTTATCAATCTTACGTCTCTTATCAATCTTACGTCTCTTATCAATCTTACATCTCATATCAATCTTACGTCTCTTATCAATCTTACATCTCTTATCAATCTTACATCTCTTATCAATCTTACGTCTCTTATCAATCTTACGTCTCTTATCAATCTTACGTCTCTTATCAATCTTACATCTCTTATCAATCTTACATCTCTTATCAATCTTAATCTCTTATCAATCTTACGTCTCTTATCAATCTTACATCTTTTATCAATCTTACGCCTCTTATCAATCTTACGTCTCTTATCAATCTTACGTCTCTTATTAATCTTACATCTCTTATCAATCTTACGTCTCTTATCAATCTTACATCTCTTATCAATCTTACGTCTCTTATCAATCCTACATCTCTTATCAATCTTACCTCTCTTATCAATCTTACGTCTCTTATCAATCTTACATCTCTTATCAATCTTACATCTTATCAATCTTACATCTCTTATCAATCTTACGTCTCTTATCAATCTTACATCTCTTATCAATCTTACGTCTCTTATCAATCTTACATCTCGTATCAATCTTACATCTCTTATCAATCTTACGTCTCTTATCAATCTTACGTCTCTTATCAATCTTACGTCTCTTATCAATCTTACGTCTCTTATCAATCTTACGTCTCTTATCAATCTTACGTCTCTTATCAATCTTACGTCTCTTATCAATCTTACATCTCTTATCAATCTTACATCTCTTATCAATCTCACATCTCTTATCAATCTTACGTCTCTTATCAATCTTACATCTCTTATCAATCTTACGTCTCTTATCAATCTTACGTCTCTTATCAATCTTACATCTCTTATCAATCTTACGTCTCTTATCAATCTTACGTCTCTTATCAATCTTACGTCTCTTATCAATCTTACGTCTCTTATCAATCTTACATCTCTTATCAATCTTACATCTCTTATCAATCTTACGTCTCTTATCAATCTTACATCTCTTATCAATCTTACGTCTCTTATCTTCGTCAATCTAAAAACGCCTCGAGAAACAGGCAACGCAGATTCGCCAGGCAAAAGGGTGATTACACTCTGCAAGTCAAGGGGCGATGAGGCTGCAACACGGGAGGGTGACATTGCAGCTTATGAAAGAAAAAACAGATAGATACGCGGGAGATGTACCGGGGAAATGCTTGCATGATTCAACCCTTCCTACGCACTTGTCTCGTTGCTTCATGTGTTTTATAATATGCTGTTTTTTAATATGTGTAGTATCAGTTTTATTTCAAGGTTTGTTTCTTGGACCATATATTGCAATTATTTCGATTATCCTTATAGTATACAGAATGTTGTGGTCAAAATATCTATCTATCTATCTATATAGCTATCTGCCACTGCACATGCTACCTACCACAACATCCTTATTGGTCATCATTATGCTACCAAAAGACAAAAGACCCTCACACGTGCAGATCAAGACATATGCTGTTACCCATCGCCACGTATTACCTTTCACTCAAAACACCTCGCCTCCGTGGTGTAGTGGCTAAGCGTGCCTGGCTACGAATCTGCAGGTCCTGGTTCGAATCCGGGTCAGGGCAATTCGGCGACCAGCCAAACTAGCTGTTCTTCCTCCCTTTCGGGGTTGATAAATAATAGGTACCTGGGGAAACCTGCATGTTTGGGGAAGGTAACTGTGGTAATCCGGATGTCACACTAGCCCTGTGTCCCGGGGTAACGGGTCCTCACCCACCACAGGCTCAAAGGGCTAATGGCACGGAGATGAGCACCGAAGGCCACGCGCAGCATAGCGTATGCCCCCATCTTTTACTCAAAACATTCGTTGATTTTAGATCGTGTTTTCGTATCAGAACGTCCATCAATTCTATATTTCATTCATTTACAAGACCAAAGGAACTAGTTTTCACGGTCAGATTTATCCATAGTTGCATGACTTTAAGGTCACTTCCACACCTGCTGCTTTTCGTGGTATATCATAGTCATTGCTCTTTCAAGTAAGCTCAGTGTATTCCTTCTGTCTTAACGGTCTCGCTGTGTAAAACTCACTTTTATTCTTCGTATTTTATCTCTCCCTGCTTCATCATCTCTCTCTCTCTCTCTCTCTCTCTCTCTCTCTCTCTCTCTCTCTCTCTCTCTCTCTCTCTCTCTATCTCTCTCTCTCTCTCTCTCTCTCTCCCCCCTCTCCCTGATAAAAACAAGTTACTGCTAACAAAATAAGAAAAGTTGATGCAAAATATGAGACGTTTCCTTACCTACGCGAGTTTTTTTTTTTTTTTTTTTTACATCACAAAGGACTGGCCAAGGGCAAATAAAAAAGTAACAAAAAACCCGCTTAATTACCAGTCCCTATAAAGAAGGTAAAATGTAGGGGATAGGGCAATTTAATTCGGGAGGTGTCTTGTTACTCCTCTCATGAAAATATTTAAAAGTCGTAGGAAGGTGGAATAATTGAAACAGAAAGAGAGTTCCAGAGTTCCGAGTTGGCAAAAATATTGATGAGTACTAAATATATACGTGCAACTAGGCCTAACCACTATCAACTCTTCCTCAATTCCGTCTCCATGCAGGAACAATGAAGGCCAATGCACCAGTCACGGAATTTCCTTTACTTAAATTATTGTTCGATGCTTAATAATCTTGCCTGCGCTTCCCGGACCAAGGTGTCAGAGAGGAAGTATTCTGCAATATAGGCAGGAAGGAAGTCATAACTCGTATTCTCAGCCTTGTACTTATTGAGCATCTTCACTTAATATGGAGGAAATTTAGTGACAGGAAAAAGCCTATGCCACTGTTGCTATTGTTATTGACAGAAATTTAGTGACATGAATTATAGTGACAATAGTTTAGTGACAATATTATATACGTGCGAGTATTTCTGACTACACTCGGTCAATATACAGCATTTGGTTGGGCGCTTAATAATTAAAGAGAAGTTGTAACTAAGCTATACGATTCCTACTATATACATCCCGGGCTGCATGTGATCCTATAGTACACTCGAAACCAGAGACAGGATTTTGTTAAAGTCAAGAGAGAAGAAGAAGAGAAGTCAGTTTTTAATTTTCCGAATGTAACGCCGGCTTCTTGAACTTCTTTCTTCTCGTTCGTTCGTTGTTGTTTTGGGGTAATTTTTGCGAAGTTAATTTTCAAGGTAGTTAGAGTTTGGTTAGTCCCCTTCTGGATTGGGATTCTTAGATAAAAAAGAAAGAAAAAAGGTTGAGTTAAGAAAAACTAACTATGTTCGTTCGTTCGTTTGTCAATCGTTCGTTCGTTGTTGTTTTGGGGTAATTTTGTGAAGTTAATTTTCAGGGTAGTTAGAGTTTGGTTAGTCCCCTTCTGGATTGGGATTCTTAGATAAAAAAGAAAGAAAAAAGGTTGAGTCAAGAAAAACTAACTAAAAATCGTTCGTTGAATGTAGATTTTGGGTATTTTTTGTTAAGTTCATTTTCAGGGTATATTAGAGTTAGGTTAGTATCCCGTTCTTAGATAACAAAACAAAAAAAGGTTGAGTCAAGCAAAACAAACCAAAACCCCCCCCAAAAAAAAAAAAATGCGACGGCGTTATACAAAGTCCTGGTTGGGATACAAATCATGAAGCATTGCAGAGACGAGTGAAAAGAATACTCATAATACAAAACACAAATAGAAAATCATAGAAATAATAGAATAATAGAAAATAATAGAAAACTTATAATACTTATAGTCGCAGAAGTAACTGTTGGATGATCGAAGCAACAAACATTGTGTATGTCATGGGAGGAACAATGTTTTCACTAACAACCACTTCAGCGTTCACTCGTTATGGCTTTTTTGCTTGGGGGGTCATGGAGTAATTCCTGCAGTAACGGAGAGAGAGAGAGAGAGAGAGAGAGAGAGAGAGAGAGAGAGAGAGAGAGAGAGAGAGAGAGAGAGAGAGAGAGAGAGAGAGAGAGGAGATAAAATGGAGAGAAAAGGAAAGTAGAGGAAAAGAGGAAGACCTGCGAGTTGAAAAATGGAGGAGGACGAGAGAGAGAGAGAGAGAGAGAGAGAGAGAGAGAGAGGAGAGAGAGAAGGGGGATGGGGTGAGATGTGTGAACAGTGGTATCTCCTCTTATATATTATAACCTTCAAGTGACAATAGGAAAATTCTTTCTCTGCCCTCGTTGACCCTATGGCTGGAGGTGGCTTACGACACTCTCCTCACGACAGGCATATTATCGTGCGTGTACCAAACTATATAATATTCTCCTCATTGTATATATGTACAGATACAACAAAAACAACAACACTACTACTACTACTACTACTACTACTGCTACTACTTCTACTACTATTACTACTACTACTACTATTTATATTACTATTACTACTACTACTACTATTACTACTACTACTATTTATATTACTACTACTACTCTTACTACTACTACTACTACTACTACTACTACTACTACTGCTACTACTACTATATACTACTACTGCTACTACCACTAATTATATTACGATTACTACTACTACTATTATTACTACTATTAGCTACTATTACTATTACTACTACTTCTACTCAAGGGCGTAGCCAGGGGGGGGCCAAGGGGGCCATGCCCCACCCCCAATTCACGATAATTAATTAAAAAAATATTTAGGCTGTAGCCTATAATTCAGTCTAATGGTGAAATGAAAATCAATTAATTAGTTATGTAATGTTGCATGTATATTCATTCATTGTTAACAAAACAGCTTAGGCAAATATAATCAAACAATACTTCTATAATTGCTAACAGTGCAAACATTTCAACTAAAATTTCCCTTTTAAGCGTCTGCCAATAAACAATATAGTTACCCTTTTTTGTGGGCGTTTTCTGTGCTCAATTTTTCAGTTGTTTTATAATTATGACAGTAGATTTAATTATTATTTATAATAACTTCTCTTTGATTCATCTTACTGATTAATATATAATTAAACAATTAAGTGCTTATTATTTTCCTATAAAGAGATCAAATAAAATTAATATGGTATTATATTCACAATCTTTTAAAATAAACATGGCTTTGTTTATTTATGCATTCAGCTGATGTGCGGTGTGCCGCTGCTGGCTTTACCAATGAACAAAAGGTACAGAAAATTCCTTTATTTTATACTTTGTTTTGTTTGTTTGTTTGTTTGTTTAGAGGATTTGGATTAGAGGTTTAGATTCCTCAGAGCCATAGTGAACTATCGCTGCAGCTAAGTGTTGGACGAAGCCACCACCCAGGGAGGCGGGGCACAAACCACCGGCTAACACCCGGTACCCATTCACTACTGGGTGGACAGGGGCTCAGGTTTTAAGAAAGACCGCCCATCTATCTTCGCTCCGCCCGGGGATCGAACCCGGGACTTCTCGGTTGTGAGCCGAGCGTGCTAACCACTACACTATGGAGTATTGTTTATATATAATTGTTTATTATTAATTCTTTGCGATGGCCCCGTATATTTTGTTAGGTTTAAACTTATTTTAATGTGTTAATATCGTAATTTGGAAGGTAGTTAGTAATCAGCTGACCTCATGCATTTACCGTAGATAATACGAAAGTCACCAGGACAACTTTTTTTTCTGTTTACAGACGTGTGGTGGCGTTAATAGTTACATTTCTACATCCATGATTTCAGGAAAGTTAGAAGGGGCTATCTGGAGAGTCTGTGTCATTTTGTGTCTTCATCTGTGTCATAGTATGGCTATAAATGAACAAATTACAAAAATATCACCAGAGTGTCGACCAACAATAAGGTTGCCAATTAGTGTTTATTTACGGAGTGTCCTGCCGTCGTCGTCGCCTGAAAAAAAACGAGTAGTGAAATTTGAAACCGTTAATACTTGCAGATACAAAGCATAAAACAACGCTGAAACGGTAGATTATACAGTCATGATATAAACTACTGTGTATCATCTTCAGTGGCACTTAAAAATCAGTAGTGATGCTATAATTCGTAATATATGGCGCCTGGCGACATTATTGCAGCTGGCGACTATACTGTCATCTACGGTAAAAATTTTCTAAATATCAATATAAAAAATAGTACAGTATTATATCAGACTATCAGTGACTGACTCAATTATTTTTGACAGGTTAGAGTGATCATGTCTGAGCCTGAGAGCAAAAAGAAGAAAACGATTCAGTCTGATCTTTCAAAGTTTTTCAAAAAACAAGAGATCTCCTCTTCCAAACAACTAGCAGAGCTGGAAGCTCCATCTGTATCAAAACCAGCATCAATACAGTATCTATGGTTCTTCCAGCATCAGAAATTGAATCATGTTCATCTCAATCTCATCCACATGTTAGTGCTGCCCATACCGACATTGGTTATGCTGTTGGAAGGCAGCTAACTGCAGAAGATCGGCAATTCTTTCTGGTGCCATGGAAGCCGTTTTTGGAATCAGATATGCCCTCATCTATGCACATAAAATCTGGGGTGAAGAGATGCCGGCGACTGCTACCTACCCACTTGAAAAACTTTCCATGGCTTGCGGTCAGCAAAGTTCCAGGCCAGACTGGGGCTTTTTGTGTGCCATGTGTCTTGTTTTCAACATCAGGTGTAGGTGGTCGGTCTAGTGGATTTGGACAGCTTCCCGGAAAGCTTGTAACCAAGCCTTTGGAACGGTTTGATGATTTGACAGGTAAAAATGGAGCATTAACTTGTCATCAAACCAAGGAGTATCATAAAAGCAGTGTTGCTAACATGATAAATTTCAACAAAAATATTTCAAGAGACAATGATATATGTTCTAAATTATCAAAATCACGTTCTGAAGAAATCACACGTAATAGAGTAGTATTACACCCTATTGTGGATACCTTGCTGATGTGTGCTCGCCAAAATATTGCACTAAGGGGCCACAGGGGTGAGAGCAAAAGATTGGACCCAGAGGGGAAAGAAGACGAAGAGAATGATGGGAATTTTCGTGCCCTACTGCGCTATCGCATCAGGGCAGGAGATGCCAGCCTGAAGTCTCATGTAAAAGATCACAAAGAGAATGCTTCTTACTTGTCGCCTGATATTCAAAACGCCTTACTATCAGCTGCTGGTGGCCTGGTGCAAGAGACAGTTGTGGAAAATGTCAAGCGGGCAAAATTTTGGTCAATCATTGCGGATGAGACTATGGACAGACAAAATCGCGAACAGTTCGCCATTGCAGTTCGATATGTTCTCCCTGACGACACTGGCAAATGGCAATGTTATGAAGAACCTGTAGCCATTCTTGACCTGTATAAAGAAATAGCATCTGAAACTAGTGAAAAAAGTCCAACAGGTGAGGCCATTGGAGGTGTGCTTCTAGAAAAGATGAAAAAACTTGGCCTTGATCTCAGCTCCTGCGTGGGTCAGGGATATGATGGCGCAAGTGCAATGGCAAGTAGCCGTGTAGGAGCAGCTGCAGTCTTCAAACGAGAATCGCCAAATGCAGAATATTTCCGCTGTGCCATGCATAGCTTGAACCTCAGTGCATCAAAAGCCGTTACAGTTATTGAAATTCAGCATGCACAGGATGTTGTCAAGGAAACAACATCATGCTTCAAACACAGTGCTAAGCGAATGTCCTTGCTTAAGTCGTGCATAACTGGTTCCATTAAGAAAACTTTGCTGAAGTTATGTGAAACAAGATTTGTGGAACGCCATGAAAGTATTATGACTTTTGCCAGCTTATTGCCTTTCATTGTGCAAGCCCTAGATGAAATGAAAACCTGGACATCATGTGAAACACGGAAGGTGGCACTGAGGCTGGAAAGTTCTATTACCAATGCTAGCTTTATTGTAGCTCTAATCGTCCTTGAGACTGTATCGGGTCTGCTTCTGCCACTAACCCGAATCCTACAATCAGTATCTTATGATATCAGCCAAGAAATGGTGCAAGTTTCTGGGCTGATTGATGTCTTGGAGAACATACGGAGTGAGGGGTCTGAGTTCACAGTTGTCTTCAAAAAAGCCTCAGATCTTGCCGAAAAGGTGGGAGTTGTAATAACAAAACCTCGGGCAGCACAGCGTTCGGTATACAGAAAGAATGCTGGTGTTGGGTCATCCATTGAAGACTACTATAGGATCAATGTATTCTACCCAACTGTGGATGCAATTATTGTTGACCTGAAACATCGATTCGGTGAGCGTCAGCAGACAGCAACTGGCATCAGTTGTTTGATTCCATCGCTAATGGACTTTAGAATAAAAAAGCAAGAACAATGGAAGTCATTGCTTGCTGTAATTGAAACCTATCATGACTGCTTGGATGTAACTGCAGCAGATCTCCACGGTGAGTTTGAACTGTGGAGAAAGCAGTGGCAGAACTCTGAAGAGCGTCCACAGTCTGCCCTAGCGTCCTTAGATATCAATCAAGCAATCATTGGGGGCATACGCCGGGGGGCGCGTCGCCTCGCCCACCCTACGACGCCACTCCCGGGGGTCACCACGCGCGAGTTCCCATGCAGGCTCCTTTCCCATACCAAGCAGCTCTCGACAAGAAACATCAACTTGCCCCAGCCACGAGCCTTGTGGGCACCCCCTTGGCCTCCTCCACGCCGGATTGTCTCATACAGATACAACCCGATGGGAAGGATCGGTTTCAGGGTAGCGTGCCACATGCCCATGTAGCCGAAGTTGGCGCTGACGGACTATGCAGGTAATAGGCCTCGATTCAGTCTCACGGTGCAATCGCTGATTTGACACGTAATCATCCCAGCGATACCCCATGATTCTGCGAAGACACTTATTACCAAAGGCATTGATTCGTCTCTTCAAGTCACTATTTAGTGTCCATGTCTCACAACCATAGAGTAAGACAGGGATCACAAGCGACTTGAAGATCCGGATCGATAGCTGTTGTGAATATTATCCAAACATCAAGACCTTTCTCCAAATGCTTGCAACTCTTCCTGTAACCACTGCTGAAGCTGAACGGCTTTTTTCTCGCATGGAGCGTACACTGACTTCAATCAGGGCATCCATGTCAGAAAGTCGTCTTCAAGATCTGGTGCTACTACAAATTAACAGGCGACATGCACCTAGTATTGATCAAGTGATTGACAGGTTCGCAGCTACGACAGCTCGTCGCTTAAGATTTTTGCTGTGAGTCTGAGAAGTTCAAACTGCACCTGCCACTACATACAGGCTACACTACAGTCATTACACACAGTTAAATACTGTGTTTGTATATACTAAATTTCTTTCTTTTCTTTTAATTGCGTCCATACTTTTCCCCCAAATAATATTAACGGTGCTACACAAGTATCAAATAGCTTTAATATACTTGTATGTTATTCTTCCTCATTTCCTTTTTACTCAGAATAATTATTTATTCATTAGCTGCTACCAGAGTTGTATTTATTGTTTTCAACATTATCCTTCTGCCTGTATTATTTTTCATAAATATATAAATGCTATGAATAATAATGGATACTAATACAATTATTATTGATTGCATCAATACCTGTTCCCAACGGTTATGTTTGCTTTGTTTATTGTTCATTCATTCTGAGCCTTTTAAGTTATAGAAATTTTTCAGTAGTACGTATTATATTTTAAATATTATTTTTCTTATAATATATATGAGATTTCCCCAATAGCCATGATGTCGTCTTGGATGATTAAGCGACATAAGTTCATTCCTCCTACTTCCCAGTCATAAGTATACACTTGCTTGTATAATCCTACTTAATGTGTCCCTATTCAGAGCAACACCTTTTTTATATTTGTTCACAGCTTTTATTATTCAACACACTACTTTAGGAGTGTATGGTATATTTTAATCAATTTTACTATATTGAATATCATGCAAAGAACCAATAAATGACCCCCCATAGGGCTCAAAATGCCCCCAATTAAGTCATATCTTCAAAAAAAATTCTCTAGGGGGCTTACAGCGCCTCCCAGACCCCCAGCTGATAAGCCACCCACCCCTCAACCATCATTGGGAGGTGCCCCCCCCCCAATTATTTTTCCTGGCTACGCCCTTGCTTCTACTGTACAAACTGTATATAATACTAGCCGCAAAGCCGCCCTCCGGGCGGACTTTTTGGCTAGCTCCTGCGGAGGGCTATTGGTGGGCCTTCGGCCCACCAAAACACAGACTCTCCAGATAACCCCTTCTAACTTTCCTGAAATCACGGATGTAGAAATGTATGTATTCCCCCCACCCATTCACTCACCCATTACCCATCACCCCCCACCCATTCACTCACCCATTACCCATCACCACACACCCATTTACTCACCCATTACTCATCACCCCCCACCTATTCCCTCACCCATCACCCATCACCCCCAACCCATTACCCCCCACCCATTCACTCACCCATCACCCCACGCCCATTACCCATCACCCCACCCACTCACTCACCCATTACCCATCACCCTACATCAAGGTTTCCTCAATTCTCGCAACCCACTTTTTTTGTCACAATTCTCGCTAATAGGCTGCTAAAAAAAAAAAAAAAATGATCGGATCATCCTATAAGTGGGCTTAAAACCTTCCCCTGGTCAACCTGGTTCCAAAACTGTGCCATATGATGGGATTCCGCCACAGGGAGCGGAACCTAGAGCGGACACACACACACACACACACACACACACACAGACACACTTTCGCTTATATTATTATAGATAGAGTAAAGTATTTTATAGTTTAGTAAAGAGTACTCGTAGATTCCTTCCTTTTCTTCTTTTAGTACAAAGTGGAAGGCGAGTGGAGAGTGGTTTTTTTTTTTTTTTGGTATCAGGAAATGCAAGGAAGTCTTTAGCGTTTCCAAGGCTAGCGAGGTAGGCTGCTGCTGCTGCTGCTGCTAAATAGGATAGACTCCGCCCCTTGTCTCCCTGGACTGCGAGAGACGGGGTCAAGGGGTTTCCTTTAAGCTGTTGAAACAAAGGAAACTGAGAGCGCTTCCTTCATAATTCCTGTTCGTGTCTTTTTGCAGTAACTTGAAGATTTCCTGTTTTTATCGCAATATTATTATTTTTTTTTTTTTATTGTTTTTTTATATTTTAAGTCGCAATTTATTATCGTTTTATCGGTACCCCAAACATAATGGTTGCAACTTTACCAGCCGGAGCTTTAGATTTCCTTTTCGTACCCAGCTCGTCTAAGTACACCCACACTTCTTAAATCATATACATTCCTTTTTTTATCATATATTTTAACGTCTTTTTCATGATAGGTTGAAAATTCACCGTTTTCAGCCTTTTTTTGATAAGGAACTTCTTCTTCTTGCCCACACAGTTATGTTCTCCTCGTGTGTTGATTCAGGGATTTCAGCCGACGAGCATGCCCTCCCCTCCCCTCCCCTCCCCTTCCCTCCCCTCCCCTCGCCTCCACACTCTGCCCCGTCACGCCCCCTCCAGCAGTCTTCCCAACACCCGGGTCCTCACCACCTTCCCTCCACTGCCTTACCCTTAAAAGTTGTGCTATTTCCTGATTGCTTCCATCACCACCACTAACAACAACACCATCATCACCATCACCACCAAAAACAACAACAACAACAACAACAACAACAACAACAACATTAACAACAACAACAACACCATTAAAATGATCAACAACAGCAAAAATAATAAATACTACAACTATTATTACTGCAGCACCTACAACACCACCAACAACAATAACAAATACTACCACTGTTACTACAACAACAACAACAAAAACAACAACAACTCTTACTAGTACTACAACTATTCTACTACTACTACTACTACAACTATTCTACTACTACTACTACTACAACTATTCTACTACTACTACTACTACTACTACTACTACTACTACTACTACTACTACTACAACAGCAACAACAACAACAACAACAAAAACAACAACTACTACTACTACTACTACTACTACTACTACTCCTTGATACTACTATTACAACCATCATCTTTGTCATAATAACCGCCATGATGATAATAGTGATAATCGTAACAACATTAATGATAATGATGATAATAATAATGATGATGATGATGATGATAATGATAGTAATGATGATGCTTCCACTCCCAATCTTGTCATACTTTCCATCTTAGATAATTATGTTACATCCTCTCTCTCTCTCTCTCTCTCTCTCTCTCTCTCTCTCTCTCTCTCTCTCTCTCTCTCTCTCTCTCTCTCTCTCTCTCTCTCTTTATATATATATATATATATATATCTGCCCATAACTGCACCACTAGCCACTGCACGGAGTCGCTTCCGTGGTGCAGTGGCTAGCGTGCCTGGCTACGAATCTGCGGGCCGTGGTTCGATCCCGGGCCAGGGCAAGTCGGTGACCAGCCTACCCAGCTGTTCTTACTTCCTTTCGGGGTTGATAAATGGGTACCTGGGGTAACCTGGGGAAGGTAACTGTGGTAACCCGGGCGTCACACTAGCCCTGTGTCCCGGGGTAACGGGTTCTCACCCACCACAGGCTCTAAGGGCTAATGCCACGGAGATGCGCACCGCATGCCACGTGCAGCTTAGCGTATGCTCCCATCTTTACCTTTACCTTACCATAACTGCATTGCGTAACGACTTATCACATTATATCAGATGTAAGCGATTTAAAGTGATGACTATGCAAGGTGAACTCTAAATGGACTCACTACTTGAAAACCAGACAAGACTAGTCCAACAAGAAACACTCTCTCTATAAAACCAGCCCAACAAAACTATAAGAACATAAAAACATAAGAACATTAGGAAGCTACAAGAGACCGCGAGACCTACACGTGGTAGTTCCTGTTACTTAACACTACCTACATCCACCTTTCATCCCCATCCACGAATACATCCAACCCCCTTTTAAAGCTCCCTAATGAGTCCGCACTAACCACCTAACGACTGAGTCCATTCCAATCATTTACCACCCTATTTGTGAACCAGTTTTTCCCTATTTCCTTTTTAAATCTACGCTTTTCCAGCTTGAATCCGTTACTTCTTGTTCTACCCTGACTGAAACAGGAATGCTGATAACTATCCTAACTATAATAAACACTAACTATAAGGCAGGCACTACTATAATAAGCACTACTATTATAGGCACTACTATACGGCAGGAAGCAGCACTGGGGTTCACGAAGGGTTTATCTTAGCCCTCTATACAAAGTGGTAGGACAAAAACAAGGCCCAAGGCAGTCCGGTTCAGGTAGTGCCCGTAAGGTGAAACTCAGCACGAGATTAGATGTCAGGGTCAGCCACGCATGCACGAAAAACACGCTCAAGCAGAATCTTAAATCTCAAAAGGTGAAAATGAAAAGGAAAGGGAAAAAAACTCATATCGTGAAAGGTAAAATGGAAAGAAACGGTTCACTTTTCATATGTGTAGGTACAATCAGATATGCTTATAAGTATCGCACACAAAAACAAGAGATAAAAAATGCATACACATACACACGAGTTCAGGTTTGTATGTATGTATCGGCTTTTTCTGTTAACTTTCACCGATTCAGTTTTTGTTTGTTTTTACCGTTTCATTTTCTCTCTTCTTTTTTGCCTCTTACACCTTCCACTCTTCGTCCTCCATCACCACACTCTCCCTTTTATTATTATTATATTATGTACCTCCTTTGTACCTCCTTTCCCTTTAGTGTTGTTTTTATTACTTGTTTATTGTATTACTAGTGTCTGTTTAACTCTTTCTGTTATAATTATGTCATCTTCACATAATAATGTTCTCCATATTTTCTCCCTCTGATGTTACTTCCTCTTTTCACACACACACACACACACACACAAACACACACCCACACACACACACACAGCATCACGAAGCATAAGTGAAACAGGACGTAGCAAAGAGTAAAAAATATGACGAAGTATTTTTTTCAAGAAGAAGAAAGTGGGATTAGATGTAAAGGAGTGGCCGGGAGGAACGAAGCATGAGATAGGAGTGAATCGGGAAGTCTTGAGTGAGTTTTTATTGTGGCAAATTGTTTTTATTATTACGTAAATGATGGAAATGAGTGTTTTTCCAAGATTAACTGACCTTCGATCTATTAATCTATTAAAAGTCAATTGATGTAGGTTTTTTCAAGAAGAAGAGAGGAGAGGAACGAAGAATGAAGTACGAATGAATCAGGAGTCTTGAGTGAGTTTTTATCATAACTGTCTGATGCGCGGGGTAGCTTCCTTTAAGAGAGGGAGTAAATGAGTAAGGAGTAAGAAGTAAGGCGCCAATGGTGGTAATGATGAGATACGAGTGAATCGGGAGTCTCGAGTGAGTTTTTATCGTGGCTGTCTGATGCGCGGGGAAGCTTCCTATAATTATAAAGAGGAGTGAGGCGTCAGTGGTGGTGATGGTGGTGTGAATGATAAAAACATTATGAAGGTATCGTGCCGTGCTTGTCCATGGCCTTCACTGCCTATAGACTGACCTACTTCTCTCTAACTTCCGCATGCCTCCTCGTACGCAGACCAAGTAGACAAGACATGACATTACGGAGGTGTCTTCCATTTGTTACTTCATCCTGTTGGGTTTAAATAGTGAAGTTTGACCCCTAAAACAGGTCTGAAAACTAGTCTAATATGAATATGTGGAATAAATATGGTGTCTATACACACTATATATATTTCCATGCAACTATAAATATCGCATCCTTTTCCACCAGAATAATCTATTGTACTGCGTATAGTGTATGTGCATGTACAGTACAGGCATATACAGTGCAGTCATATACAGTACAGGCATATACAGTACAGGCATATACAGTACAGACATATACAGTACAGGCATATACAGTACAGACATATTCAGTACAGGCATATACAGTACAGACATATACAGTACAGGCATATACAGTATAGACATATACAGTACAGGCATATACAGTACAGACATATACAGTACAGACATATACAGTACAGACATATACAGTACAGACATATACAGTACAGGCATATACAGTACAGGCATATACAGTACAGACATATATAGTACAGGCATATACAGTACAGGCATATACAGTACAGACATATACAGTACAGACATATACAGTACAGGCATATACAGTACAGGCATATACAGTACAGGCATATACAGTACAGGCATATACAGTACAGGCATATACAGTACAGACATATACAGTACAGGCATATACAGTACAGGCATATACAGTACAGGCATATACAGTACAGACATATACAGTACAGGCATATACAGTGCAGGCATATACAGTACAGGCATATACAGTGCAGACATATACAGTGCAGGCATATACAGTACAGGTATATACAGTGCAGTCATATACAGTACAGGCATATACAGTGCAGACATATACAGTACAGGCATATACAGTACAGGCATATACAATACAGGCATATACAGTACAGGCATATACAGTACAGGCATATACAGTGCAGACATATACAGTACAGGCATATACAGTACAGGCATATACAGTGCAGACATATACAGTACAGGCATATACAGTGCAGTCATATACAGTACAGGCATATACAGTACAGGCATATACAGTACAGACATATACAGTACAGGCATATACAGTGCAGGCATATACAGTACAGGCATATACAGTGCAGACATATACAGTACAGGCATATACAGGTACAGGCATATACAGTACAGGCATATACAGTACAGGCATATACAGTGCAGACATATACAGTACAGGCATATACAGTACAGGCCTATACAGTGCAGACATATACAGTACAGGCATATACAGTACAGGCATATACAGTACAGGCATATACAGTACAGGCCTATGCGCTAATAGTTACTTCAGGTCATCTAGCCACGTGCCACCCCTAAAGTTTTTCCAAAAATCCGCCAATGGTCATGCATAGAAACCTGCATACCGACGCCTCACCCCGCTATTACCATGGAGGAGCCTGCACAATGCACATCCTCTTTATGGTCAAGGTCACAAGACACCAACCCGCAACCCGGCTGAGAAGAGCTTACCAGCATCATCGCCTCCTCAGCTCCCTGACTCCCGCACAAAGACGAGATGCTAAAGTTCATCGCTCTTGAGGCTGAAGAATGTGTACCCTCTTCATGCCGCCTAAACTCACCTAAAGTAACCCTGCCTGGTCATCGGGAGGCAATATGAAAGGATCAGTGCATGGGAGAAGACACACAATGAGATAATCTGCAGAATCATACTTAATCCGTCTGTCTGCCTCACCTCTAAGGCAGTCTCATGCAACTCCCTGCCTGGTCCTCATAAGAACGTAAGAAAATAAGGAAGCTACAAGAGGCCGCGAGACCTACACGTGGTAGTTCCTGTAAAAAGGTTCTCTTGGGGCAACATAATAGGATCAGTGCATGGGAGGAGGCACACAATGAGGGAGTCTGCAATATTATACTTAGTAATCCCTCTGTCTGCATCACCTCTAAGGCAGTCTCATGCAACTCCCTGCCCGGGTTCGGCGTCTCTTCCCCTGCCACCAGCACCGCCTGCGTCAAACTGACGAGGATCTGTGTCTCTATTTCTCCCGCCATCTTCGCTTCTTGATTAACCATGGATGTCATTCAATGCTGGGTTGTGGTGGGCCATCTTAATCGTCTGGTAACTTTATATAGGCGTGTGTGCGGATATAGCTATCAAGCAGCTTTATAATAATCAATATAATATCAATCAATATAGTAAACCTTATAGTCAGTGCATCAATATAGCTCCTTCCCCTCGCTTCATGCATGGAACTGCTGATATTACTACACTTTTTTGCCATAGAATCTCTTCATCAACTTTCAGAAGAGCTTTCCATTATGTATACTTAATGTGTTTTCGTTAACAATTACACTACAATGCACAAATTATATATCTATGCCTAGCTTGTTTTCTTTTATCTCTTTCTTTTGTTCTCCAGAATTACCAAAATGCTCCGCTGGACACTTTAACAAAATATGGCAAAACAAATGGCAAAGGTTGTTGTGGTCATCCTCCTACTCGCTGTTGTTGTTATTGTTGTGATTGTTGTTGTTGTTGATATTGTTGATGTTGTTGTTGTTGTTGATATTGTTGATGTTGTTGTTGTTAAAGGTTGTTGTGGTCATCCTCCTACTACTCGCTATTGTTGTTGTTGATATTGGTTGTTGTTGTTGTTGTTGTTGTTGTGGTCATCTTCCTCCTACTCGCTGTTGTTGTTGATGTTGTTGTTTTTGTTGATATTGTTGTTGTTGTTGATATTGTTGTTGTTGTTGATATTGTTGTTGTTGTTGATATTGTTGTTGTTGTTGTTGATATTGTTGTTGTTGTTATGGTTGTTGTTGTTGTTGTTGATATTGTTGTTGTTGTTGTTGTTGCTACTATATCTGCCACTGCTATAACAATCCCCATCGTAGCTGGACATCCTTGGGAGCTCCTAACACATTATTATTCAGCTCTTTCTTGGTTCATCACTTATTAATCGTGGGTTTCTCCATGGCCGTGGCAGCACACCCTACTCCCTGACGCCTCGCCCTGGTGTGTCTGTATCTGTGTGCCTGTGTGTCTGTATGTCTGTGGCTTGCCCAGGGCACTCAGGACTTTGGTACACCTCCCAACCTTGGAACTTCCACATCCTTCCCACCCTCCCTTCTCCCTCTTCACCTTCTCTCCTCCTCCTCCTCCTCCTCCTCCCTTTCCTTCTTCCTCCTTCGTTTTTTTTAAGCTTTCCAATTCTTTCTTCTCCCTCTTCACCTTCTCTCTTCCTTCTCCTCCCATTTCTCCTTCCTCCTTCCCTTTTTTTTTTTTTAAGGTTTTCAACACTATCTTCCCCATCTTCATCTTCTCTCTTCCTCCTCCTCCCTTCCTCCTTCCCCTTTCGTGTTTTTTAGCTTTCCAATTATTTCTTCCTCCTCTTCACCTTCTCTCTTCTTCTTCCTCCTCCTTCTCCCTCTTCACCTTCTCTTTTCTTCCTCCTGCCTTTCCTCCTTCCTCCTTCCCCTTTCGTTTTTTTAAGCTTTCCAATTCTTTCTTCGGCAACTTGGCTTACGTACAGCCTCTTATCGTGTCTAAGCACACACACACACACACACACACTCCGTAGGTACTCCGTAATGTAGTGGTTAGCACGCTCGGTTCACAACCGAGATGTCCCGGGTTCGATCCCCGGGCGGAGCGGAAACATATGGGCTGTTTCCTTAAAACCCCAGTCCCTGTCCACCCAGCAGTAAATGGGTACCGGGTGTCAGCCGGGGGTTTGTGACCCCCCTCCCGGGGTGGTGGCTTCGGCCTACACTAACCACTAAGGATGAATGATAAAAATGTTGATATGGAGACGGGGCCATACGAGCGTTGCTCTGGCCCTGTAAAATACAACTAGATGAATACAAGTAGGTGAATACACACACACACACAGCCACGTCTCCTGCCTCCCTTCCTTATGACGTCATAGAAAAAAAATTACCTTGAACCTCCCATGACGCAAATTATTATTATTATTGTTGCTTTTTCATCTTTTTATAGCGATTTCATTCTTGTCAGCATCATTTTTCATCATTAGTAGTAGTGACAGTAGCAGTAGTTATATTTGTGGTCATTGTTTTTCATTGGTTAACAGACAAAGCGGGAAAGACCTTCGTCAGCCACTCATTTTTGCAACGGCTCTTAGCATTTATTTTGAGCAAAGGAGAAAAAACTGAAAAGAACACCTGTAGAAAACTCTGCTAAAGCCAATAAACATCTCAAGGTCGAAAAGGTAGGTAGGCTTGCCTCGTAGAAGACCCTAAGAGTGCTGCACTGTTGTCAAAGCCATAATAACCACTCTACGTTCAGGTAGATTCAACCAACTGCAGTGAAGACATTATTACAAGGTTCCTGCCCTGACCTGTTGCCTCATCCGAGTATTAGTGACCGTGGTTATGTCTCAATGCTGTAAGGTAGTCGGGGCACCTCAGCAAAGTGCAATGGTTCTGTGTTTTGATGTTAGGCAACTCGTAGGCTCTTCCAAGCTGCTTCTTTCGCCTCCAGATGCTTGAACACTTATTTCTCAACGTCAAGAAACCTTCCATAATAATGGCCGTCACCCCCTGTGTGTGTGTGTGTATGTGTGTGTGTGTGTGTATGTGTATGTGTGTGTGTGTGTGTGTGTGTGTGTGTGTGTGTGTGTGTGTGTGCGCGCGTGTGTTTGTGTGTTAAACAACGCAAAAGGGTACTTAACTGTCACTTCACAAAATAGTCAGCTGTTTTGTCTTGTAAAGCTCTCTCTGCAAATTGATTTCAAGGGCGGGAAAAGAACATTAAAGGTGGTTTTAGTGCAGTGTTGTATTCCACAGGGGCGACGAACAACAACAAACAATCACATTATTATTCCTTATGTTCCTATGTTATTATTTACACGCTCCCGTATTACTGTCCTTGCAACGGTGTGGGGATGTATTTAGTGCAATAAGGCGCATCCCGTATCCCGGTTAGAAGGTTACCGCGGGAATACCGTTATGTTATATTTAGATCAGTATTGAATCTGAGTTCTTATGACTTTCCGGATTTAAAGACAGTGGAAAGAAAAAAGACAAAAAAGAAAAAGAAATGAAAAAAATATGTATAATAAGCTCCTGAGACTAATACTGGCACTTTTAATAACCAGTAGTAGTAGTAGTAGTGGTGGTTAGGAAGGGTAAGGTCAAGAGTGGAGGAGAGGGGGAGGGTACATACGATCGCACGGGTGGCCACCAAGGGAGGGACAGGGTGCTTGGGATAAAGAACATGTGTGATAGTCTGAAGAAAGTGTCGTACCTCAGGCATCAACACACTGTACGTGGTATATATTAATGTTTCTTATATACTTTGCTGGTATTCGTCAGTTGCATTTATATATATGTATAAAGGCCTCTTCCATTTGCGACATTTCATGAACCAGTTCACGGAACCCAAGAACTCAGGCGTTCCATTTGCGCACGAAAACCTAGGTCCGAGGCGACCCGCGTAGTGACTCAGCATAACCCGTGAACTTTCTCTACCCACATTCATTGGTGGGTAGAATTTTCAGTTCATCCAGTTCATAACAGAGAATGGCATGGCAGAAAGTAAAATAAACAGGGGAAGAGTTAACAAGTTTTGTTAACGAAGGAGACGAAGTGGAAGAGGACCTATGAAGCGATAACGACAACGGTCACAAGAAGAAGAGGAAGAAGAAAGCCGCCGCTTTAAAATATGTCGGTCACAAGAAGAGGAAGAAGAAGAAGAAGGCCGCCGCTTATATGTTATCAAAGCCAACCATTCACAGTCACAGATTGGGTGATATGATGTAAACCTCCCCATGCTTAATTTGGTACCATTTTACCTCATACCTCACACAATACCTCATCATATCTGCCAAAGATGCCAGCAGTGGATGGTACTGGTACATAATATCTTCCTCTTCATCACTAGAATCGTCCATCATTGCGAGAATAGCCCCAGACACGGCTGGAATAAGCTCTCCTTCCTCTTGCCTTGCCATCTTGGTTTGTTTGTAAACAAAAAAACGGGGTTTTTGCGTTCCATTTGTGACATGCGAACCCAACCCTGAGCCCAGAACCCAACCCTGAACTGAAAGAACTGGTTCATGCAACTTGGGCACAAATGGAAGAGGCCTTAAATCAAGAAAGTTCTCTCTGTGTAGGAAAAGTTGTATATTTCTGGCCCTTCATCCTATAATAATCAGGAATAGTGGGCGTGCAGTGAATCATTTCACAAATGCTTATTCTACGATAAATATGTCCCATTTTCATTAAAAACATGCGAGAAAATGATCTACATATATTTATGTAACGAAACAGCAACAGATAAGGTCTTATAATAAAGCCCGCAGTTGTATGTTTTTACAATGAAAAAATAGAAATACTGGCGTTGTGTGGCAACCCCAGCTTTCAATGTCTACAGATCTATTCGGGCGCCGACGATTGTTGTGGAAAAAAAACAGCGAGAGAGGCAGAGCTGAAAGGAGACTGAAATAATTGAGGGGCGAGGAAAGACAGCGTTATGATTGCGGTAATATTGTTTTTTTTTTCATGGCCCAATAATTATTAACCTCCAGGAAACAACGTGAAAGGAATATCTTGAGATGAACAGGAGTGTAGGAGAAAGAGGAAGAAGAAGAAATGGAGGCGCAGAATCACCTAATCAGCAATGCAAAGTAGGACGCGTACTAGCTCCTAGGAGACAAGGTTGCCGGGTCGGTGGGGATGTGCGTCTAGTTTTGCCTTGTAGCCTTGACGTAGGTCGTGGCATGTAGCACGAGAGTTGGGGTAGAAAGGGAAGGGAATGCATGATACTTTGCGGTGAGGGAGGCATGCAAGAATTATACCTAAGGAGAGAAGAGGAAGAAAAAAGAAAAATAGAAGACAAAGATGAAAAAAAAGAAAAAGATATTTTTTCATCTATTCTTTGTTTTGCGAGCTTTTTGAAAGAGATAAAGGGCAGCATCAACAACTATTATACCTTGTGGAAGATTTAGAATGCCACCACAAGCATAGGCTTAGAGAGACAAAGACATCCATCACTGATAAGACCGATGCAAGTTGTCAAAACCAAGGTCAGAGTGAAGCTACGCATGTCTGACTGGAATACCGCAGGCAAGAATTAAGCAAGAAGGGTTAGCGAAGAAGAAGGAAAGAGAAGAAGAAGAGGGAAGCGAAGAAGTAAGAAGCAAGTACGGTTTACCAGTAGGTGTTTTTTTTATATATGAAGGAGTGAATGGATGTGCCTGCGGAAGCTCTCTTGAGATATCGATAAGGCGGCTTTTGGCGACATGTCTGGAACGGTGGGATTCTTGTTGTTGTTTTTGCGCTTTTAACCCCTTCACCCCTAGATTTTTCCTTTGCATACATTTCCTTTCCTTATATTAAAATAGTGTGTTGTTAGCCATAAAATTACGAAAAGTAACTAAATAAACCAAATTAGCTACCGTAGATAACAGTTAAGTCGCCAGGACAACTTTTTTTTCTGTTTACAGACGTGTGGTGGCGTTAATAGTTATACATTTCTACATCCATGATTTCAGGAAAGTTAGAAGGGGCTATCTGGAGAGTCTGTGTCATTTTGTGTCTTCATCTGTGTCATAGTATGGGTATAAATGAACAAATTACAAAAATATCTACAAAGTGGCTACCAACAGTAGAGTCGCCATCTAGTGTTTATTTACTGAGTGTCGTACCGCTGTCGTCGTCGCCCGAAAAAAAAAACGCGTAGCGAAATTTGAAACCGTCTATACTCGCAGATACAAAGCATAAAACAACCCTGAAACAGGGTAGATTATACAGTCATGATATAAACTACTGTATATCATCTTCAGTGGCACATAAAAATCAGTAGTAATGCTATAATTCGTAATATTTGGCGGCTGGCGACATCACTGCAGGTGGCGACTTTACTGTTATCTACGGTAGTGGACAAGGATACTAAACATGTCATATATATAGCACATTTCCTATATTCATTAAAATCGTCTAATGGTACTACCCACAATTTTTCCTACAATGGAAATTACGTCCTGGGCCTCAATAAAGGGGTTAAGAACTAAACTGCCACACTGCGTACGTTTCTCCTTCCTACTTCAGCATCTCACAAAACCTTCCACCACCTTTGCCTGTATAATGGGAAGGAATGCAATGTTCTGGATTAAGGACATGAGTGTGGCTGTGACAGGAACGATGAGGAGACCCCGAGACTATCCAAGGCAACTAGAATACATCTCTACCGTAGATAACAGTAAAGTCGCCAGGACAACGTTTCTTTGTTATTTACAGACGTGTGGTGGCGTTAATACTTACATTTCTACATCCATGATTTCAGAAAAGTTAGAAGAGGCTATCTGGAAAGTCTGTGTCATTTTGTGTCTTCATCTGCGTCATATTACCGTAGATAACAGTAAAGTCGCCACCTGCAGTAAAGTCGCCAGGCGCCATATATTACGAATTATAGCATCACTACTGATTTTTATGTGCCACTGAAGATGATACACAGTAGTTTATATCATGACTGTATAATCTACTCTGTTTCAGCGTTGTTTTATGCTTTGTATCTGCAAGTATATGCGGTTTCAAATTTCACTACGCGTTTTTTTCTCGGGCGACGACGACAGCGGTACGACACTCAGTAAATAAACACTAGATGGCGACTCTACTGTTGGTAGCCACTTTGTAGATATTTTAGTAATTTGTTCATTTATAGCCCTACTATGACACAGATGAAGACACAAAATGACACAGACTCTCCAAATAGCCCCTTCTAACTTTCCTGAAATCATGGATGTAGAAATGTAAGTATTAACGCCACCACACGTCTGTAAACAGAAAAAAAAGTTGTCCTGGCGACTTTACTGATGGCTTTGAAGTATGAAAAGCCTATTTTTGGGTCCACGACATAGCTAGTGCACTAGCTTATAGACAGGATCTATCGCCACCCAGGGTAATCCCTGGGTAATCCGGGCAACCTTATCCCACATCTGGTGAAAACCAGGCTGCACTAGAAAGCTGCAACATTGCAGAAAATAACTAACTACTAAGAAGAAGAACACGTCTGGCAGTCACGCGCCGGCACCCGCCACACCCGGCAGACGCCAGACAATCATACCCATCCCAAGAAGCTCCCCCGGGGAGAGGGGCTGAAAACTTGGTGGGAAGGAAGGGTGGGAGGCCGAAGGCCGTGCACTAGCTATGTCGTGGACCCAAAAATAGGCTTTTCATACTTCAAAGCCGTCATTTTAGGTCCCCTTATAGCTAGTGCACTAGCTACCTGCCACTTGGAGACGGGGCAAGAAGCCCCCAACCCCCGAGGGGAGAAGGAAGGCAACTGCTCAAGAAAACAAAAGGGAACTGGACCGACAGGAGGAGACGATACCCGGGAGTGCCGGTGTCGTGTGGGCAAGTGTCTGTTTATGAGGGAATGTCTGTTTACTAAACAAAGGCAAGGAAAACGGGAGTTGAGGGGAGTAATTACTAATTTTGACTTGATCAACAAAGGCATGTCCAGGCGGCATATTCTCCACGCGCTCTCCCTTTTCGGCAGACCGCTAGGTTAGGTAAGGTTAGAAAAACGTTAAGTTAGGTTAGGTTAAGTTAGGTCAGGTTTAGGTTTACTTTAATTATAGTAACTCTCCCTTTTCGGCAGACCGCTAGGTTAGGTAAGGTTAGAAAAACGTTAAGTTAGGTTAGGTTAAGTTAGGTTAGGTTTAGGTTTACTTTAATTATAGTAACTTTGTGTGGGAATCACACTGAGGTTATTTTCAAGAAAATCCTGTCAAAATTAATAGTTACTCCCCTCAACTCCCGTTTTCTTTGCCATTGTTAGTAAACAGACATTCCCTCATAAACAGACACTTGCCCACACGACACCGGACCGAAACTGGTCGCCCAGGAGGTACTGGCCCATCAAACACAAAGACATAGGGCCGCTCCCAGCGGGCCGCCGTAGGGCATATGACCATTTGCCGCTGTTATATTAACTGATTGAGCAATATTTATAGTTATACTTTCTAAGTATATTGCAGATATAGTAATGTTTTAAGGGGTGTTGCACAACCCATTAGCCGATTAATAGACTAATGGGCTGTTCAACACTTATAAAAACATTACTAAATCTGCAATATACTTAGAAAGTACAACCATAAATATTCCTATGTCGTTATCCAGTAATACGATGAAAAGGAGATCATAATTGCTACGGACATTGTTTATTTCATAAGTACAAAAATATTTTCGTTATTGGGTTTACATGCTGGTGTACGTGGAACACTGCACTGTACAGCCATGTAGAAGTATATAGGATGCGGCGAACAACATAACAACATCCGCCCACTTGTGCGTTTTCCCACTAACTGATTTCACTCACTGACAGCGCGGTCGAGGTACTCGAGAAATTCCTAAAGAAACGTGTCGTACTGCAATTATTTATATTATTCAGTCTATTTCGAAATAATGAAGGAGCGAAAACATGTTATAACTAAGTTCTCATTATGTTATCGACTGGTTAAGGGTGACAATTTAGGCCTTTTGTGGGTTTTTAACCCTTTGTAATGACTATCGTACGTCTGGCAGTTTAGTGCATTGATAGCTGGGAAATCATTTCAAATAATATTCTATTATAAATCAAGATATTATCCATGTTAATTCTCCATCATCTACATGTTCCTTATTAGGTGTACCGTTGAGTATTGATATGTGCTAATAATATGTTGGAAGTTATTGAAATAAGGGAAAATATGACCTTGTGTTATCCCGTAATCTTTGCCGCGGTTAATCAAATGTTATTTTTATATGATACTAGCTACACACATACTACACACACTACACACATAGACTAACTGATAACCTTTTTCCATGTAAACTCCTTCCTATGTGCGTATATCTCATCTTTATTTCTATGTACTACCTCTGGGTGTTCCTGATTAAGCTGGAAATATTTGAAATAAACTGCAATATGATAATTTCTATAAACTATTATAAAAACTTTTATAACAATTTTTAATAGCTTGAACAGGCCTAATAATAGTGATGGTACCGATATTGAGATACTATGTATATTACTGAGTTAATATATATATATATATATATATATATATATATATATATATATATATATATATATATATATATATATATATATATATATATATATATATATATATATATATATATATATATATATTATATATATATATATATATAATATGAAATGAATATAGGTGTCTTGCACGTGACGTCACAGCCCTTGTTGTGGCTGCGACAGACGCGACTTCAAGCCAAATGCCGCCTGTCGGAGCGAGCTGGAGGACCAACAAACTCCACTTGCCGCCCGTGTTTGCCAGCTTATGGTAATTTTCCCCTACCAAATATATGTTTATCAGTATAAAAGGTATACTGTCATCCTCGGAAATGCTTGTTCTGTAATATTATCAAATAAAAAAACGTAAAACACACTAAAGAAAGGCCATTATGACACTCAAGAAATATGCATGAACTTAATATTCACCAATTCCAGCTCCCATTTAATATTTTGCGAAAAAATGTTTTATATGGAGGATATGAATAGAAGCGGAATTTCAGTAGCTTTCCATTGATATATTTCGTTATCTGATAAATGAATTAAAACCATGCATAAATTAGCGTTAACTAAATAAATAACATCATGAAATCGGGTAATTTTTCCAGATTGATGAGGTTATTTATATAGTTAACGCTAATTTATGCATGTTGCTAAATCATTTATCAGATAACGAAATATATCAATGGAAAGCTAATGAAATTCCGCTTCTATTGATATTCTCCATATAAAAAGTTTTCCCGCAAAATATTAAATGGCGAAGAGTTTAATATAATATTAAGTTCATGCATATTTCTTGAGTCTCATAATGGCATTTATTTACCGTGTTTTACGATTTTTTATTTGATGATATTACAGAAAAAACATTTTCGAAGATGACAGTACACCTTTTATACTGATAAACATATAATTAGTTGGGGAAAATTACCATAAGCTGGCAAACACGGGCGGCAAGTGGAGTTTGTTGGTCCTTCCAGCTCGCTCCGACGGGCGGCATTTGGCTTGAAGACGCTAGATCGTGACGTCAGTGCAAAACACCTATTTCCCACTTACAAATGCGTACCAGTGGGCCTCCGGAGGATTGACGTCAAGTTGCCGCTGCTTGTCACTACTGATGTAATATTACAGCCAGATAATTATATAACTGTTGTTTCAAAATGTTTACACATAGAAATATTCAATTCTTGAAATTCTGTACATTAATTTTCAACATAGTAAATTATCCCGTCTGAAAATACATCAGCGGGCCTTCGGAGGGCTGACGAAGGTAAATTTGCCGCCGGCGGCCGCCGTTCGCCGCTCTATGGCCTACGTCGGCCCGCCGGTGATGGTTAGCTGGGGGAGGACGTTCGCCAGGGACCAGAAGGGGACAGGACGACGGGGGGGAAACAGGAGGTAATCCCCCCCAACTTCAGTAGGGCCACCGAACGGCGTTCCAGGACGAATACCCGGCCGTATTCGCCCAGCCAGCGACGCCAGGCGAGCGGAGAAAGAGGCAGAGGTCCACCACCTGTTGGGGGTCAGGAAGAAGAGGAAATCCAGAACCACTGACCCCGAAACGCGACGAAGATCTGACCGATTGAGGAAAGACAGAAAGGCCGCCCAGAGGGACCCGGACAGCCTAGCAGATGATGAGCGGAGAGAAACACCAGACAAGTAGCGGTAAGGTGGAAGGAATCCCGGCAGAGAGCTCCTCCAGCAGAGCGAGAACCCCCAAAAGGAACAGAGGAGGGACACGAAGTCCACAGAACGGAGAACTAAGGCCGGGCCGGCCAGAGAGGAGCCACCAGAGGGACCCAGCCCCTGTAGAATCGCAGAACGTAGCACACTTTCAGGAGGACGCAGGGGCAGGGAGGAGGAAAACAGGTAAACAAGGCGCCACCTGTTCCAGCCAACCAAGAGGGTGTCCGGCCGCCCCCGTAGGGCCCGGTCCAGCCTCGTCAAAAAAGACAGCTGCTGGGCAGAGCGCCTGGACGCGCGAAGAGGGTCCGGAAAGATCCATCTCCGGAAAGACCCACTGCTGGCAGAGCCGCAAAGCGCCCCGGACAATGCGCACCACCAACGCACCCTGAAGGCGAGAGAGTGCGGCGGTCCACTCGAACCCCACACCCGGCAGGAACCTGGCAGACAGGCGGAGGGGGACATGGGCCACCAGGACCAAAATGCGCACCGAAAGGGGCAAAAAAAGGACGGACCCGGAGGTCTCCTGGGTAGCAAAACAGAGGACGGCGACCAAGGTGACCATCCCTAAGTAGAGAACCGTCCCCTGGGGGACCGAAAACGACCGGAGGAAGAGGTAGGGACACCGAGGCCCGGCAGAGGCGGGGAAGAAGCTTGGCTGCCATCACCACCGAGACGAGACTGTGGCCGAACGGGAGCCCCAATGCACACCCAGCTACGAGAAGCGGTGGGCAAGAGAAAGGAAGGACCAACCCCTTAAGACCAGGAAACACATCCCTGCGCGCCGCCCACCGCCATGGCCCGGGCCAGCATGCGAGCAGTCCCCGGCCAGGACGGGGCGGTCACCAGCCAAACGTTCAGACACAGGAAGGAAATCAAGGGGCGGGCGACTAAGCGGCGGCAGTCTGAACCAGGGCCAAGGAAGACCACTCTAGCTCACCCCAGCGGCCCAGCCCGACAGCGGATAGGCCACCCAAAACACAGTGAGGAGGTCCAGGAAGGGAGGAACGGGAAACCAGAGCGACCCTAGGTGCAGCCCAGGGGAAGACAGTATGCCCGGAGCGAAAAGCCCGGGACTAGGAGCACTCGAACCAGGAAGACCCGCACCGGGTATGCCACCCAAACTCCAGGAGGCCACCCTGCCGCAGGCGAACGTGCAGGGACTGCCTTCCAGACAAAAGGAGCCCCAGCGTACCCTGCGGGGCCCCAACCCGCAACTCCCCGACCGAGAGGGTCTGGGGGCCTGAGGAGACACCAGCCCGACGGCGGGGGAGGGGGGGGACGAGGCGAGTCACCGTAGCAGGAACGGCTCTGACAAGACCCCCGAAGCGAAGGGGCCAATCCTGAGAACCTGGAGTCGAGGCATCACCGGCAGGTCACGAAAGGCCTCATGCCGAAGGGCCAAGCGGCCAGTGACGGCCCCGTCGTCGAGGAGGGGGACACCGAACGTGGCACACGCGGTCGGCAGCCACCGACAGACAGCAGATAGCGGGGCCAGGGCTGGGACTGGTCACCAAGAGAAAGCCACCTGGCCACCTGAGAACCCTCCTGGCGAAAGCCAGGCAGGCAAACGACGCCAGCACCGGCACTCAAGCAAACAAGTCGGAGGAAGCACCCCCGGAGGGACGAGGGAAGACGCAAGTGGAAGGCTCCGCAACGAAAAGGGAGGAGGAAGCCCCCGGCAGACAGGAAGCAGGAAGGTGGAAGACCACGAACCGCCACCTCTCCGGCCTGGGGAAGACCATAACCCCATCCCCGGTCGAGCACTCCCAGCAGACATCGCCGAAGCCCGTAGTCGCAGAAGCAAACCCTGGCGAGAGGGACGCGGAAGAGGGTGACCTGTGACTCAGTTGAGGCGAAGAACAGGTCCCGGTTGCTAAACGGTCCACCAAACACACCAGTAAGGTGTTCACAGAGATCATCCACCCCAACCACTCCAGAGGAACGGGAGGTGAGGATGGGGAAGGCTCCGGGGACGCCCACCGAACCGGAGCAGCGACGTCCCTACCCAGGAAGGCCACGGCCCGCGAACCGCGGTGAGGGGAGGGGCAGAAGACACCACCATATCCCCATCCAATATCAGCATGACCGACGGCGACCGAAAAGAAGCAGAGGCAGCAGGCCGGAAAGCTTGAGACGAGGAGCGGTGAGGACAAGACGAGAGGTGAGACGATGTGAGACGAGGAGGACGAACAGCCGAGGCCCAGACGGGAACCCAGAGCCCACGACCACCAATCCATAAAGACAGCAAAGGCCCCGCCGGGAAGGCAGGGCACAACGCCCTCCGGAAAACGACCGTCAGCCAGCAACGCCCGACCGGACACCCTTCAGGACGGTAGAGGGCTGACCGGAGGCACGGGGCAAGCGAGGAGCAGAGCTGGAGGCACCGGGACGTGAAGGACGCCGAGCAGCCCTGGGCTTCGCAGAGAAACCTCCGAAAAAGGAGGCAAAACAGGGAGAGGGAAGAGACGAACCGCAGAACGAAACGCCCCCACCCCACAAGCAGAGAAGGACCTCATCCGGACGGTGCGAGCCACGAAACGCCGAACACCCTGCCCCGCTCCCAGCCGCGAACAGAGAGGGGGAAGGGGGGGGAGAGGGCGGAGCCCCAGGCCAGTACGAGCGACGTATCCATCCGCCGCCCGCTGGGTCCACATGGCAAGCCAGGAAACGCCCGACGCCCCGACCCGGCCCTTGGGAGGGTCCGGGCGGGGGTGGGGGGGGGGTGGGGGGGTGGCTGAGCGACGCCTGCGACGCCTCGGGCACCAGCACGAGCGACGAATCCGTCCGCCTCCCGATGGTTCCACGTGGCAGGCCAGGAAACGCCCGACGCCCCGACCCGGCCCTTGGGAGGGTCCGGGCGGGGGTGGGGGGTGGCTGTGCGACGCCTGCGACGCTCCGGGCACCAGCACGAGCGACGAATCCATCCGCCTCCTGCTGGTTCCACGTGGCAGGCCAGGAAACACCCGACGCCCCGACCCGGCCCTTGGGAGGGTCCGGGCGGGGTTGGAGGGTGGCTGAGCGACGCCTGCGACGCTCCAGGCAACAGCACGAGCGACGAATCCATCCGCCGCCCTCTGGGTTCACATGGCAAACCAGGAAGCGCCCGACGCCCCGTCCCGGCCCTTGGGAGGGTCCGGGTGAGGGTGGGGTGTGGCTGTACGACGTCTGCGACGCATTGGGCACCAGCTTGAGCGACGTATCCATCCGCCTCCCGCTGGTTCCACGTGGCAGGCCAGGAAACCACCAACACCCCGTCCCGGCCCTTGGGAGGGTCCGGGCGGGGGTGGGGTGTGGCTGTGCGACGTCTGCGACGCACTGGGCACCAGCTGGAGCGACGTATCCATCCGCCTCCCACTGGTTCCACGTGGCAGGCCAGGAAACTCCCAACACCCCGCCCCGGCCCTTGGGAGGGTCCGGGCGGGGGTGGGGTGTGGCTGTGCGACGTCTGCGACGCACTGGGCACCAGCTTGAGCAACGTATCCATCCACAGCTAACACATGGCAAATCTTCTGATTAGCCTGAAAGAGGACACACCTCTGCCCCCCCAAAAAATGGGGGCGCAGAAAGATGAGCGCCGCCCCGGACGGCCGCCCCGAAAATGGGAAGCCGGGGCCAAAACATATAGAGCACATATACATCATATGTCAGACATATAAATAAATAGCTATAAACCTATAACTATATGCCACAAAGGAGGATGGGCGGGGCGGGCCAGAGGACACGTGGCAACCATAAGGCCCCGAAAGCCCCGGCCCGAGACACAGGGCGTAGGTGTAGCCCCGGCCGCCAGAAATCACCACAGACGTCCCTTCGCCACCCCGAAGGCAAAGCCTAAAGGGCAGAGAAAAGACACCGGCTGGAAAAAGATGAGGGAAGGCACGTCGCCCATGCCTCCCCGATAAACCAATGGATTACCGGGGCAATAATGAACGGGAGTAGAACAACTAAACCTCACACTCTCCATCTAAAACACAAGAAAGCAAGCAGTTGCTCAATATATTACAGACCAGAGTGTCAACAACACGTGTAGCAGGAGGTAGGTAGGTGTTGACGAAGCGATGGGCAAAAACAGAATGATTGTCTGGCGTCTGCCGGGTGTGGCGGGTGTCGGCGCGTGACTGCCAGACGTGTTCTTCTTCTTAGTAGTGTAACGCGGGAAAATGGGTTAAAACTTTTGACTCATGATTGACGAAGAGTTTACGTTGAGTGGGAGGGGGTAAAGTAATATATAAATGTCGAGTAATAAAATGCATAATTTTCCTTCACTCCCCAGTTCTGAATCACTATATAAAATTATATTTTGATATATTTTGTCCCGACGGTAGCTGGTAACGTCAGCAGGCCAGGCAGGGAGGAAGGTAGATCGCCATATTAGATGTCTTTGGGTCCACGTGTCTGTTGTGGTAAGACGTACGGGGAGGTGTGGTTTTCAACCCTATATAAGGTACGTGCAGGGAAAGTGTGTTGGTGGGGATGTAGATGAGATTAATTAATTATCTGTGATAACATGAAAACTAATGGAATGTGTTATTCATAGGGTTCAAGGTAGCAGTGGGGAGCCGGCGGGATGAGCAGGGGGGAACAGCTGTGAACGTCTCTGTTTGAACACCAGGATACAGCTAAGGCTTAGTCTCATAGCTGGAGTGTGTGGGCATTAATACTTGACTCAGAGAATCAATGTGACGGGAAAAGTTACACAGAGAACCAGTGACGGGACATTTACTCAATGCTTTATGTTAAGAAGGAGTTATAGGATTACGGTTTTGAGCACGAGCTGAGAGTCGCGTCGTGTCGATGTTATTAGCATTAAGAATGTATTTAAGTTAAGACATAAGTTAAAGTAATCGTCCAGACTATTTCATCATTCCTGATTTAATGCAGTCAAAATATAGCCATGATCGAGTATATCGACAATATGTTGTCACATTTTGCATCCAGTCACCCGTTTTTAAATGATCCGCATTCAAAATCTGTAAATTCCCCGTGCTCTCAAAACACAACTGTTTATCAGCAGACGACGCACCATGGGTCGGCGACGTCACAACAGGGAGCCTCCCAGCACCGCCTGATACATATGCGCGGAGACTCTGAGAAAAATGTAGTACTTGGGGAATTTTGGGTGTTTCTGATATATTTTTTGTGCGATGTGGCATGTACTTGCATCCTGTGTGGGTGCAGCGTGGGGGCTGTGCCTTTACCGAGAGCTTAGCACCCATTTGCAAACTGTGGGGCGACGATATATGTGTGCAGATGTGTGCAGCGGCGGCAAGCGGCGGGGAGCGGCGGGTAGTAGCAAGGCCACCGAGATGAGAGGGCTGCAGTACCCTGGCTACTACCAGCCGCTCCCCGTCGCTCCAAAGGTCTGCACACATATATCGTCGCCGTGTGGGTTGTGAATGGGTGCTAGGCTCTCGGGAATGGCACGGCTTTCTTGCCGTGCCCATGCAGGATGCAAGTATGTGCCGTGTCGCACAAAAAATATAGCAGAAGCACCCAAAATTCCCCAAGTACTACATTTTTCTCAGAGTCTCCGTGTGTCTGTGTCGGGCGGGGCTGGGAGGCTTACCTCTTGTGTCGTCGCCAGCAAGTTTCGCGCCACGGCTGGAATGTGGCTGTTGTTTTTCCCGCGCTTTTTACAAAAGTCATGTTTTTAGGGAAATAAGGCGTGAAAATGAATACTTTTTTGTGGATTAGGTATATTGAATGAACATTCAACATAATTATGCAAAGAAAAAATGGGTCTGGACGATTACTTTAAGATATTAGGTTAAGAAGGAGTTGGGAAGTAATTACTGGTGAATCAGTGAAGTGCAAATATATTAAGTTTCTGATAACGCGTTGTTATTCAGACCCATTAGTACTTACATAATATTTTCTTAATCTTATAATTTTTTTTCCCACTTATTGTGGGTGGTGGCAGCGTAATAGCCAGGATTGTGGAGCCCTCTTGAATTAACGTCAAAGTAATAAACCTATAAAGCGGGGGCGCTACAGTAGTTAGTTATTTTCTGCAATGTTGCAGCTTTCTAGTGCAGCCTGGTTTTCACCAGATGTGGGATAAGGTTGCCCAGATTACCCAGGGATTACCTTGGGTGGCGATAGATCCTGTCTATTAGCTAGTGCACTAGCTATAAGGGACCTAAAATGCAGAGGTGGGCATTCCGCAATTTTAGTCCGCAATTCCGCAATTCCGCAACTTGCGGAATGGTAATTCGGTTGCGGAATTGCGCAATTACAGATGCCTGAAAAAATTGCGGAATTGCGAATTGCGGACCGCCAAAATTTTAAAGCGCAATCGCAATAACTTGCGGAATGGGTTGCGGAATTGCGCAATTACTGATGCCTGAAAAAAATGCGGAATTGCGGGTTGCGGACCGTCAAAATTTTGAAACGCAATCGCAATGATCACCACCTTCAAAATGGCAAGTGCCTGCGTGAACGAAATTTCCCACCAAATATGGTAGAGACGACACTGCCAACTGCCAATGAGCCGTGTTTTTGTCGTCCAAGCACCGTCTTGGATTACGAAGACCACTCCAATAACACTTGCTGAAATGTGTGTTATACTGCTTTGTGATATTGTTTGCAATGTTTTGGACTGATTATTATTTCGGCCCCTACCAAGCTTGTTGTGTTTTTGTCGCAGAAACTAATCAGTTTTCAATTGCGAGAAAAAACGGTTTTCGTACCAAGACTAAGCAAGCATCGTCCAAGCATCGCTAGCTAGTGTTGTAGCTAGTGTAGCACAGTCACTCACTCAGTCAGTGCGTTCTGGGACTTGGGATTGAGAGCGTGTACGCTCACTACGCTGGCCGTGTGTGTGATTACTGATTTATCCTACATATACTGTTGTTGTGTTAGTGACCCAGCTAACCATCACCGGCGGGCCGACGTAGGCCGTAGAGCGGCGAACGGCGGCCGCCGGCGGCAAATTTACCTCCGTCAGCCCTCCGGAGGCCCGCTGGTGTATTTTCAGACGGGATAATTTACTATGTTGAAAATTAATGTACAGAATTTCAAGAATTGAATATTTCTATGTGTAAACATTTTGAAACAACAGTTATATGATTATCTTGATGCAGTATTATATCAGTAGTGACAAGCAGTGGCAACTTAACGTCAATCCTCCGGAGGCCCGTTGGGCGCTGGTACAGTCACTCCACCTAAATCGCGAACACACAGGCCTCGGATCCTCTCCTTCCATTTCCTTTTCGTATTTTCCAATAAATTATCGTTCATATTCTCAAAGTCTGTACAATGCATTTCTCCTCCTTCCCCTGGGATGTTGTTAATCCCACGGGGGCCATCTCTCCCTCCCTCGCCATCTCTCTTCTCTCTCTTTTCTCTCTCTCTCTCTCTCTCTCTTCTCTTTTCTCTCTCTCTCTCTCTCTCTCTCTCTCTCTCTCTCTCCTCTCTCTCTCTCTCTCTCTCTCTCTCTCTCTCTCTCTCTCCTCTCTCTCTCTCTCTCTCTCTCTCCCTCTCCTCCTCTCTTTTTCGTCTTTCTCCTCTTCTCACGTCACCTTTTGTCTTTCCCTCCCATTCCTCTTAAATTTCAGTAACCCTTTCTCCCTTTCTCCTGTCCTCTACTCTTTGTCTCCCTCCCTTCTTCCCTCCCTCTCTCTCTTCCCCTCCTCCACCTGCTTCTTCAACACCTGTTCCTCCTACCTGGTGGTCCTTTCGTCTCCCTCCTCCTTCCCTCCCTCATCTTTCCTTTCTGTTCTCTCCCTCCATCCATCCTTCCCTCCTTCATCTTCGTCCCTCCTTCCGTCCCCCCACTCCTTCCTCCTATATCTCTCTCCCTCTGTTTGAGCTGTAAACTGTCATTAGTGTAATTGCGAGACTTAAAAACTATAATACTATTCAAATAACACCTACTGCTAAACAAGGCATATTACACCACTACTGTACTACATATTACTACTGCTATGCTTGTTTGGCATGCAGTAGTAAATAGTCATATTTGAATCGATCGTATATTCTAGAGCTGAGCGAGAGAGAGATAGAGAGAGCGAGAGAGAGTTAAAATTTTTAGTATAAATAAGTGTAAACAAACTATTGATTAAAGAAAGATAGTTTTAATCATATTAATCGAAGTTCGTGTGTGCGTGTGTGTGTCTGTGTGTGTGTGTGTGTTCGTGTGTGTGTACTCGCCTTAAGTGCTGTGAAGGCTAGTGACTGCACATTTCCACTACTGCTTTATATATGGTCCTGGCCCTGATATCTCCACTTAGCTTATAGGATGTAAATGGATCAGAAAGCCTTGCTTGAGGCACAAGAAGGATAAAGTTTTTAGCACCTCGAGACGTCACCTTATTGAAATGTCTTTAGTGGTTGGTTTGTGCAGGAGTTAAAACCCATAATTACCAGATTAGCCCTCTCTCTCTCTCTCTCTCTCTCTCTCTCTCTCTCTCTCTCTCTCTCTCTCTCTCTCTCTCTCTCTCTCTCTCTCTCTCTCTCTCTCTCTCTCTCTCCTCTCTCTCTCTCTCTCTGACACTATCACACAATGAGGAATATACACATACATAATGTAAAATTAAAAATACTTTAATTATAGATATTTCCAAACAATATTATTGGCTACATTCACACATCTACGCGCGCGCGCGAGCGCACACACACACACACACACACACACACCCTTGCTCTCAGTGTTACGAATATATTTTGCTATAGCCATTATTTTTTCCGAAAACAAAGAATGTAAATATTTTAAAAGTTACTTCATCCTGTCTGATGGAGGAAGGACCCAGTTGAAGGGCTCAATGGAAGGAGGAAGGGAGGGAAAGAGGGAGGGAGGGAGGGAGCTGTTAAATTGTCATTAGCTGTTGGTGCGGGATTTAAAACTATAATTACTCATCAGGGAGCTATAAAGTCGGGAAGGTTTGAAACAGGTGTGGCTATTTAGGGGGGGTGGAGCGGGTCTCCAAGAGGAGACTGAGCGAACATTTGTAGACAGGAAAAGATTTGAGAAATTGATGGGATTGCCTCGCCCCAAGTGTTCGCGAAGTACATTGCGTGACTGTACGTATGTGTAAGTGGGAAATATTAATTTCATATTATATATATTAACTCAGTAATATACATAGTATCTCAATATCGGTACCATCTATTATTAGGCCTGTTCAAGCTATTAAAAATTGTCATAAAAGTTTTTATAATAGTTTATAGAAATTATCATATTTCAGTTTATTTCAAATATTTCCAGCTTTATCAGGAACACCCAGAGATACATAGAAATAAAGATGAGATACGTACATAGGAAGAAGTTTGCATGGAAAAAGGTTATCAGTTAGTCTGTGTGTGTAGCTAGTATCATATAAAAATAACACATATGATTAACCGCGGCGAAGATTATTACGGAATAAAGGTCATATTTTCCCTTATTTCAATAACTTCCAACATATTATCAACACATATCAATACTCAACGGTACACCTAATAAGGAATATGTAGATGATGGAGTTAACATATGAATAATATCATGATTTAGAATAGAATATTATTTGAAATCTTTTCCCAGCTATCAACTGCCAGACGTACGATAGCCATAACAAAGGGTTTAAAACCCACAAAAGGCCTAAATTGTCACCCTTAACCAGTCGATAACATAGTGAGAACTTAGTTATAACATGTTTTCGCTCCTTCATTATATCGAAATAGACTGAATAATATAAGTAATTGCAGTACGACACGTTTTTTTAGGAATTCCTTGACGGCGCCTGGCGCTGTGTCTGAGTGAAAATAATCAGTTAGTTGGAAAACGCACGAGTGGGTGGATGTTGTAATGTTGTTCGCCGCAACCTATATCCTTCTACATGGCTGTTCACGCCGTTCAGTGTTCCACGTACACCAGCATGTAAACTCAATAACGAAAATGTTTTTGTACTTATGAAATAAACAATGTCCGTAGCAATTATGATCCTAGCAATCTCCTTTTCATCGTATTACTGGATAACGACACAGGAATATTTCTGGTTAAATTTTCTAAGCATATTGCATTATATAGTAGCTAATGTTTTTATAAGTGTTGAACAGCCCATTAGTCTATTAATCGGCTAATGGGTTGTGCAACACCCCTTAAAACATTACTATATCTGCAATATCCTTAGAAAGTATAACCATAAATATTCCTCAATCAGTTAATATAACAGCGGCAAATGGCCATATGCCCTACGGCGGGCCGCTGGGAGCGGCCCGCCGGTGAGCCTCTGAGCAAATTCCCAGCGGCCCTACGTCGTACACTTCCGTCGGGCCGCCGATAAGACATACGGAGGGCCTCCGGAGGCCCTCCGTCTTTGTGTTTGCTGGGGAAGTACTAAGATTGCACAAATTAGACAATAGACACTGGTTACTGGCAGTGGTTAGTGGTTAGTGGTTAGTAACCAGTGTCTATTGTGGTTAATAAACGGGTTTATTAACTTATATATATGATAACAATAGGCTTAATAAACGGCGTTTAGTAAATAAACGGCTATTTTTGCTTCTTTCTAATTTGTAATTTCAGTAATTTCAAATTTGTCTTATATTTTGCAGATTGTGCTCATATAATTAGCGTTTAGTAAACGCTAATTATATGAGCACAATCTGCAAAATATAAGACAAATTTGAAATTACTGAAATTACAAATTAGAAAGAAGCAAAAATAGCCGTTTATTTACTAAACGCCGTTTATTAAGTCTATTTTTGCTTCTGAAAATTAGCAAATTTAACCAGAATGGCCAGTTTTTGTCGCCATCTCCGTCGCCTAGGAGTAGGAGTATGAGTGTGGATACACTGGATACTGATAGTGTTAGAAGTGGGGATTGTGTCAGAAGTGACTTGGAGGCTCAGGATGATCTCCCCAGCACTCAGCCCCTCAGCCAGAGCACTGAGCGTGAGAGCAGGCAGGGCCAGGAAACAGGTGGAGAGAAGCTTCCAGCTAACTTGAGTCACTTGGACAAGTAAGTTATTCCTTATCTACTGAGTATTTAGTAAATTTAATTTGGTCAATTTATAGTTTCACCCAACCAACGATTTTCTGATGCGCCTTATTATATAATATACATAAGGCGCATCAGAAAATCGTTGGTTCGGTGAAACTATAAATTATCCTTTAATTTACTAGTTAAAAGTTAAAACATAGAAAAATTGTTATAAAGGCTGAATAAAAGGCGATATATATCCAAAATATATTTGATTATTTGTGAACACAGTCATCACAGAGAGCGGTCTGCGCGGCGATTTATTTAGTTAACGCTCATTTTTGCAAGCTACTACTGCATTTATCAGAAAACTAAAGATATCAATGGAAAGCTAATACAATTCTGCTTCTATTGATATCTTCCATGTAATATGTTGTCCCACAAAGTTTTACATGACGATGCGTTTAAGTGAAATTTAAGTTCATGCATATTTCTTCAGTCTCATAATGGCCTTTATTTAATGTGTTTTACTGTGTTTTATGTGATAATCTTATAGAACAAACATTTCCGAAGATAACAGTATATCCTTTATACATGTATAACATGATATACTGCGGGGTCATGCCTTGAGAACTTCCCCGGGTCTTGGGTGAACGAAGAGGCCCTGGCGCTAAGATGGCGCCCAGTAGCGTTTAACATAGGGCCTATGAATGGCGTTACCCTCTTTCATATAGATACCCTAGTCACCTAGTGATTACTAGCCAGTAGACTGTGAAGTCTAAAAGTAAAGAAAAACACTAAAAGAGACAAAGACTTAATTGTGAATGACAAGTAACAAGTATAGACAGAAACAATAGGAATACAGAAGTATTAAAAATAAACACTAATAAAAAGTCTTGAGACATTTTTTGTTTTAATTGTAAGTGTTTAAGAGTCTATAGACATTTTTTGTTTTAATTGTAGGTAGGTGTTTTGTTTTAATTGTAGGTGTCAAAATTATTTTGCGGAATTGCGGAATTGCGGAATTGCGATTGCGAAAAGGCCTATCTGAAAAAAATTGCGGAATTGCGATTGCGGACTGGTGCAGGTCGGAATTGCGGAATTGCGATTGCGAAATTGGAAAAAAATTGCGATGCCCACCTCTGCAACTATAGGCGTATTTTGTAGTGTCCTTCCGGAGTAAAATTATACTTATTTAAGCTCCGCCCCTGCTTGCCATCACAAAATACGATTGTAGCGCTGCCAAAGCTCTTTCTTGATGTTGCCGAGAGTAAAAGTGTCGTACACTTCATTACCTCTTATTACAGAGGCTCAAGGAATATCGTTAAGGTTGACATTATTGAAGGCACAGCAAAGAGTAGTAGCGTGATTGTCTGTATTACACATCGATATCTAATTGTTTTGAGCTCTTAGAATGACCTAGCATTGTTTTCTAACTCTATAGATGGACTTGATATTAAACTGAAATGTTTAGGGCGCTATGAAACTGTTATTTGAATATCTATTTGCTACACAGCCATTTCACGATGTGCGTCGAGGATGTTTAATGCTTTCATGGACCTGTAGGCTACGTATGTAGGCTACGTGTACCTACATCTACATTTCACCAATTATTCTTTGCCTAAACCTAGATGAATGCTGGTTGTGATTCATCCTCCAGTGCATCTCCCCCGTTTAACATCCATGGGCGGGGGGTGTGGTGGGGGTGTGTGATGGACGTGTGGTGGGTGGGTGTGTGGTGGGCGGATGTATGATGGGCGTGTGGTGGGTGGGTGTGTGGTGGGCGGATGGGTGATGGGCGTGTGGTGGGTGGGTGTGTGGTGGGCGGATGTGTGATGGGTGGGTGTGTGGTGGGCGGATGGGTGATGGGTGTGTGGTGGGTGGGTGTGTGGTGGGCGGATGTATGATGGGCGTGTGGTGGGTGGGTGTGTGGTGGGCGGATGGGTGATGGGCGTATGGTGGGTGGGTGTGTGGTGGGCGGATGTGTGATGGGGCGTGTGGTGGGTGGGTGTGTGGGTGGGCGGATGGGTGATGGGCGTGTGGTGGGTGGGTGTGTGGTGGGCGGATGGGTGATGGGCGTGTGGTGGGTGGGTGTGTGGTGGGCGGATGTGTGATGGGCTGTGTGGTGGGTGGGTGTGTGGTGGGCGGATGGGTGATGGGCGTGTGGTGGGTGGGTGTGTGGTGGGCGGGTGGTGGGCGGATGGGTGATGGGCGTGTGGTGGGTGGGTGTGTGGTGGGTGGGTGTGTGATGGGTGTGTGGTGGGCGGGTGGTGGGTGGGTGGGTGGTGGTGGGCGGGTGGGTGCCTGGGTGGTGGTGGGTGTGTGGTGGCCCGTGGGTTACACACAGAGACCTTCCTACCGTGTTGGAGCTGAATCAGACTGATGAAATGTTCGTATTCGTGCCCTGCGATAGGTTCTCTAAAAGGCTTTCTTTTTGTGTGATATAACATATATACCAAATTTATACATTTCTATTGCAAATGTAATATCACTCATGAATATATTTAAGTATTTGACTATACTATAGCAATAATACACCAGTTTTGGTGCTAAGCCAGCAAGCATCAACGAAGATTCGGACACATTGAAAAATTCGAGGGATTGGGAAAATTGTTCTCAGACGTCGCTGGAGAATTTTAATATTTGTGACTTCTTACCTGTTAAGAGTCACCTACTCTACTCCTTACTACTCCTTACCTACTCTTAATTAAATACAGTATCCTTTGCATGTCGTGCGCATGTAATGAATGTTGAATTGGATGAGAATTAAAGGAAAAGAGAAACATTTACGGGAGGAGTGTTGATAAGATTTTCTCATGCGCGCGATCTGATTGGCCAGGCTCTTGAAACCACCACC
The DNA here is from genome assembly GCA_016584305.1 of Chionoecetes opilio. Taxonomy (NCBI): domain Eukaryota; kingdom Metazoa; phylum Arthropoda; class Malacostraca; order Decapoda; family Majidae; genus Chionoecetes; species Chionoecetes opilio. Next base: position 198,381 of record JACEEZ010023259.1, read on the forward strand.
CACACCCACGACTGTAAAATTTTACAGGAAAAGAGTAAAATATCGCTGCCGGGAGTGTATCTGCTCAGTTTTCTGTGCACACAAAAGAGTAAAAAATAAGTGGGCGGAGCTTAAATAAGTAAAATTTTACTTCCAAGGGCATGGACAAAATACGCCTTATGTTATCTACGGTAGGGCTATAAATGAACAAATTATAAAAATAAAACTGAGTGGCGACGTTGTTATACCTACTACAGTAAAGTCGCCAGCTAAGGCGTATTTTGTGACTATAGACAATACAAAGCAGAATTATACTTATTTAAGCTCCGCCCACTTATTTTCTACTCTTTTGCGTGTACAGAAAACTGAGCAGAGACACTCCCGGCACCAAAATATACTCTTTTCCCGGAAAAATATACATTTATGGGTGTGGGTGGTGGTTTCAAGAGCCTGGCCAATCAGATCGCGCGCATGAGAAAATCTTATCAGACCTCCTCCCGTAAATATTTCTGTTTTCGTTTAATTCTCATCCAATTCAACATTCATAACATGCGCACGACATGCAAAGGATACTGTATTTAATTAGGAGTAGGTTCAACACGTTGATCGGATATATACAACAACTCAACAGTTACTGATGTCACAAATATTAATATTCTCCAGCGACATCTGGGAACAATTTTTCCACTCCCTCCAATCTTTCAATGCGTCCGAACCTTTGTTAAGACTTGTGGCTAGCACGATAAAACTTGTAATTTGGCCATAATACACTAAAATAATAAACAATCTCTTTAGTAATAGTTATAATTACTTTAAAAATGCAATGTAACTGGTACATTTGTCATAACTTACACAGGAATGTCACCCAAAAAATGTACATAATGGATATGCGAACATCTCCAGAAAGGCGAAGTGAGGTGCTCTGAGGTGCTCTCAGGGTTCCTCATGCGTTCGCCGATTTCGGCAGCTGGCTGCCCTCTACGCATGGCTGTAGCTCCGAAACTAACCACAGGATTTTCTTGAAAATAACCTCAATGTGATTCCCACACAAAGTTACTTACTGTGTGGTCTACGTTACCTTTTCGTAGCCTAACCTAACCTAACCTAACGTTTTTCTAACCTAACCTAACCTATAGCGGTCTGCCGAAAAGGGCGAACGCCTGGAGATTTGAGGCAGGAGCAGAAAAGAGAAAAGAGGAGAAGAGAAAAAAAGGGAATAGAAAGAAGGAAAGAAATGGAAAAAGAAAGGAAAGGGAAGGGAAAGGAAGAAAAGAGAAGAGAGGAAAAATGATAAATGTAAATGATAAATTGTTGCTGTCTTTCATGATGCTCCGTACGTCTTCGAATTACAGTTGAGGCGTATTTTGTAGTGTCCTTCTGGAGTAAAATTATACTTATTTAAGCTCCGCCCCTGCTTGCCATCACAAAATACGATTGTAGCGCTGCCAAAGCTCTTTCTTGATGTTGCCGAGAGTAAAAGTGTCGTACACTTCATTACCTCTTACAGAGGCTCAAGGAATATCGTTAAGGTTGAGGTGGCCTGGGTTTCCCCCGTTTAACATCCATGGGCGGGTGTGTGGTGGGTGGGTGTGTGGTGGGCGGATGTATGATGGGTGTGTGGTGGGCGGATGGGTGATGGGCGTGTGGTGGGTGGGTGTGTGGTGGGCGGATGTGTGATGGGCGTGTGGTGGGTGGGTGTGTGGTGGGCGGATGGGTGATGGCGTGTGGTGGGTGGGTGTGTGGTGGGAGGATGGGTGATGGGCGTGTGGTGGGTGGGTGTGTGGTGGGCGGGTGGGTGCCTGGGTGGTGGTGGGTGTGTGGTGGCCCGTGGGTAGAGACCTCACCGTGTTGGCGCTGAATCAGACTGATGAAATGTTCGTATTCGTGCCCTGCGATAGGTTCTCTAAAAGGCTTTCTTTTTGTGTGATATAACATATATACCAAATTTATACATTTCTATTGCAAATGTAATATCACTCATGAATATATTTAAGTATTTGACTATACTATAGCAATAATACACCAGTTTTGGTGCTAAGCCAGCAAGCATCAACGAAGATTCGGACACATTGAAAAATTCGAGGGATTGGGAAATTTGTTCCCAGACGTCGCTGGAGAATTTTAATATTTGTGACTTCTTACCTGTTAAGAGTCACCTACTCTACTCCTTACTACTCCTTACCTACTATTAATTAAATACAGTATCCTTTGCATGTCGTGCGCATGTAATGAATGTTGAATTGGATGAGAATTAAAGGAAAAGAGAAACATTTACGGGAGGAGTGTTGATAAGATTTTCTCATGCGCGCGATCTGATTGGCCAGGCTTTTGAAACCACCACCCACACCCACGACTGTATAATTTTACAGGAAAAGAGTAAAATAAGTGTATCTGCTCAGTTTTCTATGCACGCAAAAGAATAAAATATAAGTGGGCGGAGCTTAAATAAGTAAAATTTTACTTCCAAGGGCATGGACAAAATACGCCTCAATTGGTAATTTTTTTAAGGTTGTGAGAGCGAGGTCTGTCTGGCTCTCCCAGTGAATGTACGATACATTTTCCTTCGGCTCCGTCTGTAGAAGCGTCTGGCAGCGCTACAATCGTATTTTGTGATGGCAAGCAGGGGCGGAGCTTAAATAAGTATAATTATACATCCAAGAGGACGCACAAAATACGCCTCTAGTATTTTAACCCAACAGTTGAATCGCCACTCTGGGGAATTCAGGGAAAGGAGTTTAACCCCCCAGTTGCGGCGCCTTAAAACTATAATATCTAATATCTATCTATTCTTCGTCTCTTAAAATTGTGACCTTTGACGCTATCGCTTCATAGGTCCTCTTCAAACTTCGTCTCCTTAGTTAACATACTTGTCAACTATTCCCTTAGTTATTTCACCTGAGATACTAAAACATTTTCATTAGATTTGGTCCTTATCAGGCATGCCACTTCTTAGGATTTTTCCCAAGATCTTGGGATTTGGGCCATGGCCTTGGAATATTTTTTGTCTATCTTTGGATTTTTGGGGGGATTAGTCAAGTATTTCTCCAGTAGTTTATCACAAGGTAATCATATGTACCGTATTTAGGATTCAGTTTCAATGGGTTTTTTTAAAGCCTTGGGATATTTTTGTCTATCTTGGGATTTTTTGGTGGTCAGTCTTGGGATTTCTGAAAATTTAGAGTGGCATCCCTGATCCTTATATTAACATCCTAATTCATTGTCTCCTTTGTGTTCTCTGTTGATGCTCAATGCTTCATGCAATGCTGAGCTCAAACCTTCGACAAAAAAAGGACTGGCAGGATCAAGATCAAACTTACAACAACAACGTCAGCTGAGTCTGACCTGTCCCGACCTGTCAATACCACAGTGGTACAGTACTATACACACTGTCAAACCTTATTCAACGCATTCTAGTACCGCCACACTGAATAAGAGTTACTATAGATACCAAGACAATGTAAGAGATCAAGCGTGGAAGTGTTGGTGGTGTATGTGACGTGTTTCTCATGGCTGGGCTGCAATCGACGCAATGGACAAGCTAACCATCATCTCCGGGGCGCTGTTCCTGGCGGCCGATATCTTCGCCATGGTGAGCCTCGCCATGCCAGACTGGATCGTGTCGGACATAGGAGGTGAGTGGTGGTGGGGGTGCGAGGTATTAATGATGCTATTAATTATCTTAAAAGGTTATTAGGTAATGTGGTTTGCTTGGCACTACTTATGTTCTGTCACGGGTACCTACACTTACCACCCCCATTATTTATGATGCTTTGTTTGTGGTTATACTTTTTGTGATGACTGGCAGAAGGTTTGTGGAACCGTCGTTGACTGGAATTCTCGCAGAAACACTATCCGAGAACTCTCGTCGACGTTGGAACATTCGTTAACGTTGAAATTTTTGACGAGAGTTCCACTTGTAATAGATGAAGAGGTAAAAATGGACGAGGACTGCGCGGTCATTTTCTGAGACACTGACGGTAAAACTTTAGAAGAAGTCCTTCACCCCTATCTTTTTTTCTTCCCCCTATAGCCAACAAGCCTGGGGAACTGGCGGGAATACGGGGTTTTGGGGTGGGGGAAGCAAATATAAGTGATTTATGGCTCCCAAAAAAATCATCAAAGTCACTATATGTAAAAATCTAGGGAATTCCCTAAATTAGGGATTTCCCTAGATACCCATTGCTAGGGAATTTTCCTTAATTGATATATGTATAGATTTGGACAATTTTGGGAGAGCAATAAATGAGTCGTGTCCGCCTTCCCTACCCAAAAACCCAAGTTTTCCATAAGGCCACCATGCTTGCTGGTCATAGGAGGTCAAAGAAAAACCTAACCTTTCTAGCCAGAAGGGGCTGCGCCCCCCATGGACCCCCTAAGGGTTGCTAATCTAACCTCACTATAACCCCCTAAAAGTTACTAATCTAACCTCACTATAACGAATACAGTTGATTCGGGCCACCAGTTGAATCAGGCCACCTATATTAAATGCATACCAAGCATGCATTTATGTATAACCTTATAGGTTTTAATGAAACCTAACCTAACCTTAACCACAAAGTATACCTAACCTTAACCACAAAGTATACCTAACCTAACCAAACTTAACCTTAACCACAAAGTATACCTAACCTAACCGAACCTTAACCACAAAGTATACCTAACCTAACCTAACCTAACCTTAACCTTAACCACAAAGTATACCTAACCTAACCTAACTTAACCTTATCCACAAAGTATACCTAACCTTAACCTTAATCACAAAGTATACCTAACCTAACCTTAACCTTAACCACAAAGTATACCTAACCTAACCTTAACCTTAACCACAAAGTATACCTAACCTAGCCTAACCTTAACCACAAAGTATACCTAACCTAACCTAACCTTAACCACAAAGTATACCTAACCTAACCTTAACCACAAAGTATACTGTCTGCTGGGTATGCATGCTACTATAGGCGGCCTGTTTCAACTGGCGGCCCGAATCAACGGATACCACTATAACCCCCTAAAAGTTACTAACTTAACTTCACTATAACCCTCTAAAAGTTACTAACTTAACCTCACTATAACCCCTTTAAAGTAACTAACCTAACCTAACTATAACCCCTTAAAAGTAACTAACCTAACCTAACTATAACCCCTTAAAAGTAACTAACTTAACCTCACTATAACCCCCTAAAAGTAACTAACATAACCTTACTATAACCCACTACAAGTTGCTAACCTAACCTTAGCTGTGATACGACTTGAGAAAGTAAAGGGAATACAAAAAAAAAAGAAAAAAAAGTCTTGCATTCTGGGGAAAAATCGCTAGCCATCTAAGGAAAATCCCCAGAAAAATTATCACCCTACATTTAAAGCCTCAATGTACCCTAGCATCATAATCACATCATTAAACACTGTATATATGAGTAAATAGTCCTTTCAACTTACCTTTAAAGTTGAGATACACCGTGACGGCTGGCAAATGGCGGGTACCGATGTTATAAAGGCTACGGGGTGGGGTGATTTGTATAACTACGTATTAAGTGGTAGTTATCGACAACAACTATTTTCTACTGATTTTCTATTAAAGTCCAATGTGGCAGGTTTATCAAGTGCAATAACCTTTCGTTTACAAAATGAGTTTGTGGTGCACACACAAAGTCCTTTGGTTTCTCGTTATTACACTCCTAATAAAATTGCAGTACGTAGCTACAAGTCACCATCACCACAACCTTCTGTGCCCGTGACCGCCAGTGAGTGAAGTGAACCGAGGTGAACAGTTGAACCCTCCGCCATACGTCACTCGTCACTCGTAACCAATAGAAACCAATATATTCCCCTATATGATTATTATGCAATATATATGCTTAAATATATCAGAAAGGTTGATGTGGTACGAATTTAGAGCATTTCATATCCATATATGCAATAATTCATGCAAACTACGTGTTCCTTACACAGGGACTACTTATCTAGCTGTAGTCAAGGGTGTACTGGGGCTCAGTCTAGCTAGGAAGCGCTCGGGAGTGGATTTGACTGGACTTAGAATTTTTTGAGGCACCTCATATTTCATAGCGGCCATGTGGGTTAACCAAGGCCGAGCGCACGCTGGAACCTTTACAGATGTGAAGTACAATAAGCATACAATACAGTGCAGTAGTTCATTTCAGTCAAAGCCGGAAGGATGAGTTCCAAAGTATTTCCGAAAAGACACTAAAACTTGGCCAGGAAATAATAGTCAGTGTCTCAGAAACCAAGGAAGTGACAGAATTGTATCAAAACAAGTGTGCCCCTCCCCGCATGTCCTTGCAAACTTCCCCTGTTTCTCCCTTAGCAATACAAACTAGGCCTACCTTCAGCAGATACACGTCCTTCATTTAGTTTGACCATTCTATAATTATATTCTAATGTTTTGCTTTGTTCCAATCCCCTGCTGTGTCCCCATCTCTTTCTTCCGCCCTCGCTACTTTCCTCTTGCCATAGTGCCATGACCTTTGCTGTCTGGCACATCCCTGTTTGATTTGTCATTTCACTCTCTCCTTACTATGTACACTAGGGTGGAGTGAAAATAGGTGTCAAAAATCAAATCATAGATTTATTGGATGTAATACGTACCAAAAATAGCCAATGGTATTACTTATTAATTATATAAATTTTTATTGAAATAGGAATAAATCTTCTGCCCTCTACCATTTGTGTTTTGCCAACCTGTGAAACAAGTGGCACAAATCCTTGGCACTCATTGTATTATAGAGTAAAATATACAATTATACATTATAATTATGCAATGTACAATTGTACATAGGCCTAACCCAATATGTGGATTGTGCATATGATCCAATCTGTGCAGCTTAAGCCAGCAAGCACAACACTTTTACAACAAATCTGAAAAGTCTTGTGGTGCGATATTCACTCTTAAGAAGTGTTAAATGTTGGCATGATAGCTCGAGCATGTATTCCTGCTCGAATATAACCATCCCTTGCTTCTTGTCCAATGACAGCTATTGATGCCTCTGTGACTGCCTTTACACACCTTTCCACTGCTCGTGTATGATATGGAAAACGTGGAATTTCAATGGCATGAGTTGTTTCGTTACGAACCAAGCTTTCCAAGTTAGCATCGGAGATTGATTTTGTGATTGGAGGTTCAGTCAGGGCACACTTCTGCCACTCAATCAAATCAATGTAATCTTCGGCATTGAGATTGAGAGATGGTATTTGAAATTATCTAATGCCACGTTGACGTGTCTTGGAGGCTCGAGCTCGCATGATTTGTCGAACACCCAGTTCCCTGATATGTTGTCGTTCGTCGGTTACTATGGTCAGCAAAATGTTCTCAGGATGGCCAAAGTAGCCCATTCGCGGAATCACTGGATCAACTACATGTTTCAGATCTTGCGACAGGTAACGTGACTTCTTAATCTGCATCCAAAGGTGCTTAGAGCCATCCTTGCATGAAGGTTTGGACGTGATTATGAACCAGACTGGAGCGTAAACCTTAAGAATGAATTCAGCAATTGTTTTAACATTACCGCTAGACCTTTCTGTCGCAACATACAGACGCAGAACTCGATTGGCCAGTGTGACCCAGCGGGACATAACGAGTTTTCCTGGCTGACAATGGGACAAAGAGACAGAGCAATTGCCAGTGATTACTGCTTGGCAAATATCCAATAAATACTGCTGATCCGAACTCAGATCTTCAAATTTGACATCCGGAAATGCACATGTTATTGGTTCAAAAGCAACAATTGACATTTCCACACAATTTGCCAATAAGGAACCGATTGGCCCTGAGAGACTTCTCGGTCCTGTCGTGCAACCATTCAGATGTATATCAACAAACAAATGACGTGGAGGTAGAGTTCATTTGCATGGAGAAGGCAAACAAACCACTACAGAGAACGTTTGTGATGTTCTTCAAGGAGTCTTATAACGCCGGCCTTCTTCTCTGTGTTCACCACAGTGCCATCACACCCAATTGCCACCAGTTTCTGAACGTCTTATGTTATTTTCACCAAGAGAATGGAAAACGGACAGCTTTATGTTTGCAGAACTGCCCCTTTCAGTTTTGATGTGAACGAAATATACAATTATACATTAAGGGAACATATATCACTGGTACAGGAGCCAGGCTCCTGTACCAGTGATATATGTTCCTCTACATTCACTCTCCGGTGAGCTGTGCCATGCACTGTTTCGAGAGTCAGTTTTTTATCCTTTATGCCATCAAAATATAGGCCCTGTATTTGAGCATAAGGCTTGCTGTTTCTGCAAGGATGGTTTCACGATACTTCTGCCGTTATCTTCTAACTTTCCTTCTGTCGATGACATCACTGCAGTCCTCATATGTTACTATGCCATAGTCTTCCAAGACTGCAGATGCAATCTCTGCCACTGCTCTATCAGAAACTGCATGTCTCTCCAAAGCCCTCGCAGTATTCTCCAGCCGACGTCTCTGCTGTGATGCTGCTTGGGAAGTACATGCAGGAGTAGAAGGGTGTAATGCTTGCGAAGGACATGCAGCACTAACAGATAATATTTCAGTGTCACTATCTGTGCTTCTGTCACTACTGGCACTAGCTTCAAGGTGATACTGGGCTAGCCTGTCTTGTTCCTTTTGACTTTTTTTTTCAGACTCTCCTGTAACCTCTTTGTAGCTATGATGTCAAGTGGCTCTATCATCATCTTGCGTGTGGTTCGTTGATCTTGAAGAAAAGACAGTTCAGAAATTGGAACCTTGCAAGACTGCACACGAACATGATGAATGGCTTGAATGAATGATTGAAGAGTTAACTCACTCACCCTCTCTTTCCCCAGGCCTACCGCCTACTGATTCGTAGCCTAGACCAAAGAAAGAGCGAGATGAGAGAGCCCCGTGGTTGTGAGCGGCCGGGGAGACTAGCCAAATGTGTGTTTTCACCAAATTGTTTCAAAAATAATAAAATATTGTAAGAAAAAGTGTGGAAATATGAAGATAAAGTGAGTAGAAGTAGAAAATCGATTCATAAGCAATTTGCAATTTCGGTAGAGGGCAGAAAATGTTGGCTTTAGAATGCCAAATTTTACATGCGAGATGTGGGATACATGTCTACTTTTAGGGGGTATTACATGTCATAATTTTATTTTTTATTTTTTCACTCCACCCTAATGCACACTCTTCTTTGCTATCCATCATACAGGTTGTCTCCTCGTGCTCTATGTAGATATTCAATGTTATAGGGTTGTTTTTTGTCGTCCCTTTATTCTTTTGCTATAGTTTTTTTTCATTTACCTGGATGTTGTCATTATAATATTATATCTAGGATGGATTTTAAGGAATATTTTACAGGGATTTTTTTCCTTCGGAAACTGTTTACTGTACGGACCATAATTGTTTTTAATTAACCGGTTTCAATTCATTATGTTCTTACTTATGATTGCTTGGAATTAATTTTACCTACGTAACTGAAATTGTGGTTAATAACCACTTACTTACTTACTGTGAGTATGTTCCTTATATCTAAAGCATGTTGTTTTGCTTTCCAGGAGATACCAGACTTGGACTGCTCTGGACTTGTGAAACTCTCTACAACAGGTCACAGGTAAGTCTGCTTCTCTGCTGTTGTAGATTAATTGTCCGAAATTCCACACAAGATAAGAGTAGTACATGTAGCTAAGCTTGTCACAGCTTGAAGAAAATTGAACCAAAATCCATATGGGATCTGCCCACATGTTGCACTGTCATGCCACGCACACATGGGCCTCGTTTGGGTGGGGGACAGGGGGACATGTTCCCCCCACATTTGAAGTGGGGTAGACATGGTATCATTTGTCCCCCTTCATTATGAATTTATCTTAAACCAATTCAAAGATGTATTAAATGTGCAGAATGTAAATTATAATTGCTATAATGAATATGAGAACTTCAATTATAAATATTATTTTTGCATAATTCTCGAATGCTTGCATTGTGCATACATTTACCCTTACATTACAAAAATGCTGCACCGGCGGCCGGGGGGCTTGGCCACCCGGACCTCCCATACAGTGCTCACAAGATAGCATGTTGCTGGTTGCCTCCCCCACATTTGAAGACAGAACGAGGCCCCTGGCCACACAGAACATGGAAGAAAATTTTTATTCATCTCTGTAGTTTATTTTCTTATATAAAGGATGTATTTTTGTTATTCACTTAATTATCAATTTATTTGTATACAGTATTAATGTAGTAATTGTTATATATTATTTTCTTCTATGATATTTTTTTAATTTTACCCACTGCCTTCCTAATTATGTTCTCAAGATACTGATGCTCTACAGGTGTGCTATGCTACCTCACTGGGAGGAGCCTGGCTGGTCACCCTGGGCTGTGTGCTGCTGGGATGTCTGTGTGTCACCGCCACCATTGTATTGCTGGCACTCTTCCACTGCCGCCTCAGCACCAGTATTATGACCTATGCCCGATGGGTGGGCTTCACTGCCAGTAAGTCATTATCTTCCTCTATGTGAGTATAGTTTTTTTTTAACGAGGCAAAAATTCCATTCTATCTTAAGGTCTCATGCTGCTTGAAATTATGCCTATGCTTACATGACAATATGGTTAACTATGATAAAATGTAACTGAAATTTAGAAGAACTGTAGTATTCCCTTCTCCTGGCATCAAATATCAGTCAGTAAGCAGCAAGGGGTCAGGATTTTTCACCTCGTTAAAAAAAACAGGGTATAGGCTTCACCCCCTTCCGAACGCACAGGTTTGGCTGAGGTGTTGGGTGTTGTGGCATTAGGGTGGAAGGGTGGAGTAAGGCATTCTCACCCAACACCTCAGCCAATCCCGTGCGTTCGGAAGGGGGGAGTGAAGGGGCACCATTTTTGCCACCTTAACATGCGATGCGGTTAACGTCTGTTTTTTTTAAAGAGGTGAAAAACTGACTGGCTGATATTTGATGCCAGAAGGGAATACAACGGTTCTTCTAAATTGCAGTTGTATTTTATCTTAGTTAACCATATTAGCAGATAAATGTAGGCATAGCTATAAGCAAGAGACCTTAAGATAGAATGGAATTTTCACCTCGTTAAAAAAAAAAACTGTAAAGTATTAATGGAGGAAAGTCTATACAAGTACATTTTTTTTATGGCAAAGTTTAAGTAAATTTAAGAATCAATTTTAGTGGATTTTTATTTTAACCATTACCACAAGTTTGATTTCTAATGGATTACGTATGTATTTTCTTTCAGTGGTGTTATTCTGTCTTGCTGCAGTTGTGTTTCCAATGGGATTCTATGTTGAAGAAATTGGTGGTGAACCATATCAGCTGCCCAACAGTTTCCAGGTTTGTAATCTATTGAAGCTTTTCCCTGTTTGTTTTTATGTAGTTACTGTAGCAGTTATTTTCCTTTTTTTGGGTTGAAACTGCATATTAACCCACTTTTTAGATGTTTGCACAGAAAAAAAGCTATCTTCATGTGGTAAAGCATAAAAAATGTAACTTAAAAAAATCGAACTTGTCTGAAAATCTAGCCTCAGTCACATTATAAATTTTTTCCCCGTTCACTATACGTACTAGTATGTGATTTATTATTTCTTCATAAATGTATCTACAGTAGCGGACGTAAATATTGGCGGCGTCGGTCCTATGCCTAACGCGCAGAACACATTCGATAATAATTATGAAGGATGGCTGCTTACTTTGAATTTTATACTTTGACGGCATCCCACTACGTCTAACGTCTATTAAGCATAATCAAACAATTTATATCACATTTTGCAGTAGTGTGGATAGAGGGATTTCTGCCAACATCATGAGTAGCGCTGCATTTTCACGTTATAAACAAAGGCAAACCGGTTCCCAGAGCAAACTACAGAAAAACTAAACATACTCTCATATTTTAATTTATTGGGCATTTGGCAACTCTGCAAGGGAAACTGGGGCAGTGATCTGTGTTGTCAGTTATCACTGAGCTCAAGGTCACGACACCCAGTGATCCATTACAGCCTGTGCCGGGAGGTGCCGCGGAGGAGTTGCCAGCCCGCGGCATTTTAAGACAACAGCGTTTTGCCTCTATCTTGCCTCTTCTGTGGACTATGGGGAGGTATAGACCAGTGACAAGTGATTACATTAGTGCTATTTCGTCACTCCACAAGGCAGGACACTCAGTGAAAGATATTGCTGAAAACACAGGCGTTAGTGTGAGAAGTATCAGCCGTTGGGTGCAACAAATTTCAAACTCTGGTGATGATGATTTGCCGCGGAAAAAATTACCCCCTGGCAGGCCCCGTAAAACCCACCCAAGAACATTAAACATCATCAAGCGTGATGTTGATAAGTGTCCCAGTATTTCCGGCAGACAATTAAAGGAAAATAACCATGTACTGCTAGGTGAAGTGTCTGTCAGGACAGTGCGACGTCGAGTCCATGACGACCTTGGATTTAAACACTTTGTTGCGCGACCTAAACCTCTCCTAAAAGAGGTTCATAAGGACAACAGACTTCAGTTCTGCCGCAAGTACCTCCCTTGGGATACTGAGAACTGGAAAGGAGTACTTTGGAGTGATGAGGCAAAATTTACAGTTACCAGCAGCAGGAAAAAGAAAGTTTATCGCCTCCTGGGCAGTGATCCGTACGCGCCAAAGTTCACACACAACACTGTAAGATTCCCAGATTCCTTAATGGTGTGGGGATGCTTCTCTTTCCATGGTGTTGGGAAACTTGTGGTGCTCCCCAAAAATGAGTCAATGAACTAATATAATTATTTGGAACTGCTGTGTGACAATCTGCCTGATTGCTTCGAGGTGTGCCAAGCCCACACATTCGTGCAGGATAATGCACCCTGCCACAAAGCAAAATCTGTGACAACCTGGCTTCATGACTGCTCTGTGGACTTCATTGAGGATTGGCCAGCCTATTCTCCTGACCTTAATCCCATTGAAAACTTGTGGTCCATTATCAAACGCAAGTTATGTGACCATGATACCTCCACGCTTCCCCGACTAGAAGCGGCACTCCTCAAATTGTGGACAGAAATCCCTCTGTCCACGTTACAAAACTTGATAGAGAGTGTCCCATCACGTTTGAAAGAGTGCATTAGACGTAAGGGGATGCCAACAAAGTATTAACATTAAGGTAAGTAATCACTGTTTATTGTACCATCATATTTGTTTTACCGCGTTGGGCTACGGGCTGACGCCGCCAATATTTACGTCCGCTACTGTATTCCTCTTGTGAAGACCTGTACTGCTGTGCTAACTTGGGCTACAGTTATATCTGACTGATCTTTAGAAATTTGTACTTGGTCTATATTATTGTTTTCCTGTCCCATTCTGTTAATGTTAATGTTAGAGTACCTGTGTCGTCTCTTCAAAAAGTTGAGATGTAGGATTGATAGGATGTACAATAAGGCTGTAAGTTTATTTTCTTAATGAACAATATTTCTGTAACATAAACAAGATAATTTAAGTTTTCATTCACAGTTATTTCCAAATAATTTTATCTTACCACAATGTTTAAAAAAGTGAAATCAATTCCTCCTCAAGGGCATATATATATATATATTTATTTTATTTATTTATTTATTTATTTATTTTTTATTTATTCTTTATTTTTTATATTTTTTTTATAAAGCCTATAGCGCCTGTAGCCCTCCAGGGCTCGGATGGTAGGCCCTGGAGGCTCACTTGAGGGCTGTGATGGTTGGCCCTCGCCTGTGGTGGCGCAGGCTGGATTTTTATAGTGACGCTTGTGATTAGAGGTTCATGCCGCCCCCCTGTGTCCTCCAATGCACTCACAATCAAAGGTAGAGTTAATGGGCAGAGCATGTGGGTGTTCCAAGGCCACTCAGCAGTGCAGAAAGATTTTAAGTGGATTTATGGGTCTCACTCGGGTCGTTGAGAACGCCACACGGTGACGCTAACCACTCTGCTACCGCCTCCCCCACCTGCAAAAGATAGGGTGGATTCAGTCGTCAGGTAGTTAGGGCAGAATCAATATGGAGTTTTAAAAGGAGGCTAGACAATTTCATGGATGGGGATGAAAGGTGGATGTAGGTAGTGTTAAGTAACAGGAACTACCACGTGTAGGTCTCACGGCCTCTTGTAGCTTCCTTATTTTCTTATGTTCTTATGTAAAAAAAAAAAAAATTCTGCAACCAATTACCAACATATACGTACATTCATTTCCACTCCAATATCTCCAATTTATACTTTCATCTGTTATTACGTCCATAAAGAGGTCAAACAGACACAGGGACATATGACATCCTTGGCTTACACATAGTACTTGTATTCCAAAACTTTCACGTATTTGTCCATTTACCCTGACACACGCCTTTGCAAACTTTCACGGATTTCCATTTTCCCTGACACACGCCTTTTAAAACTTTCACGTATTTGTCCATTTACCCTGACACACGCCTTTGCAAACGAGAGAGAGAAGGAGGTGGAGGCAAGTGGATAATAAAAATTGATGGACTGGAAAAAGGGAAATTATGTTGGCAATCCTCCCTTGAAATTCAATGACATGGATGTTTGGGTAGATAGAACTTTCCGAAATATATTGTACACAGATCAGGGGCGTTTTATAGAACAAAGCATATACTTTTAACCAACTTGAGTTACAGTAAGTTACTACCATGTGGATTTCCACCATTGTGTTGAACCTTTGTGAATGTAGTAATTTGATTGTGAACTTTTGTGACTGTAGTAACTTGGTTGTACTTTCCCGCAGGTTGGTTACTCTTACATCTTCTTCGTGCTGGCCCTGTGGATGACGGTGGTCTCTGAACTCTTTGCTGGAAAGGTCTGCCTCCCACACTTCTAGAACAGGGGACTCTGCCAAACTGCATAGTATTGTTTGCATCTGAAAGTACCAGGATGTTATCTGATGTTATGACAGGACAGTCAATACTGACAAAGCTCCATTTGGGTCTTGGTGGTCATCACAGCTTGACCGATGAAGAAATAAGTTTTATAACTTTAAGAGATGGACAGAACTTATACTTATAGAGATGGAGAAACAGAAGAGATACAACCCGGTGGGAAGGATCGGTTTCAGGGTAGCGTGCCACATACCCATATAGCCTAAAGGGCGGTTCCCACTAGCCCGCTTCTACGGCCGCCGTTGCCGTACACCGCCCAACAATGACGTCACCATCATCACCGCTTGAGTGGTATTTGTGGTAACTGGGCACAGTTTGCACCTCCGCTCGAGCGGACACCGCCGAGTGGGAGAGATGACTTGATTTTAACTTTGTACGGCAGCCGTACAGCAGTACTGCGGTGCGGTCAACTTTTTTGTGACGTCATTGTTGTTCATTGTTGTTGTACGGCGGCCGTACAAGCGGGCTAGTGGGAACCGGCCTTAAGTTGGCGCTGACGGACTATGCAGGTAATACAGGGAGGTCCCGAAGATACGAGCAGTTAGGTTCCACCTGGCATACTTGTAAAGCGAAATCTCGTATAACGAAACACATAACTAGTGGTCAAATATAGGTTTGGTTCCAGGACCCCATCAATAAAAAAATAAAAATAAAAAGACATGTTTTTCAAGCTAAAATAAACAATATCAAACACAAAAAACACACAGCGTCTATATTACCCACACTGTACTACCTATTCTGTAGAAAAAGCATTCTGAAAGATAAAATAGCACACAAAATAACATAACTGCACATTAATTAAACATAAAACATGCATAACAAGCAAAAAAGACGTTGTAATGTAGGGAACGCCACGTGATACAAGAGAAGGTAGAGTAGGGGTCCCAAGGTTGGGGCCGCACACCTGCTAATTACCCCTAAAGGTCAGGCCGCGCCATATGCTTAATTACCCTTCAGGTCACGCCTTGCTAGGGGTGACCTGACTGCGGTCCCAAGGTTGGGGCCGCACACCTGCTAATTACCCCTAAATGTCAGGCTGCGCCATATGCTTAATTACCCTTCAGGTCACGGCTTGCTAGGGGTGACCTCACTGGGGTCAACCAAATCCCCCTTTGTCCAGCCTGGGAGTGGTAGGGCGGGCATTTTGAACTTGATAATTTTACTCACCCCAGTTTGAATGTCGTATCATTGGATTTTCGATCTCGTATATTGAAAATAGACCCTAATTTACACATCTTGTATCATCGGATTCTCGTATAACGGGACCTCCCTGTAGGTCTCTATGTCAGGTAATAGATTCAGTCTCACGGTGCAATCGCTGATTTGACACGTAATCAACCCAGCGATACCCCATGATTCTACGGAGACACACATTACCAAAGGCATCCATTCGCCTCTTGAAGTCGCTATTTAGTGTCCATGTCTCACATCCATAGAGTAAGACAGGGACCACAAGCGACTTGAAGATCCAGATCTTTGTCCTTCTGCACAGGTACCGACAATGCCAAATACTCGTGTTGAGCGAGTCCATAACACCGTGGGCAATGCCAATCCGCCGTAAGACTTCTTGACTTGACCCGCCATCATTATGGATTGTGCTACCAAGGTATATAAAACTTTCCAAGATCTCAATGTCCTTGCTGCACACAAGAGCAGACTGTACTGTTTCATCTAGTAAACCTCCAAACATTTGATTTATGATGTAACGAATATACACAATACTCATTAGTATGTACTGTGGAAGTTTTGATCTGTAAACAATTTCATTTATGCTCTCCGAGAGATGTATTGGTTAAGTTGCTGTCAATGGACACATTCTCTGATGTTGCAAATATCCTTTAGCATCCTGTTTCTGTTGTCATTTGTGATTTTTTTAAACAAATTAAACTACCATTACTTGTGAACGTCTGAATGCCAAAGATACTTAGATTTATAGGATTAAAAATCACTGATGTAACTCATCTTATATGTATAATTCTGATGGAGTGTTTGTTATATAGAAGACCTCCCTCGATGTATCTCTATAAAATATACTGTGATTTGTATACATGTGTGAGTTATCCAATATGGCTGCCGCTAAGGTTTATTTGTAAACTTAAAGTCCATCTAATCTGTTATCGATATCTGAGAGAGGAATTTGATGAGAAGGTGGAAGGGTAAGGGAGATAACAGTCCAGGCGAGTGATACGTCAGGCAGATAATGATTACTCATCCGAGCTACTTCCTTCAAAGATCTAAGGTTTACCTCTAGATTATGATTATAGTTTATCTAGTTTATGATTATATTTACATCTAGAGGTAAATTTTGTCCTAATTGTTTGGCATGATATGATGATACAGCCGAGACCGAGACACAGAAACCAGGCCCGTGTGTGTCATGCATATTTGGAAAGAAAATAATACAGATTCCCTCAGCATGCAGACATAATAATGGTATACATGTATATATCTATCTATCTATCGTCAAATATATACCCGCAATCAATTCATTTGTCAGATAGTAACATATCAGTGTTATCTGATTACTCTCGGTGTTATCTGATATATGCCTCATTCAAGCTGCCAGGCGATGGAGCTGACCACTTGACCTGCCATATTTATTCTATTAGTGGACGATGATGGTTTAAAGCTAAGTCTTTGAAGCTTCCTGACAGCATTGCAAGGAAGACGTGCCGCTCAGTGTCCCACGTTCCGTCATGACCACAAGGAAGGTAAGGATCTCCCTGGCATTGCACGTATCACCACTGAACGAACATTTACGGTTTTTCCTGGTAAGAATGACGTAGTTAAAGATGTCAATGTCTTTTTTTCAATGTGAAGTCCAGTGCATCTGGTGGCATAGTGAGGGACGATCCTATGGGTGAGGAGTGTCTGAGCTGCTGTGAATGGGAAGGGGAAGCTAGGGGAAGCTAACTATTTATTATTTAAATACGTGATCATTATTATTATTATTTCCCACTTTGTCCCATTAGGAGTTCTTAGCAATTTCCATTTTCAATAATCCACAACCTAAATACTGACCTTAATACAGGGTTCTTCTCTTGGAGCGAGAAAGGTAATGCTTCCTAATTTCACATACAGTATGCACACAGAAAGCAGGTTCCCATTCGCAGGTTACCAGCATCAACCTGTGCCAAGTATTTTACCATATAAGAAAGGCAGTCCTGATGTTTGGTTGACCTGACGTTTACGCACCCTAAATCTTGTATCTGACCAAAGACTACTCTATACAGTAGTCTTTGATTTGACCTACCATTTTTTTCAGATTCGTGTCATCACTGGAATGCAAGATGTCACCATAGCAATTGACAATAAAATATTGGGGTCTCGATTCCTTCGTCAGGTAAATGCATCAAGTCAATCAGCCAGTCATATACATATCTCTAATGTCAATAATCTAAAAATCTCTATAAATCTCCTGATCTCCTAATTGTTGGTGTGAAGTGGGTGTCTTACTGAGCCTGGTGTGGGTGTGTGGTGCAGGTGGCGTCGGAGGTGGGCGTGACGGACACAGGGTGGCTGGGCCTGCAGTACAGCGACCTCAAGGGACGCTGGTGGTGGATTAAGGACCACAAAAAGGTACATAGGGCTGTCCCATTATCTGTAGGAATTTGCTTCCTTACTATACTACAACTGTCACATAGGTATATTATTCAAGTTTTTTTTCTCGTTTTTCTTGAAGCATATTTCATCAATCAATCCTCAAGTATAAAAGACATCACACTTATTCACTATTGCATGAGGGAAGGGAGCACAGGCAGATCTCACAGTAAAAAAAAACAGGATTAAGAGTAAGTAGCTACTCCTTGTAAAACAACAGGTATAATTATTTTTTTTAACGAGGCGAAAATTTTATCTTAAGGTCTCATGCTTAAAATTATGAGTAAGTTTACCTGATAATATGGTTAACTATGACAAAGTACAACTGAAATTAAGAAGAACCGTAGTATTCCCTTCTGGCGTCAAATACCAGTCAGTAAGCAGCAAGGGGTCAAGATTTTTTACCTCGTTGAAAACACATAGTATAGGTATATTCTTGATCCATGTGTTAACCGTGACCAAGGTACCTAACACAGTGGAGGCATTCCTCCCGGTCAGGTGTTGGGACAGAAGGTGCGACCCACTGTAGACCCGATCATCATGTTCCTCAAGGTGCGCCTCTACCCACCCCGGCCCTCACAGATCACCGACACCACCATGCAGGTTGGTCATTGCAACTTTCGTCTCCTCCTCAGGCCTTATTTAACCCCTTTAACCCCAGTATCTTTCCTTTGCTATAAAAAATTGTATGTTGTCGAGTCATAAAATTACAAATAGTAACTGAATATTCAAATTAGTTAGTGGGCAAGAATACTAAACAGGTCATATCTATAAAATATTGCTTATATTCACTAAAAATCGTCTAATGGTACCCAAATTACAATGGAAATTACGTTCTGCGCCTCAAGGGGTTAAACCTTGTTCAGCGGTAAGACTGGCGATACAACTATCACTTATGTAATGTTTAACGACTACCTATGGTTATGTTGTCAGCTGTTCTAACAATCAAACCCTTAACTAACCTTTTTCATGGCAGAATTTTATATTTGAGGTAGCATTCTCAGGGCATTAACGTATCATTGTGCCAATTACTGCTGAAGACCCACAACAGTATTTTTATATGGGGACCACACAATGGCAGCACATTACATTTTTGGTTGGATCATTGTAGTAATTATCTTTCTCATCATATTTTTGTCCATTTAATGAAATGCCACTCTAATATTCTTCAACATCCTGTACGTATCTCCAAATATTTTCTCTATATTTTTCTGGTAGTAGGTTTTCTTGTATTCTAGGGAATTTTCTTGTAGTATTGTCTTGTGTATGTGTGTGTGTATTTACCTAGTTGTATTTACCTAGTTATATCATACAGGAAAAGAGCTATGCTCGTATTGTCTCGTCTCCAAATCTACTATTATCCAGCTTGCCTTTGAAGTCTTGAATACTTCTTGCATTAATCACTTTTGCATCAAGGTTGTTCCAGGCTTCTATGCTTCTATACGGGAAGCTGTATTTTTTTATGTCCCTCTTGCATGTTGTCCTTTTCAATGTCTTCTCATGACCTCTTGTACTTCTATCGTCCCACACAAACAGATCTTCTTTATCAATTTTTTCCAGACCCATTGATGCTCTTACACTGCTATAAAATCTCTCCTTTCTCTTCTTGTGTGTGTATTTACCTAGTTGTAACATACAGAAAAAGAGCCATGCTCGTACTGTCCCGTCTCCAAATCTACTATTATCCAGTTTGCCTTTGAAGTCCTGAATACTTCTTGCATTAATCACTTTTGCATCAAGGTTGTTCCAGGCTTCTATGCTTCTATACGGGAAGCTGTATTTTTTTATGTTCCTCTTGCATGTTGTCCTTTTCAATTTCTTCTCATGACCTCTTGTACTTCTATCGTCCCACACAAACAGATCTTCTCTATCAATTTTTTCCAGTCCCATTGATGCTCTATACACTGCTATAAAATCTCCCCTCTCTCTTCTTTTCTCAAGAGTTGGGAGTTTTAGTCTTGAAAGTCTTTCCTCATATGGTAAATCTCTCAGACTTGGAGCCATTTTTGTGGCTGCTCTTTGTATTCTCTCAATCTTCCTTATATCCTTCTTTTTATGTGGTGACCAAATCACTGCCGCATATTCCAACCTTGGTCGAATCAAAGATATTATCAATTTCTTAATCATCTCTTCATTCAGATATTTGAATGCCATTCTTATATTCCTCAGCAACTGATATGTATCTCCCGTGATCTTGTTTATATGCTTCTCAGGTGACAAATTGTCCGTAATCCACACTCCCAGATCTTTTTCGACCTTTGTTTTGATTATCCATTCATTTCCCATCGAATACTTTCCTCTCTGTCTCTTTTTGCTACTGCCCACTTCCATCACTTTACACTTTTTGGCATTAAACTCCATTTCCCATAGTTGACTCCATCTGAAAATCTTATCTAGAACCTTTTGTAAATCCTCACAGTCCTCTTTACTTTCTACTTTTCTTAGTAATTTAGCATCATCAGCGAATAAACTCATATAACTGTTCACTCCCTCTGTCATATCATTTACATAGACCAAGAACATCACTGGGGCCAAAACTGATCCTTAAGGAACTCCACTTATCACACTGCACCATTCTGACTTCTGATCTTTTATTACTGTTCTCATCTCTCTATTGCTCAAAAAGTTTTCCATCCACTTCAGCAAACCACCCTTCAGTCCTCCTACATATTCTAGCTTCCAGAGCAGCCTCTTGTGAGGTACCTTGTCAAATGCCTTCTTTAGGTCCAAGTATATGCAATCGACCCACCCCTCTCTTTCCTGTGTCACATCGATCACTCTCGAGTAAAAGCTTAATAAATTCGTTGCACATGACATTTCTCTAAATCCAAACTGGCCACCTGAGAGTGTGTTTGTCTCTTCCAAATGTTTCAACCATCTGTCTGTCCTTCACAATTTTTTCACACATTTTTGCCACTACACTTGTTAATGATACTGGCCTGTAATTTAGTGGTTCTTCTTTGTCTCCTCCTTTGTGAATTGGCACAATATTTGCTCTTTTCCAATCAAGCGGGACTCTGCTCTCCTTGAGTGAACTCTCAATTACACTATGTAACTTTCCTGCTCGTTGGTTACTGCACTCTTTCATAATCCAGTTCGACACTCCATCTGGACCCGGGGCTTTTCTCACATCTTGACTTTCCATTAGCCTTTTACTTCTATTACGTCTACTTTTATGCTTCCATATATATTTATTTGCTATTATATTTATCGTTTTAAATTCACTTTCTCGTGTAAATACAGTCTGTAAGCACTTATTCATCACCTCAGCCTGTTGTAATGCATCTTCGTACACTATGCCTTCTACCTTCAGCTTATCTATTCCTTCCTTGTTTTTCATTTTTCCATTTATATATCTATAGAAAAGTTTTGGTTCGTTCTTACATTTTTCTATTATATTCCTCTCATAGTTACTTTCTTCTCTTTGGATTCTTACATATTCATTCCTAGTTGTTTTGTACTTCTCCCAAAGGTTGATACCACCTTTTTTCCTCCAACTATTCCATGTTTTTTCTCTTTCTAGTCTTGCTAATTTACATTTTCTGTTAAACCATTCATTCTTTTTCTCTTCCCTGATAACTATCCTTGGAACATAACTATTTATTCCTTCGGTGTAAATTCGGATGAACTCATCCCATTTTTCTGGGTAGCTACTCCTTGCTGCATGGAAATTACTCCAGTCTGTCTCTCCGAAGAATGTTTTTTTTTTATAATCCGTCAAAGTCTGCTTTTCCATAATTGTATCTTCCTTTCTTGTGTTCTTTTCTTCTCCCCTCTTTTTTGCTATCATTTATTTCAAATTCAATAAGTACATGGTCGCTCTTTCCAAGTGGGCACTGATAATTTACTTTACTAATTACTTCCAGTTCTTTCGTCAATAGTAGGTCTAGTCTTGATGGTTCTTCGCTACCTCTGAATCTTGTGTTCTCTTTAATCCACTGAGTCATGATGTTATTCATTACCAAATCCCACAATATACCACCTCATGAGTCTTCTCCTCCTTCAGTATAGTACCATTCTTCCCAGCAAACTTCTTTGCATTAAAATCTCCCATCAAAATTATGTTCTCACAATTTTCCATCGTATTCTTTAAACATTTGCTTGTGTCTCTTATCATGTCTCCATACTCTTCTCTCCCCCAGGAATTTGTCTTAGGTGGAACGTATACGAGTACTAAGTCTCTTATTCTTCCTTTTTTCATCACCAACTCTACCTTCAACACCTCTATTCCTTCTCCTTTTTCCACATTCCCTACTACCACGTCTTTCCTTGTTAACACCATTACACCACCTCCCTTTTTCTGATTTCTGTTTCGCCTCCATACATTATATTGACCCTCTCCAACTGGCACATCTTCAGAATCACTCAGCTTCGTTTCTACTAAACCCAATATGTCTGGTTTCTTGGCTCTCAGGTAGTCGTTTACTTCTGTTAATTTTGACTCTAGCCCATTTATATTTGTGTACGATACCCGCCATCCTTTTTCATTTTCCTTTGGACTGTCTTCTCTTACTCTTTCTCTTTTTAGATACCACTTCAGTTTTTGGTCTAAAACTCTCCAGTAGAATTTCTGTTTTTCCTCTTCCGTTCTCAATTCGTTTTTTTCTTTGGCTTCTTTAAACAGTACATTCAATCTAGCTCTTTCTTCCTCATTCATATCTTTTCTTATCCATATTTTCTTATATTCTTCTGTCTTTGCCAGTTTCCATGCCTCAGACAACATATCTTGTGCTGTATTTTGTGACCTAAACTTAACTTTTAAAGGGCGGGCCCCTCTCTCTTCATATTTGCCTAACCTATGTATCTCTTCTATTTCTTCTTTTATCTCTGTATTTTCTTCTGCTACTTTAAATATTTCTTTTGACACTTTCTTTTCTTCGTCTTCTCTTATGTTTTTCTTGGGCAGCACTTTTTCTTTGAGACCAAAAATGATGACACATTTCTTTTTGTCCACCTTATCTCTAACTAAATTTTCCTTTTGTTTGATTACTTTTACTACTTCTTTGGTCAGATTTTTCTTTTAATTTTCTTGATCTTCTATTATCTGACGTAAACTTTCTTGGTCTTTTTCTTTTACTATCTTCCATGTCTTTCTTTCATCTTTCATTTCCTCTTGTGTAATTTTCCATTTCTTATGTACTGCATTAATTTCTGCATGCATTTTCACTACCTTTTCGTCGTCTTGTTTTCCATTTAATTCGTCCACTCTATTTTTAAAAATAGTATTATCTTTTTCCAGTACGATCACTTTCTTTTCCATCTTATCTAATTTATCCATTAATTCGTGTACCACACTTTCCAGCATTAAGACTTCTCTGGTTCATTTTCAGCCCTAATATGTCTTTTTCTTTGGTATCAAAACCATCGAACGGTGTTTTGGCGGGAGTTTCCATCCTTGTTTACTTTTTTTCACTTTTTAGGCTAATCATATGGAGACGGGACTATTAAACTGCATAGCTCTCACCTGTAGGTACTCAAGGTCTTTTTGGGTCCTCTGCATTCTTGTTTGGTCACAGCAGCCAGTCACAATAGCCAGTTGTGTTGGGAGCCTTTTTTTTTGTGTGTGTGTGTGTGAGTGTGTGTGTGTAAAGCTGATCCTCCCCTCTCCCACACCGGCAGAGGCTGGTGTACCTGCAGATACAGGCCGCTCTGCAGGTTGGGGAGTTGATCTGCCCGGCGCCCCGAGACTCCACGCTGGCCGCCCTGGCACGCCAAGACAGGTGATTACCAGCACCGCCGATCATCTGCAAAGCATGATGTACTATAAACTGAAAAGCCGACCGGACACCCCTGCCGCCATCTTTTTCCCCAGCAGGAAAAATATCCCCACGGATTGACCAAAGGCCACATTTTTTACCCTAGTTAGTAAAATTCGTAGCACCTCTCTCTCTCTCTCTCTCTCTCTCTCTCTCTCTCTCTCCTCTCTCTCTTCCTCTCTCTTCCTCTCTCTCTTCTCTCTCTCTCTCTCTCTCTCTCTCTCTCTCTCTCTCTCTCTCTCTCTCTCTCTCTCTCTCTCTCTCTCTCTCTCTCTCTCTCTCATCTCCTTTCTTTCATATCCTTTCCCCGTGACTGGAGTGGGTGGTGATGGTGGTGGAGGCGGCGATGCTAGGGTATGAGATTAAGTTTTCCCAAGGCTGCTATACTCCCGCCGTCCCACACAAAACACCTGCTGACTCCTTCTCTCTCTCTCTTTCTCTTCTCTCTCTCTCTCTCTCTCTCTCTCTCTCTCTCTCTCTCTCTCTCTCTCTGTCTAATCTTGCTGAAATAATATCTATGTATTTACGCATATAATAAATTTCCAATGTTACGTGTTTGTGTGAAAGAGAGACAGAGAGAGAGAGAGAGAGAGAGAGAGAGAGAGAGAGAGAGAGAGAGAGAGAGAGAGAGAGAGAGAGAGAGAGAGAGAGAGAGGAGAGAGGAGAGAGAGAGAGAGAGGAAAAGAGAGAGAGAGGAAGAGAGGGGGAGAGGAGTGAATCGAGACGGGAGGTTAGGGGGAGGCAGTGGGCAGGGAATAGACAGAAGGATGAGGAGGAAGGAGGAAGGAAGGATGCGGGGAGGGCGGGTGATAAAAGGAGGCAGGCAGGGAGGGAATGCCGTAGTGTAGAGGAGGAAATTCATTTTAAACTACATTTTATTGTTTAATTTTTTGTATTAATTATTTCTTTCTTATTGTTTTGCCTTCATCAGCACATTGTTGTTGTTTTATTCTGAAAGATCCAGGTCCCTGGTTGTATTTTATTGTATGTATGTTATTTCTTATTTCATTGTCAAAT
Source organism: Chionoecetes opilio (assembly GCA_016584305.1). Lineage (NCBI taxonomy): Eukaryota > Metazoa > Arthropoda > Malacostraca > Decapoda > Majidae > Chionoecetes > Chionoecetes opilio. The sequence goes on from JACEEZ010023259.1 coordinate 223,575, forward strand.
ATTGTAAGACTTTATTCAATTAATAACTACCACGTGTAGGTCTCACGGCCTCTTGTAGCTTCCTTATTGTCTTATGGTCTTATGTTCTTATGTAATATTTTCAAGCAACACACACACACACACATACACACACACACACACACACACACACACACACACACACACACACACACACGCACACGCACACGCACACGCACCCACATACACAACGAGGAAGAGAGTCGAGTGTATACTACGGGCGACTCCGGGGTGAGATGGGGAGGGATTAGGTGTAGGATTAGCATCAACCCCTCAGCGCTGCATAGCAGCCATCATTATCTTACCTCTCCCTTGCCTTGACCCTGACTCCCTCCCGTCTGTATGTTATGGTTTTTTTTAAGAGAGAGAGAGAGAGAGAGAGAGAGGCGCTACGAATTTTACTAACTAGGGTAAAAAATGTGGCCTTTGGTCAATCCGTGGGGATATTTTTCCTGCTGGGGAAAAAGATGGCGGCAGGGGTGTCCGGTCGCCTTTGCTGTTTAGAGTACATATTAGATGAATTACAGATCTCCCTCATTATATAATTGAGTTATACAGGAACTACTACCACGTGTAGGTATCCTTATTTTCTTATGTTCTTATGAGTTCGTGAAAATTCAATTGTATAGCGATCGATCGTATACAGAGCTTACAGTTTGATGGAATTAATGGGGATGCATTACAAGGCCTGTATATAAATGTACTAGTACCCCCTATAGGACGTATAAATGAAATTTTATGTACTGTAAAACCCCCCTAAGTCTGTAATGCATGGGCGTATTAATCACAAGTCAGAACGGGCAAAAAAATAATCATTTGAAAAATGTTCAAAATTTAGGAGAAAAAAATGCGGGAAAAAGAGAAGCAAAACTTGCAAGAGGTCCTTCGCCATTACTCTTCTTCCCTCCTACAGTTTGCTACAGTACCTTTCTTCCCTCCTACAGTGTGCTACAGTACCTGGAGACCGCGGAGGATCTGGAGGAGTACGGGATGTGGCACTTCCTGGTGACGCGGCAAAATGATGCGACCCCCGTCAGGCTGAGCTTCAACACTACTGGTTTCATCGTCACCGTTAGTAACAGGTTTGCCATCATATTTACAGTCACAGCAAATATAAAACGTTAGTAACAGGTATGCCATCATATTTACAGTCACAGCAAATATAAAACGTTAGTAACAGGTATGCCATCATATTTACAGTCACAGCAAATAATGAACGTTAGTAACAGGTATGCCATTGTATTTACAGTCACAGCAAATAATGAACGTTAGTAACAGGTATGCCATTGTATTTACAGTCACAGCAAATATAAAACGTTAGTAACAGGTATGCCATCATATTTACAGTCACAGCAAATAATGAACGTTAGTAACAGGTATGCCATTGTATTTACAGTCACAGCAAATAATGAACGTTAGTAACAGGTATGCCATTGTATTTACAGTCACAGCAAATATAAAACGTTAGTAACAGGTATGCCATCATATTTACAGTCACAGCAAATAATGAACGTTAGTAACAGGTATGCCATTGTATTTACAGACACCGCAAATATAATACGTTAGTAACAGGTAGGCCATTATATTAAGTTTTACAGTCACCACAAATAAAAAACTACGGTGTCAAGGAAAATAAACAGTAAGCCATTATGATGTTGACTGAATTCAGGTTAAATGTTGCAAGTATGGAAGTTATTATACGTTTAGCAGTTCAGTCTAAGTGTTGGCTTGATTGGCATAGGTTCGCGCACCATTGTCAGATGAGCTATGAAAGAGAGGGTGTGTTATATTCTTCCAAACAATTTTTCCTGCTCTTCCTTTGCAAAAACGTTGTGCTCTTCCAGCGGCATCCCAAGACTTCGAAAATGACAAAACAAAAAAAAGACTCCCTGTTCACAAAGTTTCAATGCATCATCAAACATAGAGAAGGAAAAAATAACAAATTAAAAAAGAAAACAAAATTGTGCACCATTAATTAAGTTACATTCAATTATTTACATTTTTTTGCTAATAATTTTTACGCCTAGTGGTGATTACTAAACACTTTCTCCTCAGGAAATGTGAGTTCCCTTTCTCTGAACTAAAGGGGATCAAGATGAACGGGAGGAAACTGATACTGTTTCATACCTCAAAGGCTTTCACTGACAGTGTCTTCTTGTGCCTCGACCACGCACACACCAAAGAACTCTACGAACTCGCCGTCCGCCATCAAAAGTTTTACCTAACCAAAAACGCGTGCTGAGCCCACACATGCCGTAACTTTTCAGCAGGAGCCAGTGACTGCCTTAAAACATACACAGGGAGTTACTCTGTTCAACACCTGGTCATGGAAAATACTAAACTCATCCCTCGTTTAACGCACGAGTTATGTTCCTGGAAAATAGTGCGTTGAGCAAAAATTGCGTAAACGAATCCTACTTTCGTGTATAATTTCCTATTTATTTATTTAGAACTTAAAAACAATTTTGCGGGTATCTTAGAATTTTTCATGTGTGAAACGAATTCGGTATGTACAATTTTTTGTTTTTTTTGGAACTGTAAACTTTTTGTAAAGCGAGGACACTTCCTGTGGTGCCTGTTGCCTTTGAGGGAAACTGTCGGGCAAGACTAGCCGAATCCATTACCATGTCCTGTCATCACTAGATGCAGTATATTTGTGCCTTATTTATATGTGCTATTCATACTATATATATGTGCTGTTGTTATTTGGTGGCATAAATATGAGCTGTAATTAATAAAGTTCATATGTACAGTTATTAATACATGGTGATATTATCATGTCCAGGTATTACTCTGTGCCATAAATACATGCTGTCATTAATGGTGCTATTAATATGTGCTGCTATTTAATTTTCTTCATTAAGGACTGGCCAAGGGCAAAAACAAACAAAATAAAATAAAATTAAAAGTTTGCTAGCTGCCAGACCCTATAAAGCAGAAAGAAGAGACTTCCAAAGGGGGGGGGGGGTAAATTTAGTTCGGGAGTTGTTGTATAATATCATTAAGCTATATTTTTGTTGATTTTCTCAAGAATAAAAGTCAATTGTATGGAGAGTATCATTGATGTGACTCCAAACTGGACCAGGGTGTGTGTGGCAGGGAGAACCAGGGTGTGTGTGTGTGGCAGGGAGGTGGTAGTGGTGGTGGCATAGGTCTAAGAGAGGAACTGAAGGATCTTATTAACACAGCGGTTCTGAACCTGGGGGCGTGGGTAATTACCTAGGTGGGCGTGAGGCAAGAGAGGAAAAGAAAGAATTGTCAGGTATTTAATTTGAAGCTCAGCCTTCGTTTTAACATGTAGCTCGCGCGCGAGGGTGAACGTCGCTATAGAGAAGCAAGCGTGGGTGTAAAACTCTGCGGTGACGTCTTGCCAGGTTTCACTTACTCCCTAGATTTATACAATAGTATTTTTTATTATTACCATTATTATTGTTTTTTTTAATCATTATTATTATTATAGCGCGTAGCTTCTGGTGTACGGCAGCCTATACACGTTAATCTGCTGGGCATATGCTTGGTGTTAATGAAGAATTATGTGTTCAATATGAGTTAAAAACGCTTTTTTCAGGGATTTTTTTCTTCTGATTCAGGATTATTTTGAAATATCTTGCATGATAAAGGGAAGGGGGGGAGGTATGGAGGCAAGGACCAACTACTGAAGTGGAAAAAGTAGTTAAGAAACACTGTATTAACAGGATGGATGGATTTTTATTTAGGGTAAGATACGGAAGAAGGACCAACATATTTTTTGAATGAAACTATTTTTTCTTACAGACTGATGATGTGTTTCGTATGAATATGACAGCCATTTTTCTTGGAACTCGCTAGTTTATATATATATATATATATATATATATATATATAATATATATATATATATATATAATATATATATATATATATATATATATATATATATATATATATATATTGTTGCAAACCCGCCCTCCCACAGCCGCCCAACTGACTTGCCTCTCTTGCTGGGCTGGCTTCAGACGCGTGGGAATGATCGGGCTCAGTCCGGTTATGTGTCTAATCGGGACCAGACGCAATGAATCCCTAAGGCCTTGAGCACGGGCACATCACCACCACGGCACACACATAGACAGGCACATGCGGAATCGCATCCTTTTACACTCGTATCCTTTCCAGACTATAATTGTAATAGGTAAACACTACAGAAACAACCTCACGCCCACCGTGAGACACAACAGCCCCTCCTCATAGGCCCGATCACTTGTCGACCGTCGCAGCCCCAAATTTTCCCTCCACTGCAACTACAGTCACTGTTATGCACCTTATAACATACCAGAGTCACCACACTCAACACACTATGCCACCGGATGGTGGGGAAAAGGAGACACTGGTTACCCTCACGGCATCCACCCCACGCGCGCCCGCCATTCGCCAAACCCACGGCCACTGCTACCTATTTCACCCAAGCTCAGGGGACTATTCCTCCAGCCTTCTTGCCTGTGAACCACCACTAGCCCTACCGTAACCCTGTTTCCTGGTGGACGCGTCGTATCCTTCGGGTGGTTTCCTGCCGGAGATCCTTTCCCAGTGGTATGCCTCGCCTCCGTTTTGTTCCACGCGGTCTCTTCCTCTTCCTCCTCCTCTGGCCACAACAACCCACTCACATCTCTCAATCTCAACCTGAGCTCGAGTTGTGGCGCGTTCGTAACACTGCCCTCCCGTCACAAAAACTGGCCGACCTCGGCCAGCCAAAACTAAAAATAAAAAACAGAAAAATCATAATACAAGGTTACATGCACATATAACACAAAATCCTCAAATGAAGGGCAACTCGCACCATCATTAAACAAACCACCTTTTACCAAACATTACCACTCCAAAGCTACACAACTGCAAGTCCCTCCATCGCCATTTACCATCCGCCACTGCAGTGTTGGAAAGTCACACCAGGCCGCCCTCCTCTTCCCTTCAGAGTGAGCTAGCCCTCTGGACCTTCCAATATGAAGTCTTTCATCCACCTAGGGGTACGTCGGGGGCGCTTCGGGCGTACGCCTCCCAAGCCTGTTGCTTGGATCTCGCTACAGCCCACATCAACTGGTATCGAGGTAGGTTCCTCTGCTGCCGCCTGCTCGCTGGGTTCGAGGCTGGTTAGAGGAACCAGCCCCATGTCGCCTGCGTCCTCTTCCTCCGGCCAGAAAACGCGTTCCTCGTCATCCTCACTGCCACACGGCTCTGGCGTCAAGACGTCTGTCCCGGTGCCATCCTCCCAACTGTAGTGGCCTGGACCATAGTACCTCCAGAGCCTATCAGCATGGACTACCATTGCTCTCCTTCGGGGTGGCCTGCGGATCCGGAAGGTGACGTCAGAAATCACCTCCTCCACCGTGTATGGCCCCTCCCATGGACTCTGCAGCTTAGGAGACTGCCCCTTCTTCCTCCTTGGGTTGTACAGCCACACCTGCTGCCCTTCCTGGAATACCGGCACCTCAGTATGCCGGTCATAGCGGGTCTTCATGGCCTCTCCCGCTATCCGGAGATTACCCCGGACTTGGTGGTGTATTTCCTCCATCCGTTCTTTTAAGGCAGCGGCGTAAGGTGTGGTAACAGTGGGCATCCCCTCGTCCGGCGGCCGTCCGGTGATGAGGTCCAGTGGTAACCGCAACTCCCGGCCACACATAAGCCTGGCAGGTGAGTAACCGGTGGCCTCATGTTCTGCCGACCGGTATGCCATGAGTAGTAGGGGAAGCTTCAGGTCCCAGTCCCCCTGTCCTTGGTGAGGCAGGTTATGCTCTAAAGAGCTTCCCTGCGCCAAAATAAGTTATATATGTATCTACGATCTCAAACAAGAGACATAATGTTTCATGATGAATAAATAGGATGATGTTTCAAATATAGTTCTTGTGTTTATTGCAAAAACCCCAGGTGACTATTCCGCGTGTTATGGAAATATTTCCCCACGTTCTCCAAAAGAGTTTTCAGCCTCACTCGGTATAATACTATATATCCCCCCGACTACCATTAATTCTCATGTATATTCAACGTGCTCAGGGAGTAAACCAGAGAACTACTCGCTTGAGCTGGTGGCAGCACTTCCCCTTAACTCATACCATTTCCCCTTAACCTTAACTCCTACCCCTTCCACTTAAATTCATTCCCATTTCAGTACTCTCCGCAGCGAGAAGTGTTCATACTATAATCAAATAGTGAAGTCATAAGACAAGTTTCAATTCTTAATTCAAGTTTAAATCAATGAAAAAATCCTAACCAAATTAATTTCATTCAAATAACAAAGGCACCAGGAATAAACCAACGATAGGGAAAACCCTGGCACCACACGATTTCCTCTGGCCGTCTGGGGCAAAGGACCCACTATGTCCACTGCCACCTTCTCCATAGGTGCCCCCACCTGATAAAGCTGTAATGGTGCCCTAGCGCGTACATTGGGGACCATCTTAGCACTGCACACGTCACAGGACCGGCACCACTCCTGCACGTCCTGGCGCATACCCAACCAGTACACACGCTGCCGCAACCGCACAAGAGTTCTCTTAACACCGAAGTACCCACTTGTGCTGCCACCATGAGCCTCACCCAATAGTTCTGCCCTCTTTTTCTTGGGGATAACCGTCAGCCAGAATTTCACTTTTCCATCACTGGTCACCCACTGTCGTTCCAACACTCCCCCTAATAATCGCAACACATCCCATTGTCGCCAGAAGAATTTGGTCACTGGGCTGGTCACTGCCACACGTTCCCAAGGTGGCCTAACACGACTCTCCTCTAACCACGCCACAACTGGCCCAATATCAGCGTCCTGTCGCTGGGCCAGCTCAAGGTCTTGCCTCCACGAGGTGGCACCGACATGGAGGGAAACACGGTTACATATTTGGTTTGGCTCACGTTGGCTGCAGTGTTTGCAGTCCACAGGGCAAGGGCGTCGACTCAAACTGTCGGCATTACTGTGCACCCGGCCCGGACGGTGCTCAATTTGGTAGTCATGCTGCTCTAACTTGCCCAACCACCTAGCAAGCTGCCCTTCTGGATTCTTAAGGGTTTTCAGCCACTTTAGGGCAGCATGATCGGTCCTGACCTTGCACTCGGCACCGTACAAGTACGAGTGGAAGTGGTCCATGCTCTTGACCACCGCCGACAGTTCCTTCCTGGTGACACAGTAGTTCCTTTCCGGAGTAGAAAACTTGCGACTGTAGTAGGCCACTACACGTTCCTGCCCGTTCACTAGCTGGGAGAGGACAGCCCCCACTCCTTCAGCACTGGTCAGCACTGGCGTCACAATCCAAGATATATGGTTCCGTAGGAACAGGGTATGTCAATACAGGGGCGTGAGTGAGTGCCTCCTTCAGCTGCTCGAAGGCCGCCTGGCACTCATCACTCCACAGGAACCGAGCTCCTTTTCGTGTCAGGTGATGAAGTGGTGTGGCTATATGTGCGAAGCCCTCCACGAATCTCCGGTAATACGTGCAGAGGCCCAGGAAGCTTCGCACCTCCGTTACACTACGGGGAACTGGCCACTCCTTGATAGCTTCTACCTTCCCGGGGTCAGCGGACACCCCATCTCGCTCACGTGTGGCCCAGAAATGACACCTGTTCCTGGAAGAGGCAGCACTTCTTGGGGCTGAGCTTCAAGTTCGAAGCCCTAAACCTGTCCCAGCACTTCTTCCAGCCTTTCCAGCATCTCCTCGTAGGTGCCTCCGTACACCACCACATCGTCCAGGTAGACCAGAGCCGATTTCCCCAGGAGGCCATCCAATACCTGCTCCATCATCCTCTCGAAAGTGGCGGGAGCGTTGACCAAACCAAAGCTCATGACCCTAAACTGCCACAATCCTTGGCCGGATGAGAAGGCAGTCTTTGGCTTGTCCTCCTCTGCCATGAGGACCTGGTGGTACCCTGACTTAAGGTCCAGGGTACAGAACCACCGTGCACCGACCAGTGCATCCAACGTATCGTCTCATGGAGGCAGCGGGTAGGAGCCCTTTGGGTTTGGTAACTGCATTGAGCGCCCTGTAGTCCATACAACAACGCATCGTCCCATCCTTCTTTCGAACCATACCACGGGGACGACCATGGACTGCTGGACTTTTCGATGACACCCTGAGCCCGTAGTTCCTCCACAGCTGTCTCGATCTCCTTCCTCCTCGCTGGCGCTATCCGCCGAGGGGGCTGCTTAATGGGGCCTGCTGTCGCCCGTGGTGGATGAAGTGCTGTGGCAAGCCCGGCCTGCCCAAGTCGTGGTCACCCTTTGAGAACACGTCCGCATACTGCTCCAGCAACTGCCCCACCTTGGCAGCCTGCCCTGGGGTTAAACAGCTACCACTCCTCTCGCCAGAGGTCCTGCAGATGCAGCGGCATCCCTGTGTTTCTTTCTTGCCGACCACTCGACTTTACCTGTGCAGTCAACGCCCGCACACCCTGTCCGCGCCCTTGCAGCGTAACTTCCCCTCCTTTGGCCCGCATGGTCATGGAGCCAAGGTCCAGCACCGCCTTGCTCTGCTGGAGGAAATCCAGGCCAAGGAGATTTTCGTCCAGGTCGGCTACATACACGGGTAGTTCCTCCTTAGCCTCGCCGACCTCAATTCTCGCCTGTACCGGTCCCCTTAACTTCGTGCAGTGGCCGGTGACCCCGCACAACTATTGTTTGGTGGCTGGAAATTCTGAGGTGTCTACCAAACCCGCCTGTAGGAACGTGCGCTCGGCACCCGTGTCTACCGTCAGGCTACAGGGCCTCCCGTTGACTTGTCCCTGTACCTGCACGGTCCTGGCGCCCGTAGAGCGGCACTTTACTTGGAGTGGGGCCTCTAGTTGATTGGCTGAGGTTGGGCCCCCGCTCCCAGCCAGACAGAGTTTCCCGCGGCCGTCCCGCTGGCAGAGTACCCGTTTTGTGGGCACTCGCTAGTGCGGTGAGCCTGCCCACAATCCCAGCAGCACGGCTTGTACTGGTACCGGCCGCTGTTACCCCCTCTAGGTGAGACGCTTTGGCGCCTCTGCCGAGGGCATTCTTTCTTCCAGTGACCTTTCTGCCCACAGCGGAAACAGTTGCCGGGGAAAACTCCTAGGGACGATATAGGGCTAGCTGGGGGCGACTGGATGTGCCCCTTCCCGGCCCTAAACATGGTTCTCGGCCTGTGTGTCGGGCCTTCTACCTCCTGACTAGTCCTCAAAAAGGTCTCCATTTCCAATCCTCGGGCCAGGGCTTGCTGCAGTCCTCCACGTGTGCCTGTTGAATGTATATCTTTATTTGGGGATGGTTCACCGCGTCCACAAATTGGTCCCGGAGGAGGAGAGTGATCATGTCCTCGCTTGCCCCCGGGTACGCCCGACGTACTAGCTGCTCCAAGTCCTGCGCCAAATGCGGCAACGACTCCCCAGGATTCCTTAGTCTGGCCCTGAACCTGGCCCGAAACACCTCTGACTGGTGCTGGTGTCCGTACCGCCTCTCTAGCACCGCCAAGACGCTACTGTAGGAGGTCTGCTTCCCGGCCGGCAACTGGTTCAACACCTCCAGCGCTGAACCCTTCAACGCCCCCACAAGCTGCACCGCCCTCTCATAGCGGCTCCAGCCCCAGGCCTTGGCCAACAGCTCAAACTGTGCCCGGTAAGCCTCCCAGGACACAGTACCGTCAAATTCCTGAGGACGTTTTCGGGCACCCTCACCACGACGACAACGACGTCGGGATCCTTGTGCCTTATGGGATGGAGAACTTGGCGGGGATGGTGTTGAAGGAGGCGTGGGAGCAGCACTTCTCGGTGTCGCACGGGCAGACGGCCCTTGACGGAGCACGCCGTAGCTTTGGGCACCCAACACTTGCTCCCCCCCACTGTCTGAACTAACCCATTCGCTGGCACTACACGGTTCCTCCTTCACCAGTCCTGTAGCAGCTTCACCCATACTCTGATAACCACCCACGTCCCGCCCCAGTGTCTTACTGATGTGGGTTTTCAAGTCAATGGCCAGCTGCCCCATTTCCTCCTTTACCTCACTTTTCACCCGCTCAAGCTGGTTATCAGTGTAATCTTTAGTGTCCTTTTCTACGCGCTGACGCTCTCGCAATGCTCGTCCCAGACCTTCATTTATCTGCTTTGCCTGGGCGTCGAGCCTTTGACCCATCTGCGTGTTAAAACTGTCAACAGCTTCTGTTTGTCTGGTCATGGCACACGCCTGCATTCGTAATACCCGCAAGATGTCAGCCAGAGTTGGCTGTTCACCACTTCCGTCCTGCATGGTGTGCCGTATCCCTTAACGCGCCTGCCGTACTTCTAGACCCGTGCCCGTACCTCTTTGGCCCTCACTCTGCGGCGCCGACCAGAGCACACAACAACATCCCACATCTGACACCAGTGTTGCAAACCCGCCCTCCCACAGCCGCCCAACTGACTTGCCTCTCTTGCTGGGCTGACTTCAGTCGCGTGAGAATGATCGGGCTCAGTCCGGTTATGTGTCTAATCGGGACCAGACGCAATGAATCCCCTAAGGCCTTGAGCACGGGCTCCTCACACGGGCACATCACCACCACGGCACACACATAGACAGGCACATGCGGAATAACACACTCGTATCCTTTCCAGACTATAATTGTAATAGGTAAACACTACAGAAACAACCTCACGCCCACCGTGAGACACAATAGCCCCTTCTCATAGGCCCGATCACTTGCCGACCGTCGCAGCCCCAAATGTTCCCTCCACTGCAACTACAGTCACTGTTATGCACTTTATAACATACCAGAGTCACCACACTCAACACACTACGCCACCGGATGGTGGGGAAAAGGAGACACTGGTTACCCTCACGGCATCCACCCCACGCGCGCCCGCCATTCGCCAAACCCACGGCCACTGCTACCTATTTCACCCAAGCTCAGGGGACTATTCCTCCACCCTTCTTGCCTGTGAACCACCACTAGCCCTACCGTAACCCTGTTTCCTGGTGGACGCGTCGTATCCTTCGGGTGGTTTCCTGCCGGAGATCCTTTCCCAGTGGTATGCCTCGCCTCCGTTTTGTTCCACGCGGTCTCTTCCTCTTCCTCCTCCTCTGGCCACAACAACCCACTCACATCTCTCAATCTCAACCTGAGCTCGAGTTGTGGCGCGTTCGTAACAATATATATGTATATCCACACCACATCTGTGCAGAAAAAGTAATGATTTCCCAAGAAAATTTGTTACATAACTTGACATAGATGAGGGGGCACAGCTACCTCCCAGACGCCCCCCCCCCCCCCCCCGCTAGTTCCTAACCTAACCTTATGTTACTTAGGCTTCTTTTTCAATCTCGTTAGTAGTGGATCCCACCTCTCTCCTCAGTTCACTAGAATCAAAGCTGCCAGGGAACGCATTCCTGTTACCTTCTCTCTATCCTCTTCTGAATACTACAATGCCCCTTTCTCTTCTTCTGAACTAGCCTCCGCTCTTCATTCTTGCCGCGACACATGTGAAGGCCCTGACGGGATTCACTACCAAATGCTCAAACACCTCCCTCCTGTTTCTCTCCTCTTTTTACTAGCCCTCTTTAACCGGGTTTGGTCCCTTGGGGACTTTCCCTCCCCATGGCGCGAAGCCCTTGTCCTTCCGTTCCTCAAACCCAATAAATCCGGTACCCTCCCCCAAGATTACCACCCCATTGCCCTTACTAGTTGCCTATGCAAGTTACTGAAACGCGTGATCAATCTCCGTCTTATGTGGTTCCTGGAATCCAAAAGTCTTCTCTCCCCTTCTCAGTTTGGCTACCGACATGCCCGAAACACAGCTGACCCCTTAGCCCACCTGGAAACATACATTACCACAGCCTTTGCCCATCACGAATCAGTCCTTGCTGTTTTCTTTGATTTAGAGAAAGCTTATATGATACCGCCTGGCGACATCATATCCTCCACCAGCTAACCACTTTCGGCATAGCTGGTAACATGGGGGTCTTTCTCAAGTCCTTTCTATGTGATCGCTCCTTCAGAGTCAAAGTATCTTCCTCCACTCTTCGTCCTTCCCATAATATGAAGGTGTCCCCTAAGGAAGTGTCCTCAGCACTTCCTTGTTCCTCGTTGCAGTAAATGGACTCGTCTTCACCTTACCACCTGGCGTCCGGTCCTCCCTTTACGTGGATGACCTAGCCATCTACGCTTCCGGCCCTTCCCCGGCACCCCTCCGCTGTCTCCTCCAATCTGCAATTTCAGCTGCTTCTTCCTGGGCTACTAATCATGGCTTTCGTTTCTCTCCCACAAAATCCTTCTCCATCCTTTTCTCTCGCTCTCGTGTAGCCTACCACTCCCACCTCCACTTTCTCTATATGACATACCTCTCAAGTATTGCTCCTCTGGAAAATTCCTTGGCCTCACTTTCGACTCTCGACTTACCTGGAAGGCACATATCCTATCTCTAAAGGTAAATGCCCTTCGTCGCCTCCGCCTCCTACAAACTATCCCATATGTGTCTTCGGGTGCTGACCGCAAGACCCTCCTCCATCTCCACACTGTCCTGGTCCTCTCCACTCTTGACTATGGATGTCATATTTATTCCTCTGCCTCTGCCTCCCTCCTCAGCCTCCTGGACCCTGTTCACCACCTAGGCCTCCGTCTGGCTCTAGGTGCCTTTCGCTCCTCCCCTGTTGAGAGCCTCTATGCTGAGTCGGGCCTCCCGTCCCTCTCTCGCCGTCGAGCCCTCCTATCACTTCGGTGCTATGCTCGCCTTCATCAATTTCCTACTTCTAAGATTGCAGTCCCCCAATCTCTCCTCACAGTGATCACCTCCTCCCCTCGTTTGCCACCGCCCTTCCCTGTTCGCATGCGCACCCTTCTCTCCCACTCCTCCTTTCCTACTCTTAATCTTCTCCCTTTCTACGTTCATTCCTTCCCTCCATTGCTTATACCTTCCCCCCATATCTGTTCTTCTGTCCCCACTACCTCTCCCAAGTCTACCATTCCTCCTACACAGCGCGCCAAAGCATTGTTCGCGACATCATAACACAGCGCTTCCATACGGGAGTTCAGAAAATGTACTCTATGGCAGCCTACTGACTTCCGAGAGAGATATCTTACATAAGGCAGCTTGTTTAAGGCACGGGCAGTCCATCAAGACCGTTGAGGAATGTTCAGATGCCACTTGTCAATTATAGACGAAGCATTTTAAAAAGTATCGCCTTCCTTCCCGCGAGTAATTTGAACAGACGCGCGTTGGTATGACAATCATTGTTTTCATAATGAGTGGCAAGAAAGACCTAACAAAAAAGCAAATTAAAGTTATTGCATCTCTACATAAGGCAGAGAGGCCAGTGGAAGAAATATCAAGGATTGTGGATGTTACGAGGAGATGTGTGCATAAGTGGGTGGAATGTTTCACGGTGGGTTGCATCGTCGCGACAGCCGCGACACCATAACAGTATAAGTGGCCAGGGCGAGGGTGTAAAACATCAGCAAGCACCCTAAATGTCATGAAACGTCAAGTGGATGCCCATCCTCAATTAAGAGCAAGAAAAATATTGCGATATGACTTTTACATCCTCGCCCTGGCCACTTATAATGTTCTGGTGTCGCGGCTGTCGCGACGATGCTTTCCACCGTGAAACTTTCCACCCACTTATGCACACATCTCCTCGTAACATCCACAATCCTTGATATTTCTTCCACTGGCCTCTCTGCCTTGTGTAGAGATACAATAACTCTACTTTGCTCCTTTATTAGGTCTTTCTTGCCACTCATTATGAAAATAATGATAGTCATACCAACGCGCGTCTGTTCAAATTACTCGCGGGAAGGAAGGCGATACTTTTTAAAATGCTTCGTCTATAATTGACAAGTGGCATCTGAACATTCCTCAACGGTCTTGATGGACTGCCCGTGCCTTAAACAAGCTGCCATATGTAAGATATCTCTCTCGGAAGTCAGTAGGCTGCCATAGAGTACATTTTCTGAATTCCCGTATGGAAGCGCTGTGTTATGATGTCGCGAACAATGCTTTGGCGCGCTGTGTATTGTCCTCCGCTCTCACTTTCTTGAACACCTTTCCACTCATTCCTCTGGCACCCACGTCTACACTGACGGTTCTCAATCCCACTCTGGTTCTGGCTTTGCTGTCCTCTTCCCCTCTCTTCACTATCAATACCAACTACCTACAGAATCCACTGTTCTTACAACGGAATTGTACGCCATCCTCTTCGCCTTGAAATGCATACTTTTCTACCCATCCTGTTGTGTTGCCAGGGTTTTCCCTTAGGTTGTTTATTCCTGGTACCTTTGTTATTTGAATGAAATTAATTGGTTAGGATTTTTCCTTGATTTAAACTTGAATTGAGAATTGAAACTTGTCTTATGACTTCACTATTTGATTATAGTGTGAACACTTCTCACTGCGGAGAGTACTGAAATGGGAATGAATTTAAGGGGAAGGGGTAGGAGTTAAGGTTAAGGGGAAATGGTATGAGTTAAGGGGAAGTGCTGCCACCAGCTCAGGCAAGTAGGTCTATGGTTTTACTTCCTGGGCATGTTTGAATAGATATATATATATTAGATTTATCTTGGTAGTCGTGGTTGATACGTGAAATTATACCGAGTAAGGCTGACACTCTTTTGGAAGTGTGGGGAATTACTGTCCTAACACAGAATAATCACCTGGGGTTTTTTGCAATAAACACAAGAACTATATTTGAAACATCATCCTATTTATTCATCCTGTAGTATTATGTCTCTTGTTTGAGATCACAGACAAACATATAAGTTCTAATCCAACATAAGAAAGCTCTCCATCCTAACACAGGAAAGCTCTAATCTGATATAAGAAAACTTTACACTCTGATACAGGAAGCTCTTCCCATCTGATAAAGGAAAGCTCTTCCCATCTGATGAAGGAAAGCTCTTATGAGCATAACCTCCCTCACTGAATCCTATTAATGAATTATCCTTCACTTAGGTAACATACCGCTGAATACTTATAATTATACATGGAAAATATAAGGGGGGAATATAAGAGTAAGAATGTTGTTTGCGTTTCACTTGAAAAAAACCATGTGACGGGATTTTTGGCCCGACTGAGACGTCCGTCTGAGTCTGTAGGAGAGTGGATGAGAGACTGCCGTCGAAGCCTACAATGAAGTGTAGAGACGACTCCGTTAATAACACTTATAAGGATGGGGCAGGCCTTCTATGCGTTAGTGAAACTGAACAACTGTACCTATATATATATAGAAATATAGATAGATATAATATAACAAGGAAGGGGGGAAACAGGAGCGAGGTGCCGAGGTCTTACCTACAATGAAGTGTAGAGACGACTGACTCCTCGTGGTAGCTAAGGTGAAGTTGGGATGAAAGGGAATGTTCGAATTCTATGATATTGGCCTCTCCTGAAGAGCTTATAGACCCTGAATGACTAATTAACTAATGAAACAAGTATACCTATGAAATGGCTGCCTATAATACAGTTCTGTTACTTTGATATAGAAGAATTTAATATTTTTACTCTAATATCCAGGAAAAGTGTTATTGGGTTTCGTTTCAAGCATACGAGCGCGTTTTTTAGAGCGACGTGGTATGGGAGTCTGAATAGAAATTTGGTAGACTTTCAATTTAGCGAATAACTGGACTAACCCATCCATGTATGACCGTGATCTTTCACTATGGTGACTATTTTGAAGGATATTAAGAATCTAGGAGTGTTCCTTGATCTGATAGGGGGGTGAGGGGAGGATGAAAAGCTTTGCATCCTTTAGTTATCAATGATCGCGAAATAAGTGTCCCACGAATTTTGACTCGTACCCGGAATGTCGGGGGGGGGGGGGGGAAGGAGTGAAAGGAAGGGAGGAAGATAGAAGTGAGAATGAAAGAAGGAAGATAAATTTCCCGAGAAACGAAAAGATTGAATTGCTTACGGACATAACCCGGGAATTGTATGATAGGAATTCCCATCCTATCTCTTCCGAATAACGGGCATTACACACGTCTATTCTCCGGGAAAATTAAATTCTTCAATATCAAATTAACTACTCACGGATCTTTTGTTTCCTTTCTAAAGCTGCGTCAAGAGGAGGTGTGTGTATGGGACGAATTTAGAGTGAATTTAATGGAGATTCTTCTATTCTTTGAAAACGGGTGTCTGCTTGTGTTTAGATTACACGAATATTCAATGAAAGGAAGTATCCCAATCGACCTCTGACCTGGGTAGTAACGTGGTCGTCAAATCCTGACTCAGTACCTGTATTCTCGGCGGAAGGGTCGTCCCAGGGGCGCACACCGGCTACCCTCAGGTTAGATAACGAGAGCCTTACGAGTCCTGAAATATCCGCCACACCTCAAGCTGGTCGACTGTGAAGTGAGTAGCAGTACTACTATCTCGAATTAAAATACTCCTCCCACTGAACCAGGCTGAGCCCGTGAAAACCAGACACTCCGACTTCTAGAAATGAGAAATCTCCTAGACCAAATTGTTTCATCTAGTCTGACCTACACTACCCTTGACTCAGTAATTTTACATTTAACACTTTTCGCTTAATCTTCACCTGAATACACCACAAGTCGGGTTGATTGTAACTTGAATTAAAATACCTTGAAGACTCACCGAACCAGACTGAGTCTGTTAATGAAATTCAATGAGAGACTGGTATCCCAATCAACCTCTTACCTGGATATATTAAGAACATACTGACCCTCAATTTGTTTTGAATCCTGGTCAATGTTTTACATTTAACACTTTTCGATTTGATTTCCCCAAGAGTAATAACCAGGTGACGCTACACTACCCTAAACAGAGTAGGTATTAACCTTTCAGGTCCACAAAAATAAATTATCAATGTTCATGTTCTAAATAATTCTTCCTCGATTTTCTAATTTAACACTATTGGATACCGAACTTTTCCATCTTGTTGTTGATGGGTGGCATCATGGGTCTTGTTGACGCCCTGTACTTCTTGATGGCCTTCAGCTCTTCAAAACGTTTCAGGAACTCCTGTAGGTTCTTGGAAACTAAGAGTGTGCCCCTTCCTGAGCCTGTGTCGCTGCATCCTCCGTCTCCGTAGCTGTTTGGGTCACCGCTGTTGCTCTGCTGGTTGTTGTAGGACACGGCGGTGGCGGACAGGCAGTTCAGACGCCCCTTGATACCCTGCACGGCAATTATGTACAGGTTCTTGGCGCCTGTGTTGTCAGCGCAGCTCATGTCGGTGACGGGTAGGCTGAGAGAGATCCAGGATTTCCCTCCTGGTGAGGCTTCACGTCCTCTCTTTGACATGGTGTTGGTTGCGAGGCGTGTGGGTGGTGTGGCGGCATGCGGCGGTGAAGGGCGGCTGGCTGTGAAGGGCGGCGGAGCTGAGGCGAGCGTGGCGGCTAGGCGCGCGGCATGCGGCCTGGCTGAGATGGCTGCGGCGGCGGCGCGCGGTCAGCTGGCTGTGGCGGCGACGGCTGAGACGGCTGTATCAGCTCGCTTCTTACAGCTCACTGCCACATGGTCATGGTTCATGTGTGTAGGGTGTTTGGTTTATGGGGGAAAGATCTAATGAGCCTACTATAATGATCGATTACTGTATGAAAATTTACCGAAATTTGACTTTATCTTGCTATTTTCCCAGGTGAGATTCTGTTGCTGTTATTTTTAGGAAATAATATACCACCGCTTTAGTCACCAGTGTGTTGCCAGGATTTTCCTATGAAGTTGGTTTATTCCTGGTGCCTTCGTTATTTGAATGAAATTAATTTGGTTAGGATTTTTCCTTGATTTAAACTTGAATTGAGAATTGAAACTTGTCTTATGACTTCACTATTTGATTATAGTACGAACACTTCTCGCTGCGGAGAGTACTGAAATGGGAATGAATTTAAGTGGAAGGGGGTAGGGGTAGGGGTTAAGGGGAAGTGCTGCCACCAGCTCAGGCAAGTAGTTCTTTGGTTTTACTTCCTGGGCACGTTTGAATAGATATGTATTAGATTTATCTTGGTAGTCGTGATTGATACTTAGAATTACACCGAGTAAGGCTGACTCTTTTTGGAAGTGTGGGGAAGTATTATCCTAACACGCGGAATAGTCACCTGGGGTTTTTGCAATAAACACAAGAACTATATTTGAAACATCATCCTATTTATTCACCATGAAACATTATTTCTATTTGAGATCTTAGACACATACATAAACTCTAATTTGGAACGGGCAAGCTCTTTAGAGCATAACCTCCCTCACAGAATCATTCTTAGAACTACCACCTATGTCCGTATCAACTGAGCACTATAGGTATACATGGAATATATATATAGGAGAGAAAATGTGAGAGTAATGGGTTGGTGTGGGGGATTCACTGTACCATGTGGCCTGGTTTCTGGAGAGGAAGGAGCGAGAGACTCCCGTCGAAGCCTACAATGAAGTGTAGAGACGACTCCGTTAATAACACTTATAAGGATGGGGCAGGCCTTCTATGCGTTAGTGAAACTGAACAACTGTACCTATATATATATAGAAATATAGATAGATATAATATAACAAGGAAGGGGGGAAACAGGAGCGAGGTGCCGAGGTCTTACCTACAATGAAGTGTAGAGACGACTGACTCCTCGTGGTAGCTAAGGTGAAGTTGGGATGAAAGGGAATGTTCGAATTCTATGATATTGGCCTCTCCTGAAGAGCTTATAGACCCTGAATGACTAATTAACTAATGAAACAAGTATACCTATGAAATGGCTGCCTATAATACAGTTCTGTTACTTTGATATAGAAGAATTTAATATTTTTACTCTAATATCCAGGAAAAGTGTTATTGGGTTTCGTTTCAAGCATACGAACACGTTTTTTAGAGCGACGTGGTATGGGAGTCTGAATAGAAATTTGGTAGACTTTCAATTTAGCGAATAACTGGACTAACCCATCCATGTATGACCGTGATCTTTCACTATGGTGACTATTTTGAAGGACATTAAGAATCTAGGAGTGTTCCTTGATCTGATAGGGGGGTGAGGGGAGGATGAAAAGCTTTGAATCCTTTAGTTATCAATGATCGCGAAATAAGTGTCCCACGAATTTTGACTCGTACCCGAATGTCGGGGGGGGGGGGGGGGGGGGGGGGGGGGGGGGAGGAGTGAAAGGAGGGAGGAAGATAGAAGTGAGAATGAAAGAAGGAAGATAAATTTCCCGAGAAACGAAAAGATTGAATTGCTTACGGACATAACCCGGGAATTGTATGATAGGAATTCCCATCCTATCTCTTCCGAATAACGGGCATTACACAGTTCCTTCACTATCTTCACTGACTCCCGCAATTCCCTTTCTCTTATACAATCTCTTCGCTCACTTCACCCTCTTGTTCGGGAGATCCAAGACTGGTTATTCCGACTACCCATACGCCACAAAACAATTTGCTTCTGCTGGGTACCGAGTCACGTGGGTATCTCGGGCAACGAACGCGTTGATTCTTTGTCGCGCTCGGCCACTATGTCCCAATGCCCCCGTTTCTCAAACTTGCCAGGCTCCGACTACTACCCTTCCTTTAAATCTTTCCTATTCGACCGCTGGCAATTCTCATGGCCCACTTTCTCTGCCAATAAACTTCGCCTGATCAAACCCTTTATATCTCCATGGTCAAATCCTTACCACTCTAATAGACGTTGGGAGACTGCTCTCGCACGCTTACGCATAGGCCATACTAGAGTACCTGTATTATATAGAGTAGCAACAAATCGATTTGTGGGCGCCATCTTGGCGCCAGGGCCTCCTCATTCACCTAAGACCCGGGGAAGTTCTCAAGGCATTACCCCGCAGTATATCATGTTATACATGTATAAAGGATAGACTGTTATCTTCGGAAATGCTTGTTCTATAAGATTATCACATAAAACATAGTAAAACACATTAAATAAAGGTCATTATGAGACTGAAGAAATATGATGAACTTAACATTCACTTAAAACTCATCGTCATGTATAACTTTGTGGGACAGGCTTATAAGATGGCAGATATCAATAGAAGCAGAATTTAATTAGCTTTCCATTGACATATTTCGTTTTCTGATACATACAATAATACCATGCAAACATTAAGGTTAACTAAATAAATTGCTCTCTCTCGCTCTCTCTCTCTCCGACCGCTCTCTCTCTCTCTCTCTCTCTCTCTCTCTCTCTCTCTCTCTCTCTCTCTCTCTCTCTCTCTCTCTCTCTCTCTCTCTCTCTCTCTCTCTCTCTCTATACTATTGAAGAAATTATTGGTATATGGAATTCGTGGGCAAGCATTGAAGTGGTTTGAAAGTTATCTTAACTCGAGAAAGCAGTTCACAGTCTTTGGTAATATAACATCTCCTGAAAATGTTAAGTGTGGTGTACCACAAGGATCAATTTTGGGACCATTACTATTTCTCTTATATATCAATGATATTAGCTTATGTACTAGAAAACTCAAATTCATACTTTTTGCAGATGACACTAATATTTTCCTTCAAGGAAAAGATTTAATTACATTACAAAATACAATGAATAATGAACTAATACATGTAGTTAGCTGGCTAAAAAGTAACAAATTAACAATTAACATCAGTAAAACGAACTATATGCTATCGCATCCACAGATGACCCAACCACAACAAATTAGTACTAGAATGAATAACATCTTAATTAAAGAAACACAGGAAGTCAGGTTCTTAGGAGTTACAATTGACTGTAAATTAAGATGGAAAGCACACATTGAGGATATAAAAAGTAAAATTTCAAAGATAACTGGAGTGATATATAGAGTTAGAAATTTTTGTGATACTGATTGTCTAAAACAAATTTATCTTTCATTAGCATACCCACATCTATTATATTGTTCTGCAATCTGGGGTGGGTCATATAAAATGTATATAGATAGTCTATTCATTACTCAAAAAAAATTACTTCGGATCATATCACACAGTAATAAGTATGACCACACTAATCCAATATTTCGAGGTTACAAACTTTTAAAGTTAAATGATATAATTTCCTACCAAACCATGACCTTTGTTTATAAAGCACTCAACACATATCCAATAGACTGTGGTTTCCAATACATAACTCGCAACATCCAAATGAGACGACCAAATATCCTGAAAATTCCTTTATGCAGAACCTCCCACGCCCAACAGTGTCCTGACTAAAGGAACAAAACTGTGGAACCAACTTACGCCGGATATTAAAGTAAGGCCAATTGATCCATTCAAATTACAGTTAAAAGAAAAATTAAGAATCAGTTATTGATGCTTGTTAGTCACATGGTCATACTTTACCATTGTGTCTATAACTGCAAATACTGTTGTTGTTGTTGTCATTACTATTATTGCTACTATCATTATTATCTTTTTGCTGGTATCGTTATTATTATTATTATTATTATTATTATTATTAATCATTATTGCTATCATTATTATCATTATTATCACTTTTATTTTCATATTCTAATCCCTTATAGAGATCAGTGTTTATATCAGTTATTTTTGTTATCATTAATATTATCAATATCATATTATTACTATTGGTATCTGTATTATTATTTTTATTACTATCTTGCCATAGTATCAGTAAAATTCTAATATTTTTTAGTTATTCATATTCTAAAGCTGCTATGAAATTTGCAATTTCACAGCCATTATTATTCCCATCATTATTGTTATTATCATCTTTATTATTATTATCATAATTATTATTGCTATTCTATTATAATTTTTATCACTGTTAATAGTTATCATTATTATTATCTTTATTATTACTTTTATCATTATTATCAACATTGTTTCCATCATTGATGACTAATTATTATTATTAGTTTAGCTATTATTATTATTATTATTGTTGTTATTATTATCATTATTATTATTATTATTATTATTATTATTATTATTATTTCAATAATATCATTAATATTATTATTACTATTCTTTATTTTTACTGCTATAATTATTATTTTGGATTTGTTTTTGTTTTAGTTATATAATGATTAATGGTAATCATGCAAAACTATGTTTATGTACGTATATATGTACATATAGTTGGGGTTTTTTCCGTTGTTTGTTAGTGTTAATATATTAGGCCTTACGAGAAGCTACGTCTGCCCACACATACATGTTTAAGCATCAAGTCCATACAAGAGCTTCGGCTCAATGGACCAGGGCTTGTGATCATTATATCTATGTATCATAATTGTTATATCTGAAAAAAGAAAGAAAAAAAAAGGCCAATAAATCAATCAATCAATCAATCAATCTCCGTGAAAGAGAGAGAGAGAGAGAGAGAGAGAGAGAGAGAGAGAGAGAGGAGAGAGAGAGAGAAGAGAGAGAGAGAGAGAGAGAGAGAGAAGGAGAGGGGAGGAGGAGATAAGTGAAAGAGAGATGAGTGAGAGATATGAAGAGTAACCAAAAACCTTTAATTCTCTCCTCTCTCTCTCTCTCTCTCTCTCTCTCTCTCTCTCTCTCTCTCTCTCTCCTCTCTCTCTCTCTCGCGCTCATCTCTCTCTCTCTAATATATATATATAGAAGAAAATATATATATATATATATATATATATATATTTAGAGAGAGAGAGAGAGATAATTTGAAAAAGGTTTTTGGTTACTCTCCTCTCTCTCTCTCTCTCTCTCTCTCTCTCTCTCTCTCTCCCTCTCTCTCTCTCACTCTCTCTCTCCTCCTCTCTCTCTCTCCTCCCCCCGGGGGGNCCATTTACAATTATAACAATTTGTTCTGTTCCAAAAATTCTTCCTCGTTTTCTAATTTAACATATTGGATACCGAATTTTTCCCATCTTGTTGTTATGGGTGGCATCAGGGTCTTGTTGACGCCCTGTACTTCTTGATGGCCTTCAGCTCTTCAAAACGTTTCAGGAACTCCTGTAGGTTCTTGGAAACTAAGAGTGTGCCCCTTCCTGAGCCGGTGTCGCTGCATCCTCTGTCTCCGTAGCTGTTTGGGTCACCGCTTTTGGGCTCTGCTGGTTGTTGTAGGACACGGCGGCGTGGACAGGCGGGTTCAGACCCCCTTGATACCCTGCACGGCAATTATGTACAGGTTCTTGGCGCCTGTGTTGTCAGCGCAGCTCATGTCGGTGACGGGTAGGCCGAGGGAGATCCAGGACTTCCCTCCCGACGAGGCTTCACGCCCTCTCTTTGCCATGGTGGTGGTTGCGGCTAGATGTGGCGTCTGTAGCGGCTAGGAACGGCGGCTACGGCGGTGAAGCGCTGCATCGATGGGGCGAGCGTGGCGGCTGTAGCGGTGAAGGGCGGCTACGGCGGTGAAGGGCGGCTGGCTGTGAAGGGCGGCGGAGCTGAGGCGAGCGTGGCGGGGATGCGCGGCAGGCCGTGGCGGCGGTAGCGGTGAAGGGCGGCTACGGCGGTGAAGGGCGGCTGGGCGTGCGGCATGCGGTGGCGGCTACGGCTGAGACGGCTGTATCGGCTCGCTTCTTACAGCTCACTGCCACATGGTCATGGTTCATGTGTGTAGGGTGTTTGGTTTATAGGGGGAAAGATCTAATGAGCCTACTATAATGATCGATTACTATATGGAAATTTACTGAAATTTGACTATCTTGCTATTTTCCCAGGTGAGATTCTGTTGCTGTTATTTGTAGGAAATAACATCCCACCGCTTTAGTCACCAGTGTGTTCTCAGGGTTTTTATAGGTTTTGAAATCTTTAAAACTTATTGTATCTTATGACCGATACAAAGAAAAAAAATCCCACCGCAAAACTACAAGAAAGTTGTCTTATTTGAAAAGAAATTATATTTATTCATACTTAAGTAGTATGTCTCTTGATTGAGATCACAGACAAACATATAAGTGTTAATCCAACATCCATGTATGACCGTGATCTTTCACTATGGTGACTATTTTGAAAGACATTAAGAATCTAGGAGTATTCCTTGATTTGATAGGAGGGTAAGAGGAGGATGAAAAGTTTTGAATCCATTAGTTATCACTGATCGCGAAATAAGTATCCCACGAATGTTGACTCGCAACCGGAATGTCGGGGGGGGGAGGGAGTGACAGGAAGGAAGGAAGGAAGAAATGGCGGGTAGGAAGAAAGCAGATGACTCATCCGAGAAAACTAAAAGATTGAACTGCTTACGGGACATAACCCGGGAATTATATGATAATAATTCTCATCCTATCTCCTGAATAACGGGCATTACACAGCCACTGGTGGATTACATCAGGACAATTTGCCCCCATAACCCTACGTGGCCAGTCACATCCTGGTTTTTCAATACCGTGCATGTATAATAGCATATCTATGATCTTACTGATTAATTAGGCATTCGCTCGAATGGTCCTCTGCTCAAATAGCCATTCACTCGAATGGTCCTTCGCTCGAATGGTCCTTCGCTCGAATAGCCATTCACTCGAATGGTCCTCCGCTCGAATAGCCATTCGCTCGAATGGTCGTGTATTCACATCCAAAAATCTACCAAGATTTCAACAAGACACGGTTAAGTTAGGTTATATCAGATTAGGTTAGGTTAGAGGTGGGGTTTGGTTTAGTAACAGATGATATCAAGAAAAAAAGAAAATTATCAATACTACGGCAGTGCGAAGCGGAGCAAGGTTTGTGGGGAGGGCGGGGGGCGGGCACCCCCCCCCCCCCCCCTGTAAACAAACATTGATTTCGGACAAAAACGAGTGCCAGATTAATTCAAAACACATCAAAACTATTCAGGAAATCTACGTTTCGGCCTAGAAATCGGTGGATGCCCACTGCCGAAATTTTACCACTCTATTGAGTCTTGGCAAAGATGACCCCTTGACCCCGTGAAAAGTTGGAACTCTCGCCGACGGGGCAAGAGATCCGGTGGACGAGAGTACCATCCACCCCTACTCGTGGACAGCAGGGTTTGTGCCCAAAAATATCACTTATTTCAAAAGTTAACCTCTAGAAAAGCAAAACAAACAGACTGGAAAGTATGTTTGAGGAAATACTTTTTAGCCTTGCACGTGAGAGGGGAGGCAGCAGACAGCGGTGGGTGGAGCACGGTCTTTAGGGCTGTTGGGGGTTGTTTAGGGCTGCGAGGATGCCCTGAGGAACCCTAGGAGCTCCTGGCCAGGTCCTGTGAGGCGTAGGAGGTGCAGGTGAGCCTTGGTCTGGGTCTTGTCGTGAGGTGGGAGCAGTGGTGTCACACTTGCAGCAAAGACACTCTACAACAAGATACCTCACTCGCGGTCCCTCCAATGCAACTTCTGTTATCCGCCGACGGTGGCGCCGCCGTGCGGGAGGGTTTGTACCAGCCTGTTGGCCCATTCACTTGCTGCATATGACCAAAGAATATTCACTTCAACTCTTCGCCATTTAAAACTTTGCGAATCAACATTTACCATGAAACATATCAATAGAAGCGCAATTTTATTAGCTTTCCATTGATATATTTCGTTTTCTGATATATGAATTAGAACCATGCATAAATTAGCGTTAACTAAATAAATATCATCATCAATCGGGTAATTTTCCCGATTGATGATAGTGGAGTGGCTTCCAGACTAGAAAATGAGGTATACCTTGCACTTTCTTAGAAAAAAGCCAAACCAGGCTCATTTGAATTGTATTGATGTCTATTTTGCGAAAATCATGGTTGTAGTTCGCTGAAAGGCGTCCAACATAGCAAATTAACCCCTTGTTTGCGATGACATCAGAAAAAATTTGGAATTCCAGAATTTCACTATCTTGATGTTTCACACATTTAATCATCATTTTAAGGTTAGAGTACCATTACATGACCCCCTAGGATATCATACTTGCTCATTAATATGTTTTTTTAATATCAAAGGGGTCATGCAACCCCCAGAATTTCCATGAAATTTGGCTTTTTGGGGGGTCTTTTCACCATATTGCATAATAAAAGCATATGAAATGGACACAAATAGTAAATAGTAAAGAACAAAACAAATTTATATTCAACTGGGAAGATCTCAGTTTAATATTAAGATTCACACCTTCCTCAACCTCATCGTATAACATAGTTATTAACCCCTTAAAGTCAAACAAGTAAGGTTATTTATAATAAGGCTATGGGATTCCCATAAGGTTCGACATAGCATAAAGTTGCCCATAAGATCTCTATGTTATGGAGCAAATTTCCGCCATAGCTATGGGTCTAGCAGTTCCTGCTGACACAACTTCACGCTAAACGTAGCAATTACATTACCCTAAAATGTCTCTTAGATCATGAAATAACGCTTGAAATCAGTAAAATATGAGCAGTAAATTATGTGAGAACCTTACGAACTGAAAATAAAGCAATATTAAAGGATTAATTCATATATACGTGTAAATAAGATCCCGTAGAAAAGTTTTACTCGGGGAACGATGTAAACACTTGTCTCTCCTCCCTATAAATAATATGTTATATCTCCACAAGTAATGGTAGAAGGGTGACGGAAGGAAACACAACAGGTAAACCACGTAGTACAGAAGGGGAAAGGGGCAAAAGCCAGGGAGGGAGTGATGACCAGGCAGATACGGCAGTATACATATAGCTAGGTAGATATACTGCCGTATCTGTAGCTACGTATACTGCCGTATCTCTGCCTGGTCATCACTTCCTCCCTGGCTATTGTTTCTTTCTCCTCCTTTACTACATGGTTTAACTTGTGTGTACCCCTTCCGTCACCCTTCGCCATTGCATTTGGAAATATGATGTTATTTGGTAAATTTCTAGCGTTTGCCCATACTCTCCCCCCTTGCCCCAAACAAGCTTGGGGACCTGTGGGAATGCGGGGTTTGAGGGTGGGGACTAAAATGCGCCCGAAAACACGTATTTTTTGAGTTGTGTTAGGAGTCAAAATTACCTATATCTAGGGTATTTTCCTTAGATATGGGAATTTACCTAACCTTCAGCTCCGAGATTACAAGGCCCCCTCGTAACTAACCTAAACCTAAGCAATTAAACCTAACCTCCTAGCGGGGGGCTCTGCCCCCCTTGACCCCGATAATCTATCCTAACAGCGATATCACCCGATAACCTATCCTAACTTACGATAATCACCCGATAATTAATAATCTAACCTAACCTAATGGGGCCCCTCGACACCCCGGTAACCAATTTGTTTTATCTTATTTCTTAATGGGAGGGGTGGGGGAGGTGGGGTGGACTCGATACTCCGGTCATTCTGTTTGTGAGGATCGTCAGCAGGCCCACACTTTTCTTGACTGCAGAAATTCAGTCAATTTTCCCTAGATCTGGGGAATTTTTTTACGCCACTACCTAACTCAATAACTATGTGGTTGCAACGCACATTTTGTACCCCAGCCAAAATATCCCGCATATCCCCAAGGTGCCCAAACTTGTTTTGGGGGAGAGGGGGAGTAGGGGCAAACACTACAACAATACCTGTTATTTATAGGGAGGAGAAAGACAAGTGTGTACGTGCGTCTCACTCTTCTTCCTCTTGTGACCTGCATCGCCTCTTTTTTTCCCTTCCCTTGCCGCGGACACTTTCCCAAATGAGGATTTGACTTTAGTTAGAAGGTTAAAACGTGGAGTTGGGTTTTAGGTTAGTGAATCTAAAGATGGAGTTGGGTTAGTGAATCTAAAGGTGGGGTTACGTTACATTGGGTTTTGGTTAGTGAAACTAAAGGTGGGTTTAGGTTACTTAATTTCATGTCATATACGCTTCTTACTAAAAACATTTGATATCCCCAAAAAGTAATGATTTGCGACAGAAACTCATTGAGTTTCTTAGAACCCATTAAGGTACCAGAAAGCACACTCCCAATTGTGTAGGTAATTCTGGTCCTAGTGTAAAAAATTTACCTTGTTTCCAAGTATTACATTTTGTTTTTCCGGAAGTAGTATCTCCACTACGTGCTGAAGCTAAAATGATAGCCCTCCAGAAGGTAGATATGACTGCGTAGGTAAAACAAATCTTTACCTTAATTTCTGCCAAAAACAAAGAGCTAAATTTATTATAAACATCAATACTAAATAAAAAATAATAATCCCTTCGAAAAATGTTGTCAAAATAAACAATGAAAACCCTTTATTCATTCTTTTATCTATGTAGAAGTGGAACTGCCCGTCGAAAATTTCCGTTGGCGAGAATTCTCGATTGTTGTCTCGCACAGAATTTGGGTACACGAGAGTATTACCATGGACGGCCTTGAGCAAGCATTTTCCCTGTCCACTCCGCTGCTCCATGGTCATCACGGGCAGCAGCTGCACTGCTCAGTGCCTGCTGCATCTTGCCAGTGGCGAGGAACAATCATAATGTTATTATAATTTTCTTTCCCGCTGTCAGTGTAGGGTTTCCCTTTTTTTATTTACTCTGGAGGAATGCATTTACGAGAGTGACATACATAATTCCCTCATGGTTCAGCCGATACCTTTTGACAAGTTCGTCATTAAATGGACCCTACCCATAACTACGTCAGGGTTTTTGTTTACATCGGTGCATTGTGGGGATAAGGCGGGTCGCCGCGGGGGGACCTACAAAGGGAAACTACGGCGATGGAAGAATTTAGATTTATTTTTGCGCGAAATTGATATTCCGGGTGCTATATTACTGTGCTCTGTTCTCGCTGACAACACTATAAGAAGACCTGAGGAAATGGCTGATGTGCAGAGGCTTCTAAACCAAGAAAACAGAGTCATAACAGAGCCTCGTTAAAAGGTAAGCAACTGGTAGGTACGAAATGTGTCCCTACCACTTGCTTACTTCTTAATGAGACTCGGGCTGTGACTGTGTTCCTGGTTTTAGAAGCCTTCGCACATCAACCATCACCTCAGGTCTTCTCTATGTTGTCAGCGAGCACGGAAATATAGCACCTGGAATATCAATTTCGCCCAAAACAACTCTAATTTTTTTCACGTCGAAGTCTTCTCTTTGTAGGCTGTACATATTCATGGGTTTTGATAGTATTAAAATGCCTTATTAATTGAGTTTTCCTTTTGTTGTCTTTTCATAATAAGTAGTGCTACATCATGGTTTTAAATGTTACTTGACGAGCCAATGATACTCTTGAGTCTATACCAACATCACCAAACCTTTGCTTTGATTTATCTTATTACTCCCTCCATAAACAAGTTGCATAACCACGGTGACATTACCCATCCTTGCCTCATGGTAAACCCGCTGCATGGTACTGGGCGTCTACCGATATTTTTGTCCCTGCAAAAATCGGGAAAAACTCGCCGACAGTAATGGTTTTGGTTGGTATCCGGTCATTTCGCCCACTGCCATTTCGCCAAAACCATTGGTCATTTCCGCCCCAGGGCATTTCGCCCCCACTTGAGTCTATAGGGGCTAGGAGGTTAGGTTATATTTGTTTAGTGTGTCGAGAACCCCCCAACCCCCGCTAGGAGGTTAGGTTAGATTTGTTTAGGTTAGGTTTGGGTAGGTTAGATTTGGGTATTTAGGTTAGATTTGGGGTTTGGTTAGGTTAATTAGATTTGGTTAGGTTAGGATAGGTTAGATTTGGTTAGGTTAGGTTAGCTTTAAGTTAGATTTGGGGTTTGGTTAGCATATCGGTGGGTCAAACCCCCTGCTAGGGTAGGTTAATTTTGGTTAGGCTAGGTTTTTTTTTGGTTAGGGAATTTCGTCATTTCGCCCACAAGACATTCGTCCACATGTAAGTCAATTCCCCACTATAAGAGTCAATTCGCCCACTCTAGTCAATTCCCCCAAATCTAACCCATCTAAACCATTTTATTTGGTTAGGGTAGTTAGATTAGATTTGGTTAGGTTAGGATAGGTTAGATTTGGGTTAGTTAGGTTTGATTTGGTTAGGTTAGGTTTATCGGTGGTCAAGCCCCCTGCTAGGGTAGGTTAATTTTGGTTAGGTTTAGGTTTATTTTTGGTTAGGCAATTTTCTCTAGAATTTTAGGAATTACCCTAGATTAGGGAAATTTTACCCCCCCTACACAACTCTTTAATTACGTGTTTTCCGAGCATAATTTGTTCCCCACCCGAAAACCCCCCATTCCCACAGGTCCCCAAACTTGTTTGGGGGAAGTGGAGAGTAGGGCAAACACTAGAAATTTACCGTCATTTCCCAAGGTTACTGGGGGTTTCTTCCATTTCTGCCAGAGGATGATATAATTACATGATCCGTGACATGGATCGTGTGGGCGAATTGACTTTAGAGTGGGCGAATTGACTCTTTTATGTGGGCGAATTGACCCTTACATGTGGACGAAATGTCTTGTGGGCGAAATGACGAAAATTGCCTAACCAAAAAAACCTAAACCCAACCAAAATTAACCTTACCCTTGCAGGGGGGTTTGACCCACCGATATCTAACCTAACCAAATCTAACCTAAGCTAACCTAACCTAACCAAATCTAACCTATCCTAACCTAAACCCAAAACTAAACTAACCTAACCTAACCAAATCTAACCTAAACTACCCAAATCTAACCTACCCTAAACAAATCTAACCTAACCTCTAGCGGGGGGTTGGGGGGTTCTCGACACACTAAACAAAATAACCTACCCCCTAGCTCCTATAGACTCCATAGTGTTTGGGGGAAATGACCTGTGGCGAAATGACTCAATGGTGGTGGCGAAATGCATGTGGGCGAATGACCGATACCAACCCAACCATTACTGTCGGCGAGTTTTCCCGATTTTTGCAGGGACAAAAAAATCGGTAGACGACAGTAAACCCTGCAGCAGGTACCATGAGGCAAGGGTGGGTAATGTCACCGTGGTTTTTGCAACTTGTTTATGGATGGAGTAATAAGATAAATCAAAGCAAAGGTTGGTGATGTTTGGGATAGACTCAAGAGTATTCATTGGCTCGTCAAGTAACACTTAAACCTGATTTTAGCACTACTTATTATGAAAGACAACAAAAGGAACTCAATTAATAAGGCATTTTAATACTATCATAACCATGAATATGTACAGCCTACAAAAAGAAGACTAGACGGTGAAAACAAATTGAGTTGTTTTGGGCGAAATTGATATTCCAGGTGCTATATTTCCGTGCTCGCTGACGACATAGAGAAGACCTGAGGTGATGGTTGATATGCGAAGGCTTCTAAAACCCGGAAAAAGTCACAGCAGAGTCTCATTAAAAAGTAAGCAAGTGGTAGGGACACATTACGTACCTTTCCAGTTGCCTACCTTTTGACGAGGCTCTGTTATGACTCTGTTTTTTTGGTTTTGAAGCCTCTGCACATCAAACCTTACCTCAGGTCTTCTCTTAGTGTTGTCAGCGAGAACAGAGCACGAATATAACACCTGGAATATCAATTTCGCGCAAAATAACTCTAAATTCTTCCATCGCCGTAGTTTTCCCTTCGTAGGTCCATCCGCGGCGACCCCGCCTTATCCCCACAATGCACCGATGTAAACAAACCGTGACGTAGTTATGTCTGGGGCCCATTAGCCGAGAACGTCTCTTCTGGCACGAAAATGCCTGAGTTGGCGCTGGCGGAAGAGTTGTTTTGCTGCCATGTTGACGGCTTATGTCAACATAAGGATCCTTATGGGACCTCCGGACATCCCCTAGCGCTTATGGGCAACTTTATTGGAAAACACGAGCACTTACGGAATTTTCGGTGATTTATGGCGAACTTCGCCATTTTGTCTGCTTATGGGAAACCCATAAGCTATTATAAATACGGGCCCTGGAAAATGGAAAATGATTGCGGAGATAGCGATTGCTCCTTTTTCAACTAAATACTACATGTCCTAACTTAATAAAAGAAATTTATCATACCGACAACATTAAAATATCTTCAATTTACCTCTCTTTAATCACCAACATAGCAAATTGACAGGATTATATGGCTTAATTGAGTACCATACCCAATATTTTGACAAGCATTCATATTTCAATGAGATCCTTTCCCTCATTGTTTACCCAGAAGCATTTGGGTCACTGTGGTGGGAGCATAGACATTGCTTCCAGTTAGAAGGTTGTACAAGCCTCCATCCCTAAAAAGTTTGCCTATACTAGCTATGAATGCCATTGTCAGGTGCATTCCACCTAGCCGCACTGTAATCGTGTCAGCTATGGGATCTGGTCGTGTCCACAAGATCTGCTGGGCTTTGCTGTAAATAGCAAGATCAGCTGTTACCAGAATTCGCTGTTGTCCCAAAGCTTTGGCAATAGAAGCAAGTTTCAACAATGTTATGTATATAGTGGAGTAATGTGATGGATTTGCGTTGATGAATGGTAAGTATCTGAAAAACTGCAACAGGAACCTCAGTGGTGGGAAACAAGACAATTGACCCACTCCAAGCAGGAATGTTTGACTTCTCACTTGCTTCCGCACGAGCAATTAACCATAACAGGTCTCTTGTTACAACTTGCCTAGAACAACCAGTGATCCCACCCTCAAATGGAGCTTTTTGGGGCTCTGGCTTTTTGTGTGGTTTGCTGTATCTTTTATGTCTTCCTCTTCATATTTGTGCAACATCAGAGATTTCTGTTGTGTCTTGGGTATTGGAGGCATGTCGCAGGGTGTGCTACTACTGACATTTATCTGGTATAATACCATGGCCATCGCATGTGTAGCCCTTTCCCCATTAATGGTATCTTCTTTTGGTATCAAAACTGTCAATAGCAGCGTCTACAACAGACCCAGACTGCAGAATGCCTCGGGGAAATGTGCACAAGATCTGAAGGGACCTTGTCTGACTCTAATTGATCAAGAGCAACAACGTGATGAATTTGCGTACAGCATCATATTTAAATGCAGTGCCCTAATGAGCTAAGAATATCAATAATTCTTTGCTTCCATAGTCATGATGCATCTGAATGCCGAGGCAAATGTGATAGGGGTATGGATTTTACACCTGAGAGCAATCAAAATTTTGACAAATACCGAGAATCTTCATGCTTACCCCTATTATCAAAAAACACATGGCATTATCAAAATCACTCTTACATGTACACCATGAGACAAAATCATACAATCTACTTGGGACAAATGATTTACACTTTTTCCCTATCAAAATCTCCACTAGGAGCATAATGTTCAGTTTTAAATGTTATTTCCGAGGTTAAGTTGCGAATAAAACCGGCTGGGTTTATGCAGTATTACTTAACTGTCCTCTTGATCATCACCTCCGGTCTCAAGTTCAAAATCACCTTCATCGCTCATATGCAGATGAAGTTCAGCTGCCTTCTTAAGGGCTTCCCCAAGTGTTACCTCACTCGAACACAAGAAGTCAGATTTACCAGGTTGAGCAATGAATGTTACCCTATCTCCAAAGTGTCTTTTTAAGTTAGCCTTCAATTTTCGAACTGAATATTCTTCACAGACCTTCACATCCTTCAGAATTTCGCACATGCTTTCATGTACTGCAGAAAGAGTCACAACCGTTTTGGTACCTGAGAAAACAGTCTTCTGCAGTTCCTTACACAACAAACAAATGCATTGTCCTGCTTAACAATGGAATGTTCTGTTTCTGTTTTTTTCCTTTCTGCTGCAATATTGTTGGATGAAATGTAATGTGCATAACAGTCCCATTGATATTTAGCATCAAAGGCAAACAGATCGGGATGGCATAACATACGAAGATGGATTTCATCATCCCGTCTTGCAATAGCTGCCTCAATCACCCGCTTTCGAGTCGAAGCACCCGTACCGGTAGTTATAGAAGTTAGAGGATGTTTTCTACGGTAGGACTTCCCACATATAAAACAATCTGTTCTGATGTTAAATTTTGATGTCTCCTTCCTGTATAGTCGTGCAACATTGTTTACATTGGCAACGTTATAAGACTCACTGGAGGGTTCTTTCTTCGCATACTGTAAATTACTTTTGGTAGTACATATAGCCAGCCCTACAGTTTTTATGGTACCTAATTTTTAGCCTTTCATTTAGAATGTCATCCTTTATTGTTAGAAGTCTGTCGTAAACTTCATCATGACGTACTTCTGCAGCAGTCAACAGCGATTTTATCCCATCAGTGGTGGGATTCTTGACAAATGGATTCTCGCCTTTTTTGTCGATCAGTCGTTCTTGGCTTAATCACGCAGTATTCGTCACTGTAGCTTCTTCTTCTTCTTTTTTTGGGGGGGTTCCTCACAAAGCTCCATGCTATTATCACAACGATTTATGTCAATCAGATTTTTTTTTTTTTTTTTTAAGAATATGCCTTGTACTTGATAAAATTTCTGATAAACGAACTTAACTGCCTATTTTAGGTGGATAATTTTTTACATGTGACTAAAAGGCTAATAACCAGTTGTATGAAGCGGGGAACAGAAAATGAATTACTTTTACATTGGAATCTTCCAAGTTTAATCAAAACAGACTTTGGAATCTTTTTGTTGCAGAATTGCATCCATTACGGCATTTGAAATGATTACAGTGAAAAAATGCCTATTTATGGAAACCCAAATAGGCCACATAGCCCTTTAACACAAAATGGTTACAAATATGCAAGTGCAACATCCAAGGTAGAGATTTAATAAAGTTGGTCAAACCTAAAAAATGACTTGATGCAAGAAAATTAAAGGTAGAGTGAAATTTAGCAATTTGGGATTTTTCGGGTATTTTCGCAAAAAAAGGGGTTAATTTGCCATGTCGGACACCTATGGCGTTTTCTGCGGGGGTTTTTTGGTTGCAATGGGAAAATTTTCGGTTGCAAAGGGTCACCAACAACAAAAAAATGATGCGGGTCGGGCCAATCATCTTCCTGGATGGTTGAACAGGGATCAAATTTAGAAACCCAAAAAATTTTGGGTTGCAATCAGGACCCCCCAGAAAAACGCACACCCGTAAACTACAATCAGTTTTTCTCAAATAAAAATACGCTTCTACGCTTCAAAGTTGAGGGAGGCGGTACGGAGTGGTTAGCTCTCCGACTGACGTTCTGGGGTGATCCGAGTTCGATCCGCGAAAAACCCAAAAACCTTTGCACCGTCGAGTGGCCGTAAGCACCCACATGCCCTGCCCATAAAATCTATTTTCGATTGGGGGCATCAAAGGGACCAGGGGGGCGGTGAGTTCTAATCCGGGCGCCCTAAAAGAACCCTGCCTGCGCCACCCGGGCGGGACCAACCATCAGACCCTAAGTAAACCCCAACCCTACCATCCGAACCCGGGATCCCCATCCCTACCGGCGCTAGGGGCCCCAATGAAAAAAAAAAAAAAAAAGTGCAATATAGAGGTTTTTCAGTGAAAGCCGCCCCCATATGAGGTTATTTATTCATTATTTTTTGTTTTCTGTAAATAAAATTAGCAACTGAAAATTAGGAAAAATAAATAAAAACATCAAAATGGGGGAAAAAATTACCCGATTGATGATTTATTATTTATTTACGCAAAATTTATGCAGGTTCTAATTTTTTTCAAAAACTAAAATATCAAGGGAAACTAGTAAAATTGCGCTTCTATTAAAGGGTTTCAGGGTAAATTTTGACTCTAAAATTTTTAAAGGGCAAAAGATTTAAAAGTGAATAAAAATTTCGATATTTTTTTCATTTTCCGTAATGACATTTTTTTGCGGTTTTTTTTTTGTTTTTTTTTTTGTTGCTTTTTTTTTTTGGGAAAGGACGGCCCAGGGCCCAACAAAAATGGGTAAACCCAAAAAGCCCGTTTAGTTGCCATCCCTTTAAAGAAAAAAGAAAAGATATAAAATAAAAAGAGGGTGAGAAAATTCTTTCGGGAGTGTCTTGTTACTCTTCTTTTAAAAAGTTTTAAGTTAAAAAAAGGGGAAAAAAATAGAAACGGGAAGAGATTTTCCAGAGTTTACAGTAAAAGGGGATAAAGATAAATATGATTAACTCTTGCATTGGAAGATGGACAGAATAGGGATGAAAAGATAAAAAAGTCTTGTGCACGGGGGCCGCGGGAGGGCGGGAGGCTGCGTTAGCAAGTTCAGAAGAGCAGTGAGCATAAAAATAACGTAAAGAAGCAAGAAAAGCAACATTTCGGGGGTGTTTTAAAAGGTAAGACGTCATCGAGAAGAGGAGTTGATGAGAAAAAAGCTTTTGACTCAACCCTTTTTTAGGAGAGCTTATGGTGGACCCTCCCCAAACATGGGGGGAACTACTCCATACATGGGGGGATAAGGCCCCGTAGAGAGCAGAAATTGGAAGGAGAAAAAAAAGGCACAGACCCCACGGAACCAATTTCTTAGAAGCTTTTTTAGCAAAGATAATGTGAGTTTTCCAGTTATTTTTTTAGTAAAGGATTCCTAAATGTTCCTGTAGAAGGGGACAGTTGGTGTCTTTGAAGAGGGGGAATTTTTGGGTAGGTTTTGTTAGTAGATAGGTAAAAATTTTGGGTTTTTGGGGCTTGACAAAAAAAGGTTGCTTTCCCCCAATCAAAAATTTAATAGAAAATCAAAATTGGCGCTCGGGCATTCTCCGTGAATCATTATTTCCTTTTGAGGACGCTAAAAAACGACGTTGAAAATGCAGGGTGAATCATCAGCGTAGGAGGGGATGGCTTTGAGTTGATTAAAAAGTTTAAATGAAAAATAAAAAGAAGGGGGTGACAGGACAAAACCCCGGGGGAACCCACTTTTGAAATTTTAGGAGAAGAAAAATGTCCGTCTACAGTAGCTGAAATAGAACGGTTTGAAAGGAAACTTAAATAAAGGTAAGAGGAAGGATAGAACGAAAGGGGTAGTTTGGAAATTAAAAAATTTGGCCAGACTCTTCAAAAACTTTTTTATATGTCGGGGAAAAGCAAAATTTCACCGAAAACCCCTGAAGGGGATGACCAAGATTCAGTTAGGAAAACTAGAATCGCCAGTAGCCCCTTTAGGGAAACCTATGCGATCGATAGAAGATTGTGAGAATAGATGCTAAAAAAATTTCTTTAAATATGATAAAAAAATTTAGAAAAGGGAGGAAGTCAAAGCTATATAGGAGGGGGGGGGTTTAAAGGGTTAGAAAGGTCACCCTTTTACTTTTTAACAGGTTGGATGTGAGCAAACTTCCACAAGAAAGGAAAAGGTGAAGTAAAGACAAAAACGGAAAAAGTTTGACCAGGCAGGGTGCAAGCACAGAAGCACGTTTGTGGAACAATAGGAGGGTTCGTAGGGCCCCCCCTAACCTTCCCCAGGGTCTAGGCCCGAAAGGGCAAAAAAACTCATTACGAGGGTTTAATGAAGGCTAATATAGCGAGGGTGGAGGAGAAGGAGGAACAACCTTAAACCCAAAAGGGGAATTTTTTGCAAAGGTTTGAGCGAAAGTTCACTTTGAAATAGATAACGCTGTGGAGCTATCTGGGTGAAACAAAGGAGGGAAAGATGAAGAAAAATTGTTAGAATTTTATTTGCTAGTGCCAGAAATCACGAAAAGGGAAATTTTATTCAAAAGATTTTTACATTTTCTAGAGTGAAAAAATTTTTTTGGTAAATTAAATAAAATTTTGGGATGATTACGGGGAGAAAAAATAAAGGGGATGAGTTTTCAGGAAAGTGCTTTCGTACCCTTTTTTTTTACCACCCCTCTATCTCGGACGCATGAGAAAAAGCAAGTTAACCCAAAGGTTTCGGGCTTTAGGATTAGAGAAATGTGGGAATGTACCCTCCATCCCGAGACTATGACCTCAGTTTTGCGCTCTGCACAAAAAGGGTGGGTCTTTGGCATGGAACATAATATTCCGGAAAAACGGTAGTACTGCCTTAGGTCTTCCCCCTTTGCTGATTAAGTGCCAGAACCCTCCCCTTAGGTAGTCCCGAGGGGGCACCGGGAGCGATATGACAAGTTACAGAAAAAAGATTGTGATCGGAGGGAAACCCAAGGAGAGAAAGTTTTTACAGAGTAAGCAGAAGGGGTTTGTATTAGGAAAAGATCAAAAATTTTGGGGGTCTCCAAGGGGGGTCAGGAATACGGGGGGTGCTGCACCCCTGCTGTAGGTCTTGGGGATAGAAAAATTGTAGGGTTGTTCACCAGGGGGGTCGTGAAAAAAGATGTAGCCAAAACTGGTGGGGAAAAATTGAAATCCCCCAAAAATGGGTTTTTTCTAAAAGGAAAAAGAGATGGGAAATTTCTCCCCCTTTTGATGTTAAATAGTCGAAGAATTTTACATAGTCAGAGATTAGGGGAGAGATAACAGCACAGTAAAAATTTGTAAAGAGTCATTTAAATCGAAGCCAGATGGGACATATTTGAAATTCGGGGCCTGGGGAGAGGCAAATGATGTCTTGCGCCATATACGCAACACCCTTTGGATTGAAAAAGAGAATAGAACGTAAGAGGGGACAGAAAAAATCTGCTTCAGGTCAAGACAACTGGGTTTCGGTGAGGAAAAAAAATGAGGTTTAGGGGAAATTGATATGTAAATAAATAGAAAAACATTTACAAAAAAAACATATATCATCAAAAATAGTGATAAACCATAGTCTAATGAATCACAGCAAGTGAAGGGCCCGCAATGGTTTTAACCCCCACCGCACGGCGGGGGTCGATTTCACGCGCACCACGGGGACCCCCGGGTGAGGGACTTGTTGTAGAGTGTCTTTGCTTGCAGTTGGGAAATTTTTCGTACAAGCTTTAAGAATCGCCAGACCCTTTCATCATTCCCCGATTTTTGTAGTTAGAGTAAGCCATTATCGAGTGTATCAACTATGTTTCACTTTTTGCATCCAGTCGCCGTTTTTTTAAAAATCCCCAAACAAAAACGTAAATTCCCCGAGCTTCGAAACCTGCTGGCAATTGAGAGAACGCAACTCCGAAAAGCCAGGGGCGCTGCAGTTTTTTAATCACATTTTTGGGGAAAATTTGGGCACTTTAAAAAAAAATAGGGCTTATTCCCTGCAAATTAAAACACAAAAGAATAATATTAAGAACGATTTTCTTCTATATGTATTTTGTATAGAAGCCTGATTCTGTAAAACATTGTATATAACCAAATAACCAAGTAGGTTTAGTTGAGGAGGCGAGGTAAATGTAATCTATGATTTTAAATATAGTCAATAACGATTTTTAGAAGTTATCTATACCTAGGCAGTCATATGTTTCTGTTATAGCCCAGCGGCATAGCAGACCAATTGTTCAAATTGTTCTAAAAGCACCAAAATTGGCACACATGTAGATTAATATTTTCTAAACTTTTTTGGATATGGAGGCATTCAAGATTAGCCCTGTGGAAGTAGGGGGCCATTGTTCAAAATGGCCGCCTTTTACCTTTTAGCGTCTTTACATAGACTTCATTTGTGTCGTTAGTTTGGTGCTAGATGGGCCAAAATTCCTTTTTTACATCAGATTAACATCAAAAAGTGTTTAACATATATTTAGATGAATCTTCTCAAAAATGGCCCCAAACTGGCGCCATTTTGTGGAAAAAGTGGACATTTGATGAAGATTCCCAAAACTCAATGACATAAACCTCTAATAAACCAGACATGATTTCAGGAACACACTTTAATTGCTCAAGGTGCTTTTTATTTCAAATTGCTGGCAAAATTGCAATGGAATGGTAGTCAAAATAATACACAGAGTACGGGGAGTTTACAGTATGGTCAGATTGTAGTTATATAGTCGACCAAAAGCCCAGTCTCTAGGCACAGTACTTACAGTTTATACATTTTTGGAAAGATCTAATATAAATGAACAAATCTAAGTGGCTTCAAGAAGAGGACACAATAAACAGTTGCCAATACAATAACTTTCAGTATTGTGTAATCCTGCAGTACTACATGTAATACAATAACGTAGATTTTGTCACACTATGTTAATTATGATTCTGAACTTTTCAAATCTGGTCACCAGGATTATGAAGTCTACAGATCATAATGTTGGCTAGCAAGTTTCTGTCCTAATTACTGGCATTCGCCTCACAGAAACACAGACCGTGCATTGCAGTGAAGCCTTCTTGCACTTGCAGCGGTTTCTGCAGCCTTTCTTGCATCCGCAAGACACCAGCTCATAGCAGGTCTTGGATGCCTCAGGGAGTGTGGTCCAGAGTGGTGTGTAGGGCCCATCATCACTCCGATGCCCCGCCCCAGCTGTTGGTGGAGGGAGCACGGGGCTCCCCCCGGTGACCCAAGCCCCTGGCCCCAGGAACATGACCACCCTTGAAAAAGGGCAGGATCCTCTTTACACATGCTGATCCAGAGCAGCGAAGTTGGC